>JARQOC010000001.1:144812925-145204971 GCA_033576535.1 Allobates femoralis
AGGCACCGAGAAATGTCAATGACGAGGGACATAGATTCAGTGATTAAAGTGAACCTGTCACCAGTAAGGCCTTCTAAAACCATACCGTTGACATGAAATAAGTCCAAGTGACTCAACTATGCATGATAACAAACGAACTGTGGTTCAAAATAGCGTCAGCAGGTGCCCTGGACTGTTAAGTAGGAATGGGCGAACTCGAACTGTAAAGTTCGGGATCATCCGAAAAAGGTGTCTTCGAGCACATATCCCAATAATGAATATTCCTAGAAAGTCTGTGCTATAGTTCGATTGTTCGAGGGCAGGGGGCTGTAAAAATAAAGCATATAGTTATTGAATAGCATCAACGTACTTGCCTGTAATACCAGGCCCCGCCGTCCCCCCGTCGCACTGTGCCGCTGGTTGTACTTCCGGGGCCGCTCTTAACTTCCGGGATATTCACTACAAAGGAATCAACTGCCAATCACAGACGCTGTTGTCACAGAGAATGGGCGTCTGTGATTGGCTGCTGGAGTAAGCTGAAACCCACCCATACATTAGTATGAGCAGATTCCAGCCTTCTCCAACAGGCAATCACAGACACCATTCTCTGTGCTGGTGTCTGTGATTGCCTGACATCACAGTACTATAAAAATAAATTAATAAAAAATTACGTGGCGCTTCACAGTATTTTTGATTCTCAGCGCAGATAAAGCGGACAACTAAAGGTGCCACCCCCTGCTGCCTGGCTTTACCTTGTCTGGCAATCAAAACACAGCGAAGCCCAAATTGTTTTTAATTATTTAAATTAATAAATAATAAAAAAAATACTTGGGCTCCCACCATATTTTGATCACCAGCCAGGTAATACCCAGGCAGTTGGGGGCTGGTATTCTCAGCGTGGTAAGGCTCATGCGTTCTGGGCCCCCCATGCTGAAAACTGCAGCACGCAGCAGCCTCTGAAAATGGAGCATTGTTTGTTATCAGGCTTTTTACCCAGCTCGTCCACCGGCCCTGATGGCAGTGGCACGCTGGGTAATAACGGGGTTTAGGCCAGCTGGGTATTATCAGCTGGCACCAAGTCCAAAATTCATGGCGTCATGCCAAATTAGACATGGCTACCATGAATTTCTAGTAAACAGTAAAATATAATACAGCATTGACAAAAAAATATTTTATAAGAAATAAAACAAAATACATTTAGGACTCCAGTCTTTATTACCAAAAAAAACTCCCTTCGACGTAATCCACAGGCGGGCAAGCATCTTCTCTTCAGCTCTGCTACATCTGCGTGAGGAGATACACACAGGTCTGCTCACCCAGACGAGCAGGAACAGACTGAGCTGGGTGTTATCAGAGAGTTTACATGATTGCACAGCTGAACCCAGGCAGCTGTACCCTCGGGTAACCTCGACTGACGTCACTGCAACACTGCTGTAAAGTGAGCGGTTGTCGGCAGTAAAAACGGTGACGTCAGAGTTTGGGTTACCCGAGGGCACAGCTGAACCGGGCTCAGCTGTGCAGTCGAGTGAACTCTCTGGACAGCACCCAGCTGTGTCTGTACCTGCTCGTTCTTGTGAGCAGACCTGTGTGTGTCTCCTCGCACAGATGTAGCAGAGCTGAAGAGAAGATGCTTGCCCGCCTGTAAATTACATCAGAGCAAAGGTTTTTTGGTAATAAATATGGAGTCCTAAATGTCTTCTGTTTAATTTCTGATAAAATATTTTTTCTCTGTGTTGTGTTTTATTTTACTGCTTACTAGAAATTCATGGTGGCCAGGTCTAAATATTGGCCTGAAACCATGAGTAATACAAAGCTGGCTGATAATACAAAGCTGGCCCTAACCCCATTATTACCCAGCATGCAACCCCCACCAGGGCTGCTGGAAGAGTCTGGGTACAGCACCAGAAAAAAGCGCTTCTATAAATGCAACATTTTCTGGGGTGGCTGCAGGCTGCAATTCGCAGCAGGGGCAGCCCTTAAAGCTTGGGCCACCCTGCACTGAGGATTCCAGCCACCAGCTGCCTACTTGTACCTGGCTGAAAACAAAAAATACAATGAAATCCCACATGGTCTTTTTTTTTAATTATTTCAAGGAATTATTTTAAAAAAAGGGCTCAACTGTGTCACAGTTTTGGTGCTTTTTTGGATTGGGAGATGCAGATGAACACATTGAACACAATGCCTGCAATTTTAGGTCTAAATTGTACCAAAAAGCATGAAATCTGTGGCAAGAACCGCAGCAAAAATGTTATGGTTTTTGTGCTTTTTTGGGCCAGGAGATGCAGATGAACATAATGCATGCAGTTTTAGGCCTACATTGCACCAAAAAGCATGAAATCCACAGCAAAAACTGATCTTTTGCTGCAGATTTCATGCTTTTTTGGTGCAATGTCATCATCAGCATAAAGATGAACAAGAACTCCTAGAATTAATAATACTGAGCTCTCGTCTCAACATCATCAGATCTGCCTGGTATTATATGAAGAGAGAAGGATTTGTGCAAGTCTACACCAAAAGAAGATCTGTTGTTGCTTCCCCAAAGTGTTTGGAATAGCCTTGCTTCAGAGTTCCTTCAAAAACTGTGTGTAAGAGTACAATTGATGCTTTGATATCCTTTTAAAGGCAAAATGTGGTCACATGAAATATTGCTTTGCTTTAGGTTTGTGTTTTTTGCGCACGTATACACACACGTACACACACACACACACTAGTGTTACCAAACACAACGGCAAAAAGTTCATTTCTGCGTCCAGAACTCCTGTTATTATGAAATTAAATACTAAGTTACATCCAGTCAGAACTTATTACAAAGGGAAAGTACATGAAAATTGCAGGAACGTTTTCTTTTTTACACAATGTAAATAGAACATTTTTTCTTAAGGCAATATACAGAAGCTAAACCCATGTAGCTGTTTCACATATGATTTCCATGTGCATGTGCACTGTTGTATTGCTCTTAGCGCTAAGGCTTGGTATAGCCTCCCATGTGTCTAGTAGAGGATTTCTATCAAATATGGGAGGAATTATAGGAGCTTAGCACTTGGTACATAATAAATTCTGTGGGATAACAGAACAGTTATAACTACTGAATGATTCCTATTATGTATTCCCACGTGTTTTTAAATGATTAGAAATATGACTCCCGTGTACGAAATATTTGGCACAACACAAGGAAACTTCCTACTAATCGGTAGCTGCTCTATTTTCACAACTGCACTCTTACACTTTTTTTGTTCAGCTTTTCAAGAATGAAAGACAGAACAGCGAGTCTCTGTAATATTACAAATAAAAATAGATTTATAAAACAAAGATAAACAAAATAAAACATTAAAAAAGTTGGTTATATCAGAAAAAAAAAAAAAAAAATCACAATTTCAGTTTCTATACTGTTTGCTTGAGATTCTTAATTTTACTTCTACATTTTACTTCTACTCCTATATATTTTGTCCCTAGCATAGCCCCATACTATCTGCTTAATTGATCGTTAATCAGCAATAGCTGTTTTACCAGAAAGGTTGGTTACATATTATTTGTCATTAATGCCCTAAAGGAGATGTAGATTTTTTTTTTTAATTTGACATGTTATTTAAATATTTCAAAATAAAAATCTTAAAAAAATAAATTATATATACAGTCATAGCTGAAAGTGCTGGCACCCTTGAAATTGTTCCAAATAATGAGATATTTCTCCCTTAAAATCATTGTAATTACATGTTTTTGCCATAGAAATGTTTATTTCCTTTGTGTGTATTGGAAAAACAGAAAAAAGGGAAAAAAGAAAAGGAAAGTTCAACATAATTTTACACACAAATAGGCCATACAACATTGTTGGAACTCTTAACTTATTTTTTGCACACCCTTTGGAATAACTACCGGATATACTCGCGTATAAGCCGAGTTTTTCAGCCCAAAAATTGGGCTGATAAGTCCCCCCCTCGGCTTATACGCGAGCCATATACAGGCGCCCCCCCCCCCCTGTAAAGGAATACATCATTATACTTATCCCTGTCGCTGTCCCGCCGCCATCGCGCGCGCTCCTCCGGCTTCCTCCTCCGGTGGGCACAGGCAATGACGTCATTGTCTGTGCGCCAGAGGAGGAAGCCGGAAGAAGCCGAAGGAACCCGGAGGAGCGCGATGGCGGCGGGACAGCGACAGGGATGAGTATAATGATGTATTCCTTTACAGGTTTGCGGCAGCAAGGGGGGGCCCTGTATATCGATGGGGGGGGAGCCTGTATACTACCACTGGGGCCGCTGCTGTATACTACCAATGGGGCTGCTGCTGTATACTACCACTGGGGCTGCTGCTGTATATACCTACTGGGGCTGCTGCTGTATACTACCACTGGGGCTGCTGCTGTATACTACCACTGGGGCTGCTGTATATACCCTGGGGCTGCTGTATACTACCAATGGGGCTGCGCTGTATATACCACTGGGGCTGCTGTGTATACTACTCACTGGGCTGCTGCTGTATATACCACGGCTGCTGTGATACTACCACTGGGGCTGCTGCTGTATACTACCACTGGGGCTGTGCTGTATACTCTGGGCTGCTGTTACTACCACTGGGGCTGCTGCTGTATATACCACTGGGGCTACTGCTGTATACTACCACTGGGGCTGCTGCTGTATACTACCACTGGAGCTGCTGCTGTATACCTCTGGGGCTGCTGTATACTACCACTGGGACTGCTGTATATACCTCTGGGGCTGCTGTATACTACCACTGCGGCTGATGTATACTACCACTGGGGCTGCTGTATACTACCACTGGGGCTGCTGTATATACCACTGGGGCTGCTGTATATACCTCTGGGGCTGCTGTATACTACCACTGGGGCTGCTGCTGTATATACCACTGGGGCTACTGCTGTATACTACCACTGGGGCTGCTGCTGTATACCTCTGTGGCTGCTGTATACTACCACTGGGGCTGCTGTATACTACCACTGGGGCTGCTGTATACTACCACTGGGGCTGCTGCTGTATATACCTCTGGGGCTGCTGTATACTACCACTGGGGCTGCTGTATACTACCACTGGGGCTGCTGTATACTACCACTGGGGCTGCTGTATATACCTCTGGGGCTGCTGTATACTACCACTGGGGCTGCTGCTGTATATACCACTGGGGCTGCTGCTGTATACTACCACTGGGGCTGCTGTATATACCTCTGGGGCTGCTGTATACTACCACTGGGGCTGCTGTATATACATCTGGGGCTGCTGTATACTACCACTGGGGCTGCTGCTGTATATACCACTGGGGCTGCTGCTGTATACTACCACTGGGGCTGCTGCTGTATACTACCACTGGGGCTGCTGCTGTATATACCACTGGGGCTAATGCTGTATACTACCACTGGGGCTGCTGCTGTATATACCACTGGGGCTGCTGCTGTATACTACCACTGGGGCTGCTGCTGTATACTACCACTGGGGCTGCTGTATACTACCACTGGGGCTGTTGCTGTATATACCACTGGGCTGTTGCTGTATATACCACTGGGGCTGCTGCTGCATATACCACTGGGGCTGCTGCTGTATACTACCACTGGGGCTGCTGCTGTATATACCACTGGGGAGGCTGCTGTATACCACACTGCTGGGGGCTGTATACCTGTGCTGGGGTCCACCCTCAGCTTATACACGAGTCAATAGGTTTTCCCAGGTTTTGAGGGCAAAAGTAGGGGGGTCGGCTTATACACGAGTATATATGGTAACTGCAATCAATTACTTCCTATAATAAGCAACAAGATTCTTGCATGTCTCAATTGGAATTCTGGACCACTCTTCTATTACAAACTACTCCAGGTCTCTCATATTTGAAGGTGCCTTCTTTTAACAGCAATTTTAAAATCTCTCCAAGGCTGTTCAATGAGTTTTAGATCTGGAATCATTGCTGACACTTCAGAAATCTCCAGTGCTTTGTTTCCATCCATTACTAGGTGTTTATTTAAGTATGTTTGGTAACATTCTCCCTTTAAAGGACTTGAGGATGTAATAATTTGATCTAATACTAAGTATTTCAAAACATTATTGACTTTCACAGTTAAGGGGCCGTCACACGTGTCACTATCGCTGTCAATGTCGCTGCTGCACGTGACGTTGCAGCGATATTGACGCGTGTGACATGGTATATCAACCAGCGATAAATCGCTGGTTGATGGTCGCCAGGTTTTCGAACAGGACCGAAAACCTGGCGATGGTCGCCCGGTGGACACGCAGCATCGCTGAGTGTGACACCGGGAGAAGCGCGATCAGCCAGCTCCCAGCACCTCTCAGCAAGCTGCGGGTATCTAGGCAGCCTGTGTTGCCTAGATACCCGATGTATACCTTGGTTACCAGCCTTCTCCGATCACCGGCTGGTATCCAAGGTACACAGCGGGTAACTAGGGTGCGCGCTGCCTAGATACCCGCAGTTTACCATGGATACCAGCCTGCTCCCGCTAACCGCAGCCTGGCAGCGGGAGCAAGACATTGTGGAAACTGTATTTCAATCATTTCCACGATGTCGCTGGTCTACTGATCACTGGCGAGTCTGCCTGTGTGACAGCTCACCAGCGATCAGCCATCAATGTCGCCAGCGATCAGATCGCTGACGACATTGACGTGTTTGACGGGGCCTTTACACATGCAAGCAAATTATACCCTGGGCGGCCTACATTATCTCCTCACTTGCTATGGTAACCAAGTGACACTCCGTAGGTTAGCAAATGGAGAGACAATATTGTCACTATTGACTGTAGCATCAATGATGTTTTCAATCTCCACTGGTCGTTTATACCTGATCACAAACTTACAGCTTCCTTTGCCACATAACCATCATGATTCTTCTTAAAACACCACTTCAGCGTTTTTTTTGTTTTTTTTTTCAGTGCTGCAGTGGCATTTTAAATGTAAGCCCCCTGCCATTTTCCTGCTCTTTCTGCATCACTTGATTTCCGCGGAGCTATCTTCTGCCTGTAACTTCTGACTAGCCAGAAGTTACGTCACAAGATCTCAATGTAACTATGAGGGACAGAACAAGGCTCTCATAGAGTTACATTGTTTTGTGACCTTTTCTGAAACATTGGAGCTACCAGCAGGTCACAAATCACTGACAGGAGCACTGCTAGAAACAGATGAATATGGCGACAGGTGAGCATAAGACAGGGGAAAGGCGAGTTATATTTAAAGCATCACTCCAGCAGTGAAATAAAAAACATTAAAAAAAAACAAAAACACTGGAGTGGTGGTTCGACGTTTTCTATACATATTATTGATCGATATATACTTCTACAATTATATATATATATATATATATATACATACACACACACATATATATTATATAAACACACACACACACACACACACACACATACACACCAACTGGACCCGTTCCATTGAAGCATTGTGGTGCAGTGTCTGCCGGCACACACATGGCACAGGGTCATACAGAACCCGGACATGGATTATGGGTTCTGAACTAGTTCCTGTGCTCAATTACGTTATTATTCCCTAAAAAAGTATTTAGAAATTAACTGTTTAGGCCAGGAACTTTTTAATTTTCAATGAATAATATTTAATATGCAGGTTTACAAAACACCTTGGCATTAACTAAAAAAAAATAAACTAATTCATGACAGCAAATTTAAAATACTCAACAAAATAGAAGATTAATGACAAATTCACATCCTCAACATCTGATGCACATTCAGTTCCCGAATTTCAAAGATTGCGACCAGTTTTTAAATTGTTGCAAAAAATGTCCAATTAAATTGCATTTAGCATTAAGAATAAATCTGTAAATTGCTCTTTATTTTCGCCCCTGACATGATTTTGACAGATAAATAATTGTAAACTTTATTAACCTCTGCACTAAACAGACCGTAAAATACATCTGAAAGTAATTAGCATAGGCAGTGCAGATGAAGTGTGGTTTGAAGAACAGAATAGGCATAACAAGCTCTCCTAACTGATGCAAACCTCAAATTGACAGGGAAAGCTTTAGATAAAGAAAAAAACTTACCAGAAACAGCTAAATTATTTTGACAGCCCACGCTCACATGGAACGTGCATAGTATTTCATCATGTTACTCTTCTCAAAAGCAAAAGAGGCTTCACTTTTATTTTATGAAACAAATGATTTACACAATTTATGCACAATTTAGTTTCTTGGGCGTACTGGCTGTAAAAGTGTAACTGCCTTATGTTTTCAATGTGGAACATCAGCAGTAACATAGATGGCCGAGGGGGAAATCTAAATATGAAGCAAACTGAAATTCCTAGGGGAGTTCCATACATCAGTACATGGTTAAGTCTTGGGCGCGTAGGCAATTAGATATACACATGTGGGAAGTTAGAGAGGAATATTAGGATTGGTTATGCAACAAGTCAGTTCAATGATTAAGACCTGATGCCCATTTTTTTTCTCATTTTTGACTAATTTAGAAACAGATTTGAAAAAATGATAAATGTATCAACTTTTTTTTATATTATTACTATTACAAAATCTGCATTTGATAAAAGAAAAAAAAATAGATCTATACATACACACACCTTCTTGGTACTGTATAACAAGACCTTACAGAGTAAAAGCTATTAATCAGTTTAGGGGTAGTGTCTCACATGAGTGCAATAAAAGCTAATCTCGCATTGCACATGTGCCCCATGTTTGACAATAAGGCAGCTCACACCTGCAAGTCTTTCCTCAGGAAAAAGTTGTACCATGCTGCATTTGTCTGCTAGTGTTGGCTCACTCACACCCATACAAGTCTATGGGTGAAAGTGAAACATCGCACTGCACAGATGTCATCCGAGTACAGAACGTTATACGCCGAGGCTGGCAATGGAGGAGATGGAGAGACTGATCTTTCCCGCTCCTTCCAAGCTGTGATCGCAGGATCGGATGACAGAAGATGACAATTAACTCACGCTCACATCAGAACCAGAGCCGTGGGTCATTAGCATATGTCAATACTCACGCATCGGATGCCTTACGCTAGTGTGTACCAAGCCTAATAACAGTTTGTAACACTCATTCTGGCCCATTTAAACATGTCAACAATCAGCTGATGAATGAGCTAAAGTATGCATCTTTTATGTGATTTAAAACATAATTGTGACGTTAAATACATCTTCCAAGCAGGGACTGTATTGCTAACAATATGGGGGGAGGGTTTGCTGGGAGCAATAAACAACAGACCAGACAATCCACCTTGTTTGTAACACTAGTGTTACAGACCTATCCTGGGACCGGGCTTTTATCCCCTCATACAGTCTGCTGCCCTCTGTTACACTTGTCAGACTTTGCAGGCTGCCCGGCATGCAACATCATCTCCCTAGGCTGTTTAAGGACCATTAGGACTCTCATACCCATGTCTTTGGATTGCTTTCAAGGCACTAGTTTAGTAATTTTGAACTCCTGCTCCTGTGGACACCATGCTAAGATACTTCCATCTGCTGTTCTTGGGATTCCTGTGTATGCCATGTCCACTCTCCCCATGTGCCATAGCCAGCTGCACTGACACCTGGGGTCCATGTATACAACTGGCCCTTGGGTCTTAGTGAGTCCACATCAAAAAATGAGCCTTAGTAATATATAAGTGGTATCCTAGAAACAATCACTGCTGTTAGAGGTTGCATGTGTTACACAACCCGCCGTGCAAAAAGCAGGCTCCACTCCTGAGAATAATCCATACACCAGCATCTCTTAAGTAATGTATACAAGCGTCAAATGTTGGGGAGAGGTTAAGATTTGTTCACATTCATACGGTAAGCTGGGGTGTACCTAAGGGGAAGTGAGCGGGCACTTGCCTTGGGTGCAGCCAAGAGGAGCTGCCATTGGTCCACCATATGTGGTGGTCTGAAGTGCCTCCCTAGTGGCTGCATTCTATCACCCCTGGACTGATATTCTGCAGTTCTCTGAGAAGGTGAAGCCCACCGGATTCCAGAAATTAATTGTACTTGTGTCTTTCAGACACAATTATATTAGAAAACCTAATCGATGGTACTTCTGGGTCACGGCGAAGTCCGCAGCATTATCAGGTCATCTGACCACGCTGTTAACGTGACTCGTGAACGCCGCAGAGGCGCACACAGCAAATAACATTGATAATAAGCTGAAGACACCGAAGATCTACTGTAATTGGGAGGGGGATTTCAGGACATAGTATGACAGCGAAGGGTGGATGGGGAGAATGTGGACACAGAATGGGTAGCAAAAGGCGGGAATTTTAGAACACCGAAGTTTGAAGTCACTCTATATGACTGAAGACTTCTGAATTATCATAGTGTACGCAGTGTCAGGATTCAGTCCTGCTTCCTGGTTCCAGCAGTCATCACATGACCACTCCACTCAAATGCGATTTTCATACTTAGTCACGTGACAACTAACTTTTCTTCTTGCTTTTCTCAAATGCAGCTGAAGCTGTAGTTTTCCATTGAACATTGAGAGAATTATTAAGAGCAGCTCGTCAACTTGTGACAGAGTATGCAAATCGCATATCAATGAGCAGTCACAAGATGCGTACTCAAACTGCTTGTGGGGGGAAACTCGATTCTTGCCCCTGGTGCCAGAAAACCTAGGTCTGCCTGTGTAAAGGTGCCTATAAACAAGTGCCAGTCAACCTCTGCCATACTGTACCTGTATGATTCAATTGTCGTCAATTTACGTTCTTGTCCTCGTCTGCCCTTACACATGTAAAGCACCATGGAACCTACTGGGACTAAATATTTAATAATATTAATAATAACTTGTTATATTGTCATTTGGCAGTCATTACAGATTGAGATCTGCCCATGTAAATGTGGTTTTACCATCTTTTTTTCACTTTAAAAGAAAAAAAAAAATAGTAGTAACCTGTCTAGTTTTGATCAGAGAAAAATTAGATGACTACTGAGTACTAAAACTAAGGGAATTGAAAGGTGTATGGATTAATACAAAATAGCAGTAATAACAGCAACTACTCCAATCAATAGAAAATTGAATATAACTGTTATGTATGTAACTCCATCATACAAGGGTAACAGAAGTAGTAAAGCCTAAAACACAGAGTAGCCACAACCACATCCTACTGTTCCCTGCTCGAACTAGAAACCCCTAGCCACACCAATAAAAACACCACTGACCATGAGGCAAGAGGTAACCAAATCAAATCCCTCAATTGAGCAATGACAATAACTAAAGCACATCAGTGTTAAGGCCACTTCACATGCTAGGATCTCGTTAACAATATCGTTGAAACGTCACAGATTTGTGAACGTTCTAACAATATCGTTTGTGCGTCGTTGCGTGTGAACGAACGATGTTGGAAGGATAAATCATTGGAACGTTCATCCAAAATTTGAGATCCAAACCTCAAATCTATCGTTCGTCGTCCAATTAACGCTCTGTGAAGCAGCAGCATCGTTCAGTGTGACATCTTTTTGAATGACGTCGCTCATAATTCTCCTATTCCTGCCGCTTTGTAAAATCGTTCAAACGTTCTTCTGCAAGTAGCTGGAGCGTTGCCAAATTTCAGATCGTTAACGATATCCTTGCGTGTGGCAACGCACTAACGATGTCGGAAGGATTGCGGTCACGTGACATCGCTAACGATCTCGTTCACCTATATCCTAGCATGTGAAGTGGCCTTTAAATTAAATGGCTCTTTCTTCTACAGAGGTTCAGTTCACACCTCTCCAAATAGAAGTTTTCCGATACATGAAAAACATTTGTAATAAGAAGCGGAAAATACCAAAGTAGTCAATAAGAAAACATATTGGAGATGTTTTTCTGCAACTGTGTAAATATGTGTGTATGTACTATGGAAAGACGCAGGTGGTAGAGTGCATTTTGTGGTAGTTACCTGAATTCTTATGATTTTATATTGTAATAAAACCACTTAGTTTATCATATTAAAATATTTTATAGTAGCAAATGTATTATTTCATGCTAAAACTACTTCAGATTGTAAAAAGAATATATAGCACAGTTGCTACTAAAACATGATATATTCCAATAGTCAGAAGATCATACACTTTGAGATTGAACACTGCAAGCCCTCTACTACTATAAAGTACATCTGCAGTAGTATATGATTCATGTTCTAGTTTTATTATCTTACTTAATTCCCTAAATCCACAAGGGTGTATGCCACGTAGGCAAAGAGGTTTATCTATCTTGATCTTGGTAACTTATAAAAGAGGTTAGTGGACAAAGCATGGAAAGGATAAAAAGTTGCCACCTGGGAATTTTTTCACATTCACCTGATCCATGAAGATTCCCATTTCCAACAGGGCTTGTAAAAAGTCCAGGAATTTCACATATTGCTTTTAGCAGTGTTTCAGTGGCCATGTAAATCATAATGTGGCTGCATTCTATTGTAAAGACACATGGACTGCTGCCAATAAAATCAAGCAGACAATATAAAAACCTGCTGAAGAAGCTATTTAAGGCATGAACACAAACAATATACTCCTGACCAGAGCGCTCAGAGTAACGCAGAAACATAATGGATCATCTTGATGCATTTTGGGTTATTAATGATTCTTTGTACATCTGCGACTTCATTTAAAGTGTATCCATTGTAGGAATAAAAAGGAGCAGCTGTAACAGCAACGTGGGAGGTGGCAAGTGGTATCGATTATTGTTTTACCACCAATAAAAAGGGCAAAATTACAAAAATCTGTTGGTGTATTAACTCACAACGGATGAATTTTAACCTACATCAGAGTATTACGTAGTCTAAATAAAAGGCAAATGAATTATCAAGATAATTTGAAATGTATTGGAAACTATATTTGCCAAAAAAGGAGAAAACAACAAGAATCAGTGATCAAAAGGAAAACAGCAGAACATGTTTTAAATGGGAATCTGTCATCAATGTTACTAACCCCTCTATATGGGCATGTAGATCATATAAAGTAAGGTAAAATGATATCTTGGTATCTGAAATCCTACGTCCTATTCCAGAGAAAGATACAATTTGCTAATTATGTAAATGATCTGTTAAAGTCCATGGGCCGTACACAGATCTAAAAATCTGCCTCCAGTGCTAACTTTAAATGAAAGGGGCATTACCATAGTTGTATATATATTACTAGCTGGGTGCCCGATGCACATGCATCGGGATTCTAGCAGAGCGAGTCTCTGACTCGCAATGGCCGCTTCGCGGCCAATGCTTCGGGCGTATCTACATGACCACGCTGACTCGCAGCGTGAGCGGACTCAAAAGGGGCAAAAAACCCATTCGTGATTATATAATAGATATGCTCTCCTGATGCCACTGCAGAGCTGTGCGTGATTCTAACCAACGCAGTATAGCAAAATTGAACTTTGTCTCATTACAAAAGCTGTCCTTTTATTGTGCTTTAGCTTCCATCTCACAGGAAACCAATGTGGGGGTACAAGGAGTATTGCAGAAGTGACAGCATTGTGAGTGAACAATTGTGAATGTGTTTCTAATGTGACAAAGTTTAACTCTGCTGTACTGTGATAGTTAAAATCAAACCTGACATCAATATCAGAAGACAAGTGCTGCTACAAATATGTGTAGAATGAGAAAAAGTTCAGATATTCTGTAATGTGTTAATTGTAATTACAATTATATGTCTGTCCTTCTGGCTCTTTATAATCACACACAGTTCTAAAGTGAGATCAGGGGAGAAGATTGATATTCATTATACACAAGAGCATCTCAATTAATTAGAATATCATCAAAAAGTTACAGTATATACTCGTGTATAAGCCGACCTGTGTATAAGCCGACCCCCCTACCTTTGCCCCCAAAACCTGGGAAAACCTATTGACTCGTGTATAAGCCGAGGGTGGACCCCAGCACAGGTATACAGCCCCCAGCAGTGTGGTATACAGGCCTCCCCAGTGGTAGTATACAGCAGCCTCCCCAGTGGTAGTATACAGGGCCCCAGCAGTGGTATATACAGGGCCCCAGCAGTGGTATATACAGGGCCCCATCAGTGGTGGTATATACAGGGCCCCAGCAGTGGTATATACATGGCCCCAGCAGTGATATATACAGGGCCCCAGCAGTGGTGGTATATACAGGGCCCCAGCAGTGGTGGTATATACAGGGCCCCAGCAGTGGTGGTATATACAGGGCCCCAGCAGTTGTGGTATATACAGGGCCCCAGCAGTGGTGGTATATAAAGGGCCCCAGCAGTGGTGGTATATACAGTGGACCCCAGCACAGATATACAGCCCCCAGCAGTGTGGTATACAGGCCTCCCCAGTGGTAGTATACAGCAGCCTCCCCAGTGGTAGTATACAGGGCCCCATCAGTGGTAAATACAGGGCCCCATCAGTGGTGGTATATACAGGGCCCCAGCAGTGGTGGTATATACAGGGCCCCAGCAGTGGTGGTATATACAGGGCCCCAGCAGTGGTGGTATATACAGGGCCCCAGCAGTGGTGGTATATACAGGGCCCCAGCAGTGGTGGTATATACAGGGCCCCAGCAGTGGTGGTATATACAGGGCCCCAGCAGTGGTGGTATATACAGGGCCCAAGCAGTGGTGGTATATACAGGGCCCAAGCAGTGGTGGTATATACAGGGCCCCAGCAGTGGTGGTATATACAGGGCCCCAGCAGTGGTGGTATATACAGGGCCCCAGCAGTGGTAGTATATACAGGGCCCCAGCAGTGGTAGTATATACAGGGCCCCAGCAGTGGTATATGTCCCCCAGGTTGCGGCACACATTAAAATAAACTTTTTATATATCACCTTTCCGGCGACCCCTGGCTGGCAGCGCTGCTCCTCCGGTCCCGGCTTCTTCCTGCTTGTGCCGGCTTCTATTCCTGTGGCCGACGCAGCAGATGACGTCATCGGCTGCGCCCGGTCACTTGACACCGGCACAAGCAGGAAGAAGCCGGGACCGGAGGAGCGGCGCTGCCAGCCAGGGGTTGCCGGAAAGGTGATGTATGAAAAGTTTGTTATTTTAATGAGTGCCGCAGCCTGGGGGACACATACTAAGGAGGGGGGGGGGATGTAGATCACTGCAGGGGGGCCAGTGTAGTGCAATATGCACTGCTCCCCCCGCCGCTGATGGACGGGGGGATGCCGTGCATATTCATTGCACTAATGAGGCGGCCCCACGTGACCTCCTGCGGTCACTGCGGCCCCCCCTGCCTCCTCCAGCCCCTGGTTACAGCACCCCCCAAGCATATACTGAGTGACTAGAGTATAAGCCGAGGGGGGCACTTTTCAGCACAAAACGTGTGCTGAAAAACTCGGCTTATACTCGAGTATATACGGTAATTTATTTCAGTAATTCAATACATAAAATGAAACGCATACATTATATAGTTACCACATTTTTCCCTTTAGAAGACGCACCCCCAAATTTGGTGAAGGAAAAGTTTAATGTTAAATGGGGTCGTCTTATAATGCCAATGTCCATCATACAAACAGTATATAATGTCCCTCATCCTGTTAAATAAAACCCCCCATCCTGGTATCCCGGTATATACATGTCCCCCCATTCTGGTATGTGTCCCTCATCCTGGCATACATGCCCCCATCCTGGTATATATATCGATCATCCTGGTATTCATGTCCCCATCCTGGTATATATATATATCCCTCATTATAGCATACATGTCCCCATCCTGTAAATATGGCCTCTCATCCTGTATATATACCCCCAATCCTAGCATATATATTCCCCCCATTTTATCTATATGTTCCCCATTCTGTATATATGCCCCCCATCCTGTAAATATGTCCCCCCATCCTGTGTATTGGCCCCATTCCAATCCTGTTTATATGCCCCCATCCTCTATATATCGACCTTTTTTACTTTCCCATCTTCCCCCGGACCCTCATGGCTTACCGATGGGGGAATTGCACCTGCTGAGTGGGGGTGCCGATGACAGATTCCGGAGGGTGAGGGGCACGGGTGCAGGATTGGAGCTGTGGTGGATGAGAGCCGGCAGCGAGCGGTGGGCGCCGCCAATATTTTTTGTGGCTGGCTGCATTCACTATGTGCAGCCAGTCAGTAGAAACTTCAACAAAATGGCCGCGGCCATAGTGGAGACCTGCAGCCATTTTGAAGTCTCTACCTCTATCGGCTGGCTGCACATTGTGAATGGAGCAAGCCACAAAAAAACATGGCGGTGTCCAGAGCTCGCTGCCACCGATACTTCCCTAGATCTACGGTCCTGCACCCGTGCCCCTCACCCTCCGGAACCTGGCTCCGGCATCCCCGCTTGGCAGCTGCTCCCTTCCCCCCTTCCTACTCTGTAATATTTAATCTTTAATTTTTTTTTTCATTCTCTTTTTAAGACGCACCCCCGTTCCCCTCCAGTTTGGGGGGGAAACAAAAGCGCGTCTTAAAAAGCGAAAAATACGGTATAAAATATATTTAAAAAAATTAAGAAAATTAAAAGAGGGAGGATGAATGGTTTGAGAGATAAAATGTTAGCTAAATAGGTATCAGAAGCTCACCATGTGTGGTTATGAGAGTCAAAACCACTATAAAAGCCTATCACGGCTGCTGCAGTCCCCAGTGTGGTGCATATAGAGTAGGCAGGATGAAGGGTTAAAACCCTTGCTGCTGTATTCCACAAGACATCAAAGAGTGAATATAATATTGATTTATTAGTCAACGCATTTCAGGGCTCCCTGGCCCCTTCCTCAGGACAAATCAATATCATATTGTCATGTTTCAGGGCGTTTCTGGGAGCCATGAAACATGTTGACAAATAAATCAATATTATATTCACCCTTTGCCTCATGGAATACGGCATCAAAGTTTTTAACTCTTCATCCTCCCTACTTTAATTTTCTGAGATAATAATGCCCTTCGGCTTTTTATTGGCTGTAAGCCATAATCATCAACATTTACAGAAATAAAACTTGAAATAGATCACTCTGTTTGTAATGACGCTGTGTAATACATGCGTTTCACTGTTTGTATTTAATTACTAAAAAAAATATCTTTTTGATATTATAATTCATTGAGATGTACCTGTATCACACTGGTAAATCTCTGGAGGCAATCTCATGCAGATCAGTGTCCGGTCCATAGACCTTAACAGCTCAATGATAGATTAAGACAACTGTTCATTTCTCTGGAATAAAACATCGGATTGCAAATATAAAGGGATTATTTTGTTAGAATTACCATACATGTCATAGAAAGTTTATGTATTAATGTATGACATGTACCGTAAGTTAATTCTACTGCTGGATTTCTTTTAATCAAAGGTGTATTTCAAGGTGACCCTTGTCCTCAGATTAAACAAGACCTGTAATGGACCATAAATATGTAACTTTTACCTGGCTTTCTGTAACTCAAAATATTCATGAGGCTTTATCAGCCATGTCAATTTAAAAAGACCTGTCACTTGACAAAAATATGTAAATGCCGCTGTTCTCCTAAATCTGGCATTCTTCTATTGTTCTTGTGCCTCTCCTTACCTGAGACATGGACCCTCTTCCTGTATAGAAATCTCACCCTTTTTAGGGTTTTCAAAACCCTATTTAGTCAACTGGGCATGGTCCTAACAAAACAAACCAAAAAAACTCTCCTAGAGAAGTGTCTATGGCCTGCCCGTATGTACTTTATCTTGTCTGAGTATCAAAATTGGGGGTGGGGAACCCAATACCATTTTTATTCAATTGTGTATTTATCTTTACACTCTGGGAACACAGACGGCTACTGTGAGGGTGAGAAACGAATCACAGATGCCAGCACAGAGGGCGAAGGCGTAGTCTGACTGCAACCGATGACAGACACTGTCATAGAGGATGGGTAGGGAACGCAGTGAATATTCATAAGGCTTAATGAGCAGACCCCAAGTAGTGTGAGAGAAGCACAGAGACTGATAAGTATGATTCTCTTGCTTTAATCTCCATTTTGCACCTGTAAAGCTTGCTGATTGGATGGAGCTTTTCAACAAGCTTTATCTGGCAGCCGAACCTAAACAGGAACACAAACTTCCCTGAGAAGTCAGTGTTCGGGGTCAGAGAACGGACACTAGGTATCCGGTATGGGCCCCAAACTTTACAGTGGGGGTTCGTCAATCACTAATCATATGAACATCAATATGATTTTACAATAGAAATGAATAGGTAGTTTTTCAAGTTTTTCTTACCGTAATTGATTTTCATGGAAATGTACCAGTTTAAAAAAATTTAAATTACAAAAAAATCAGAGTGCATGTACGCCAAGGTTATGCGTAGTCAACAGCTTTTGCAGGCAGGTTTGCTCCAAAGCCTGTACACAGAAAAAGCTCAAAAGAATGAAAATATGCTTCTCTAAGGCCCCTTTCACATCAGCAGTAATCACTGATCACGGCAGTTGCGGTGAAAAAACTGCAACTGCCGTGATTACCGCATAATGGCCGCACTTGCGGTTCACTTGCGGCAAGCCCCATGCTGTGTCTATGGGGCTTGCGGCAGGTGAGGCAAGTGCGGTGTAGTTGTGGTTTCGGCACTTGTGGCAGATGCGGCCGCGATAAAAACGCAGTCAACCATGTTTTTTTTCGCGGCCGCATCTGCCGAAACCGCACTTGCCACAAGCCCCATAGACATTGCATGGAGCCTGCCGCAGATGAACCGCAAGTGCGGACATTATGTGGTAATCGCGGCAGTTGCGTTTTTTCACCGCAACTACCGCGATCAGCGATTACCGCTGATGTGAAAGGGCCCTAAGTGAAGTTTCTTCACATGTTCAGTTTTTTTAGCGTCTTATAAACACTTCAAGTTTTCGAAGATGCCAAGCAGTTAAGACGTGAGTTGACCGTTCTTGATGTGTCTTCAGCTCTCTATACTTTACAATAAAAGGCAATAGAATGGTTAAACATTTAACCTGCAGACAACCCAAGATAATGAATAAATGCCCATGAAATGACCCTCCCAAAAATATAAAAAAGATGCTTGAGGAATAAAAGCATTGGAGTTTCTTGAAGTATCTTTCTCTTTGAAAAATTAGCGCGATTTGTCTGCCTGAAAAAAAGGGTGTATACCTTAACTTTCCCAAAAATTGGTTGGCTTAGCTTACACCAATATTTTGCATCAATGTTGTGTTGGGGCACATGCCTTTTGTATGAAGTTAATGAAAGGCACAAAAAGTCTGGTGCTGAAAATGTATCCCAGTATTTAGAAAAATCTCCCCAGTGTGTGTATCCTCCAAGAGCTGGAGTGCCACAATTTACAGCCAGGAGCTACTGAGCCCTTTCAGCACTAGGAATCCCACATACTTGTTATAGTTTGTGTTCTTTAGTGACGTTTCCCTCAAGGCCTTTGTTTTTGTTTTCTTTTCGAGCACACTTGGAGAGGGAATATGTATGTAATTGAATTAGGTTGTGTAATGAGGGACATATGCAGGTGAGGGGTTAATGACATGAACTGTTTTGTGATGAATCCTCAGGGAGCAGTTTGCTGATTCAGCTCCATTACATCAGGTACTTTAAAAATGTCTGTGTTGACCAAAAACGTTGGTCTGGTTCTCCTCATGTAGTAATCGCTGCAGTGGCATGTGACTCATACGCAGCCCCAATCCTCGGGCCACTCCTAGAAGTCCTACACGGGTGCATTCAGCCACTGTTTACATTGGTGTCAGGAGGAGAAAGACAGGCATGAAGGAGTCACATTTTGGAGGTTACCTTTGTAAACTTGTATTGCTGGCGGGTTAGAAATTGAGCAGCTGGCTTTAGTTAAATATCTTTCTGCCTGTTGGCTTTGCTAGAGCATATATCACCCAGTAGTAAGTTCGCCTTTTTAGTGCTGACACAAAGATTTTACACTTAGTTTTTTAAAGTACTTTCAGACATTGGTCGTCAATGCTTCAAAGATCATAGGAAGCAACTAACTACAAGTTAGTTGAAAATCTGCATAACTCAACGTGTTCTTATATCTACTATAAGAATATAAACACACCGCTCAAGATGGTGTCAACAGCCAATGAAAACCAAAATCCTCAAGCAACTAAGTGCTGGATTCTGAATCCCTCCAAAACTCAACATAAAATATGGAAATAAATTTCAGTCATGATTTCACCAGTCACAGAGTCCTAGGGACATAGTGTGTGACAGCTCAGCCATCCTGTAGAATCAGGGCATGCTGGGCTGTCAGTATTGGGAGTGATAGCTCAGCCACTCAATCAGGAACTGAGCAACGTGCTTGAATGTCAGTATTGTGAGTAATAGCCTAGCTGCCCAATCTGGCCAGGTTTGCTGGGTTTCCTCTTGGTGTTGCCTGTTCAGGATGCTTACCTGGCTAGTTAGCTGACTGACAATGGTCAGACCATTGCCAGTCGTAGTTTTGCTTGGTGGTGTGTGTATCTAGTGTTTAGTGTTTTGCTATTCTTATCATTGTTACCTGACCTCAGAGTTTGCCTTTTGACTATTCGTTTATATGGCTCCTTTGTGTTTGGCATATTTTGACCTTTGCTGCCTGTTCTCAGACTTTGCCCTCAGACCATTCTTTTGCCTTACCCTTTTGCCTTTGATGCGCTCTCCTGTTATTTGACCCTGGGCTCTTTGACTCTCTTGTCTCACAACGTATCCGTAAAAAGAGACTCTGCATCACAATTTCATCATGCAACCTCATAACGTAACTCAGTATTGTATGTGTCCCCACACTCTTGTATGCAGTCGTGAAAAAAACGTCTGAGCCTTTTGCTTATCAAATGGATGGGAAATGGTGTTCAAGAGGCCGTCTCTCCCCAAACTTGGCATCAGTGAGCCCCTGGACAATCTGTGGCATCATTTAATGGTGTTGGAAGCCCTGATACATAACGTCCCACAGATTCTTAATTGTATTCAGGTCTGCGGAACATTAGTGCCAGTTAACAACAGCAATGACTTTGTCATGCAAGAACTGCCTACATTCGTGGCCAAAAGTGACATAAATTCTGGCATTTACGAAGTTTGCTGCTTTAAAGGGACTCTGTCAGTTAATTTTTCAGTATGATACTAACATTACCCTTGAACAGTGTCTGGGCAGATCTTTTAAATCATGTAAAACCATTATTGTAGCGTTTGTAGTTTCCATGTTATCACCACTGTCAGACCCTGCAGAGAGCTGCTGCATTAGTCCTGTCCCATTATAAGCAGAGACAATTAGTACAGTGCTACATAAATTGTCATATAATTATGCACTCCCTCTTAGCAGCTCTCTCCTCCCTTTGCTAACAGTGCAGTGTCAGGTTTCACTTACATGTCTGTTCAGTTGATATCACCATGGAGGGAGAGAGCTACTGCAGGTCTGCCTTATCTAGACTCCATTTGTTTCAAGAAGCAGATATGTGCTGTGCTGTTACAGTTTCTGTTTTGTAGTTCACCTCTTGTGATGCTGTACACAGCACAGAGAGCAGAGAGAACACAGATTCCCCCCCCCCACCTTCCCTAGTGATCTACTGTGCTGTGATGTGACATGCATATTCATCTATGGGAAGTGGACAGCAGAGAACTAAGTGGATCATTCACTGTGAGTGACAGATGGAATGAATCTCTTTATTTGAAGTTTACAGAAGATAGGGGCAAAATATACATAAAAGAAATACAAATAGAGAGAGTTTAGAGGGAGGAATTAGAAAATGATAGGCAGTTACATGTGGATTTTTGACCTGACCGTTTTCTTTTAATGTTTTTAGATCTTGAACTAGACATCTCTCCACCCATCCTCTCCAGCCATCTTACCTCCTCCTGACTACTATTCCGCCACATACTGGCTGCATCACCTCGTCCTCCGGTCGCATCATTTCATCCCCTGGCTGCAGCATCCCATCATCTCGTCCCCGGCCAATCTACCTTGCCCCGGGTGCACCATCTAGTTCCTGAATGCCCCATCTGATCCCCAGCTACATCCCCCCTGGTCTGCATCTCAACTCTCAATCACCGCTGCACCTTCTCATTCCCGGCTCCATCACCTCGTCCTCGGCTCCACCATCTTGTCCTGGACTGCTCGATCTCGTCCCCAGCCACATCTCCCCTGCACTGTAGCTCATCCCTTGGTGGCATCCCACCCCAGACTGCTCTTCACCACTGACCACTCGTCCACCACTACAGCTCTCTTTCCCGCTGCACCTGACCCCTGTTGCGTCTGACCCCTGTAACCCCTGCCCCCACCCACCATCCACAATGTTTCCACTCCTTTGCACTCACACTCCCATCCTTCTCCACTTCCTGCTACCCCCGCTCATCCCACCACCCAGCAACAAAATACTTCTCTCCCCCTCCATCATACCTAACCACCTCACCCATTTCTCCAAACTAATCCTTCACTTTTAATCCTCCATCTCCAAACAGGCACGTCAACCACGTAAACTCTCCTGTTCTCACCTGTTCACCCTGCTCCTCCTACTCGCTGGCGACATTTCCCCTAATTCCGGCCCCCCGCCACATTTCCACAGTCATCTACACCCCACCCCCAAAACCCACCACCAACCCTCGTAAGGTCACCATCACGCTCCCTCGCAAGCTCACCGACCTTAGACCCATCCTCCCAGCCCCTGCTCCCCCAATCTCTACCTGCGAGGCGTACTCTGGAACACCCGCTCAGTAATAAACTCACACACATCCACAAACGCTTTATTTCTAATAAACTCTCATTCCTTTGCATTACAGAGACCTGGCTCACCCCCTCCGACACGGCCTCCCCTGCTGCCCTATCCTACGGCGGTTTCAGTCTTTCCCACACCCAGCCCCTCTAACAAACATGGCGGAGGTGTAGGAATACTCCTGTCCAACACCTTGCTCCTTCGCCCCTATTCCACTACACCCCTCTGCTACTCTTCACACTTTCGAAGCCCACTCTGTCCGCATAGTCTCCCCCTGTAACCTCCAGCTGGCCGTCATCTACCGCCCCCCTGGATCCATCCCCACCCTCCTCGACCATTTCACCACCTGGCTACTTTACTTCCTCTCTGCTGATATCCTCACCATCATTATGGGTGACTTCAATATCCCCATCAACACCGCCCACCCAACCGCCTCTCAAGTACTTTCCCTGACCTCCTCCTTCGGGCTCTCCCAATGGTCCTCCTCCATCACCCACGAAGGTGGCCACACGCTGGACCTCATCTTTACCCGTCTTTGCTCACTTAATAACCTCACAAACTCATCCCTCCCCATCTCTGACCAGAATCTACTGACCTTCTCCTCCCTCTCCTCCCCTATCACGCCACCTCCTCTCTGCAAACTCGATCACCCCCGCAGAAATCTAAAACACATTGATCTACACTCACTCTCTGAATCCCTCCTCCCTCTCACCAACATAACATCCATACGCGACACAGACACTGCCACCACCCTCTACAACACCACGCTAACCAAGGACCTCGACCTAGCTGCACCCCTCACACACCAAGCTCCACACACTAACAGGCAACCCTGGCACACCGCCCTCACTAAAGACCTGAGGTAGCCAAGAGGCGATGGTTAAAAAAAAAAAAAAAAATCACATTCCACTGAGCACTTTGCACTGTTCAAACAGTTCCTCATCGCCTTAAAGAATGCTCTTGCTACCGCCAAACAAACCTTCTTCTCGTGCCTAATAACCTCCCTGGCCCACAATCCCAAACAACTTTTCAAAATCTTCAATTCCCTACTCTGCCCGCCAGCTCCCCCTCCATCTCCCCTTATCTCTGCTGAAGACTTTGCCTCCTTTAAAGAAAAGATTGACAGAATCAGAGGCAGCTTTGATCAACTGTCCCTACAGCCTCCCCTCTCACCTATACTGCCCTCTCGTTCCATAAACTGCTTCCCCCCCTTAACTGAAGACCAGCTCTCCTTCCTCCTGTCAAAATCACACCTCACCACCAGCGCCCACGACCCGCTCCCATCCCACCTCATTCCCAACCTCTCCTCCGTTATCATCCCAGCCCTGACTCATCTTTTCAACCTATCACTCACCACCGGCAACTTCCCCTCAGCCTTCAAACATGCCTTGATCACAACCATCCTAAAAAAAAAAAATCTTGACCCCACGGCTGTCTCCAACTACCACCCTATATCTCTCCTCCCCTTTGCCTCTAAACTACTTGAACAGCACGTCCTCTCTGAGCTGTTCTCTCACCTCTCCTCCTGCTCCCTCTTCGACCGCCTGCAATCCGACTTCCGACCCCTCCACTCCACTGAAACAGCACTGACCAAAGTCACCAATGACCTACTGACTGCCAAAAGCAAGCGCCACTACTCTGTCCTCCTCCTCCTCGACCTGTCCGCCGCCTTCGACACTGTTGACCACTCCCTTCTTTTTTTTTAATCAAATATATTTTATTAAATCATCGAGTAAAATACAAATAGTACATTCATAACATAGTTTCAATGAAAAAATGATTATTGTTTGTAATATACAACACCCGTCCCATTAATAGGAACATAGGAACATACTCTCCCTCCTCCCAACACCCCCAACACCCCCATCCCTCCCCCCCACTCCTTGAACAGTTTCCATATACCATCAATATTTATATCAAATAAGAGAAAATAGAAAGCGTTTTCCGATAGGCATGTGCTCGACAATTGAAATTGTCAAACCTGTTATCAGGTCTAGCTTCTCCATTGTCTGGTTAGTGAAAGGGAGGAAATCAAAAAGAACAGCAGTATTATTATACCATATCACTCTATCTCCTCCATGGCTCCCATATTTTTTCAAACATCAAGGCTGCACTCCTTCTGTTATATATGTCTTCCTCCATACGCACCACGTAATCCACCTGTTTAATATACTCGGCTCCCCCTGGGGGCTCAGCCCTGATCCAATACCTCACTATTAATTTCCTGGCCAGATATAATAATCTTGCAATTGCAATTTTTTGGCAGCTTGTCACTTTTATCTCTTCAACGTACCCCAATACGCACACCAAAGGCACCCTCGGAACCTCACACACATATTGTCTTTCAATCTCTGTGATGATATTCGTCCAAAACGTCTGCAGCATAGGGCATTCCCACATCATGTGTAGAATCCCCGCCTGTCCCTGTCTACATCTTGAACATTCAGAGGTGTCTCTAATCCCTATTTTGTATAAAAATTGACCACTCCCTTCTACTTCAGATCCTGGAATCTCTTGGCATCACGGACCTTGCCCTCTCCTGGATCTCCTCATACTTAACGGACCGGACCTTCAGCGTCACCCACTTCCACACATCCTCCTCGGCCTACCCCCTATCTGTCGGAGTCCCCCAGGACTCGGTGCTAGGACCATTACTCTTCTCAATCTACACTCTCGGACTAGGGCAACTCATTGACTCCCATGGCCTCCAGTACCACCTCTACGCCAACGACACCCAAATCTACCTGTATGGACCTGACACCGCCTCCCTACTATCTAAAATTCCACAATGCCTGTTTACCATTTCTTCCTTCTTCTTTGCTCGCTTCCTTAAGCTGAACATGGACAAAACCGAATTCATCGTCTTCCCCCCAAGCCGCTCCCCCTCACTACCTGGCCTATCCATTGTTGTCAATGACTGCTCTCTCTCCCCAGTCCCCCACGCCAAATGCCTCGGGGTTACATTTGATTCTTCCCTCTCCTTCAAGCCCCAAATCCAAGTCCTCGCCACCTCCAGCTCAAAAACATCTCTCGGATCCACACTTTCCTTAACCACGACACCGCTAAAACCCTTATTCACGCTCTCATCATCTCTCGCGTCAACTACTGCAACCTCCTGCTCACCGGCCTCCCCGCCACCACCCTTTCACCTATCCAATCTATCCTGAACTCCGCTGCTCGCCTAATCCATCTGTCTCCCTGCTACTCCCCTGTCTCCCCCCTCTGCCAAACCCTTCACTGGCTCCCTGCTTCCCAGAGATCCAGTTTTAAAACACTAACCATGACATACAAAGCCATACACAACGAGTCCCCTCCATACATCTCTGACATGGTCTCCCGATACCTACCCTCACGCAACCTGCGATCCTCCCAAGAACTCCTCCTCTACTCCCCCTTCATCTCCTCTTCGCACAACCGCATTCAGGACTTCTCCCGTGCATCACCCTTACTCTGGAATTCGCTGCCCCACCACATCAGGCATTCCCCTACCCTTGGAAGCTTCAAAAGAGGCCTGAAAACCCACCTCTTCCGCCAAGGCTACAACCTGCAATGAGACCCGGTCCACCGTACCGCCTCAGGACAGACACCTCCCCCTCCTACTGTATCCCCACCTGCCCCTCATAGTGAGCCCTTGCGGACAGGATCTTCTCCCCTATTGTATCTATACATTAGAATTGTCCACAGACATTGTTACTTGTATTGTTACTATGTTACTTGTCCTAGTCTGCCCTCTTAACATGTAAAGCGCCGTGGAATATTACGGCGCTATATAAATAAATAAATAATAATCTTTTAGTCATTCAATTCAGTATAATTGTACTTCAGTGACAAATATATCAAGTTTTTGGAAAGACTCAATATTTAAAGGGAACCAACCACCCCAAATGACCCCCCGGACTGTTAATATGTGTCCCTACACCCAGCACACACATTTGGGGCAATCGTTTTTGCTAAAAAAAATGTTTAGTAGAAGCTAAGATATAGCTTTATGAAGTTTAATAAATCAAGCCGAATGGGTGTTACCTAGCTTTGTCCTCGTGCATTTCTTCGTGCCTGTCAGCCTCCTCTCCCCTCTAGTGAAGCCCTTCTGTGCAAGCCGAAAATGGCCTGCCTGTCTGCTGCTGCCTGATAAATTATGCACGCCCATCTCTGCACCTAAGAGCCTGGCCGCGTCATGAAGGGGGCGGGGCTAGATCGCGTCATGCCGGAGCCCCGCCCCCTTTCATGACGCGATATAGCCCCGCCCCCTTCATGACGCGGCCAGGCTCTTAGGTGCAGAGATGGGCGTGCATAATTTATCAGGCAGCAGCAGACAGGCAGGCCATTTTCGGCTTGCACAGAAGGGCTTCACTGAAGGGAGGAGGGGAGAGGAGGCTGACAGGCACGAAGAAATGCACGAGGACAAAGCTAGGTAACACCCAGTCGGCTGAATTTATTAAACTTCATAAAGCTATATCTTAGCTTCTACTAAACCATTTTTTTAGCAAAAACGATTGCCCCAAATGTGTGTGCTGGGTGTAGGGACACATATTAACAGTCCGGGGGGGTCATTTGGGGTGGTTGGTTCCCTTTAAAGTGCTGTCTTATTTTTCAAGACTTCTACAACTTGCCCTGACATGCTGTATATCTGCTTCTGGACCAAATCCTGATGGATGATAACATATTCTTGTGTTATCAGTGCTTGGAGTTTACCACAATTTCTGTGTTTTTGTTTGTCCTGTTTTTCTTAGTATTGACTACATGTTCTCAATGGGATTGGGATCTGGGAGATTTCCATAGACTCAAAATTTCAATGTTTGGTTCAAGGAGTCATAAGTTATTACTTTTGTTTAGTGACATTGTCTCTATGATGCTAGATCTAGCATTGTTGGTCACCAAATTGCTCCTAGATTGTTGGGAGAAGTTGATCTTGGAGGATGATTAGAGCCCATTCTCCATTCTTGTCAATGTTCTTAAGCAAAACTGCGAGTGAGCCCAGTTCCATGGATGAAAAGTTAACGCACACGAGCGGTCCTAGGATGAATAACTGTAGGGCTGACACAGGACTCATAGTAGTGATCACCTTTTATTCTCCATACAATTATGCTTCCAGATGTTCCAAACAGTCTGAAGGAGGCTTCATCAGAGAATGTAACTTTGAGGTTAGAATAGGGATTGGATAGCAGAGGACTGAAGTAAAGGTATTTTCTTTATTAAAGACTACTTCAGACTACTGTACTTTAGACATCTAGAAAAATGATTGCCTGGAGAAGAAAAGGTGAACGCTACCACAAGTTGTCAATCCAATTCAGAACCTGTAAAGAATTCTTAAAAATCACAATTTCAAATTCATTTTTTTTTAAATAGACATGTAGCATTTATTTTACACTTCACAAATACTTGCTACTTAGTATTCATACATTACATACAATCCCGTTAAGTACATTTAAAGAGGAGCTGCAGGGAGATGAGAATTTTTTGTACTGTCCCTGCCCTCACACACTATGAAGCTGAGCTGTACACTGCAGTGATACAATCTTTAGATAATTTATAAATCCATAAAATAGTATTTGTTCTGCACCCCTCCCGTATGAGCAACACATCACAGAGCAGCCGTGCTGCTGCAGGGAACAGAGGGGCGTAACTGCAGGATCCAAAGCTCATCCTACATGCCAGCCCTGACATACATCCTTCTATCTACTGTACGAACAGGGGGAGTAGCTGCTGGCCCTATGCTCCGCCTATATGCCAGTCCTGATACACATTCTTCTATCTAGTGTAAAAACAGGGGTGTGCTTTTTCTAGTAGCAATCATATTCACAGCGTGAATTTCTATCTTCTTGGTGACATGATTGCTATTAGAAGGGAGCACACACCTATTCTTACATTAGATAGAAGGATGTATATCGGGGCTGTCATTTGGTGTGAGCATGGGGTTGGCGGCTACTCCTCCTATTTGTACAGTAGATAGAAGGAACTATATCATTGGGCTGGCATGTAGGATGAGCATTGGAGCCTGGGGCCATACCCGTGCCACACCCCTCTGTTCTCGGATGCAGCACGGAGCTTACACTGCTCTGTGACTTGTTGATCCATATGGGAGGGGAGAGGGCTAAGTAGCAGATACTATTTTATAGATTCATAAGTGATCTAAAGATCCAAGAACAGCAGTAGACAGCTCCACTTAATAGTGTATGAAGACAGGGACAGCACAACATTTTTTTTTATCTCCCAGCTGTTACCCTTTAAGACTAGTAGGTGTAACGTGAAAAAATGTGGAGAAGTTCACAGGGCTTGAATACTTTTTCAAGGCATGGTAGTAGAGCTAGGCCAGTAATGCAGTACATATAGTAATGGATGACTATAGAGCAGTGTATAAAATAGAGATAGACAATTGTGTAGTACAGTACATTTAGTAGAGGCATACAGTGTAGTACAGGTAGGAAGCAGTATAATACATTAGTGCTTTACAGTCATGGTCAGAGGTGCTACAAGGCTGCCAGGCACATGTAGTGCAGGTCAGCACTGTTGTTGGCACTGTAAGGTGAATGGGGCGGCTTCTTACCTTGAGCCTATTATAAACTAAAGCAGATGAACTTAATTTAACTAATTTTACTAATAACGATTTGGATTATGCAATATATTAAGTATTAATGCACTGATGACGCATTTTGTGTACATCCATAGGTTTTTATTGTGGTTCTATCACATCAATGCCTATAGGTGGTTGACAGCAGAAACAAATAGCTGATCAGTAACATACCTTCTCTCACACTTTTTAGTAGCCAGGCAGCATGCCACATTTATTACATAGAAAAATAAATGAAAAATGTGTAAATGATGTATAATTGTCGCATTTTTATGAATATTATCACACTTTTCATCAGAGCCAATGTCCTGATATTCTGAGAAAATATTCAAACCCTAGGATACAAGAGTAAATGTAAGATCATGTACAAGAGACTACTACATGGAAATGTTTAGGAAATCTCTGCCAAGTTACAAAGTCATCATCTTTTCCACGAGAAAAAGCATTATTCTGTCATTTCTAACTGCACAATTATAAGAAACCTATAAAGTCAATATTTGACATTAACGAGACCAAAAAATATCATACATTGCAGACAAAGATCATTCCTTTCAGTAAATGCACAGATAAACCGTGCTTATCAACTGTAGATACAGTTACCTCTCAAGATTAATCAAGAGGTGCACAGGCTGTGGGGGTCAAGACCTTGAGTGCGGTCTCCTGGTTATTGCATATGGAATAGTTTCGATTGCAGCAGCCACTTTGGGACTTGATCGGGGAACAATTACACATGGAGACATGAAGAAACAATAGACCAGAGATGCTTAGCCCCATCCCAAAAAGCTTGGGGAGCCCTGAGCTGGAAAGATAAGATAGCCATTAAACCTACAGGAGCTGAGCAGCAGCCACCTTAATAAAATCGTGTATAATGCAAAAGTTAGGCAGTGAGACACTGAATCAGCAATTTTCCCTATCAGCAGACAGAGGCTGCTTTAGGACAGCTTTTATACTCTTCTCCGCAGGCGTCACAGGCTGCTATATACTGCTGGTAGAATTACATGTTAATAATGTAGACCTGTCCTACTATGAGCCCCAGCCCACAAAGGGAGCAATTAAAGGGATTGTCTGGTAAAAAACAATCATTTGGATATGTGATGACTTAATTGATCGGTAGGGGTCTGACCGCCAGGACCTGCACTGATCGGCACAACAAGTAACTTTCATCCCCATTAAATTGGAGCAACACTACACTTGTCTGACCACAGCTCCTTCATAAGCTATGGGGCTGCTGAGCGTTGCCCTCAGACTTTTCTGGCAGACTTAAAGAGAATGAATGGAGTGGTACATCCATTTTCAAATTGGGCTAAAAGTTCCTCAATGAGGGTAAAACTGTTGTTGTGCTGATCAGTGCGGGTCCCAGCGGTCAGACACACACCGAATAGCAAATTATCACCTCTCGTGGGAATGGCTGAAGACTTGTTTTCACTGGACAAAGCCTTTATATACACCTTTATGCATACTGTTGTAACAAAAAAAAGATAATTTGCAAAAGAAGAAAAAGTGGTGCTATATTAATGTTGGAAAATAATACCAAGTTAAGGTTTATTTCCAGTGTAATGCATTGATCGCTGGGGGCCCTCAGTGACCCCAAAAAACAGGATTCGGGAATCAAGAAACTGTCTGGAATGGAGAAAAGAGCTCATGCTTGACCTCGACCCTCATCATTGTCTATGGGACTGCTGTACTCTACTTTCTCCGGAAGTACCATAGAAGACAATTGAAGTGAAAGGCGAGTAAAATATTTACATTTTTGATTTTGGTTATTTTTTTTTAATCAATAATTTTTATAATTCTACACCATGTAACATTATTGCAGTTTATATTAGACATTGTATCGTAACTTTCCATTATTCAATTTGTAGTCAGGTTTGAAATCAATACAAAGTTTCATCAGCTAACGGTTTACAATATCATCAAACTATTTAACATTACCCCAACCCCGCCTCCCTCCACCCTCTACATCACATCTATATCAGGTTTCCTTTGCTGTATTCATCTCAATGAGCCAACTCACAACCTAACCAAATTACACTCATTAGTTTCTATGCATTTAACTAATCTCTGTTCTGCTCATCTGTCCCTGCCTACTCTTAAGGCCCAGTTACACGTATCGACACACCAGCGATCCCGGCAACGATCTGACCTGGCCGGGATCTCTGGCGCATTGCTACGTGGTCACTGGTGAGATGCCACACAGGCAGACTTACCAGTGATGACCAAGCGATAACCCAACTTTTGGGATCCGTCAGGTTCTCAGCCGCAGAATGGGAATCGTTGGTCGTTGCCCGTGTCACACACAGCGATCCAGCATGCCCAGTGGGAGATCGCTGATCATAAAAAATGGTCCAGGCCATTCATTAATGATCAGCAATCTCCCAGCGGGGGGCCAATCGCTGCTAAGTGTCACACACAGTGATATCGCTGGCGAGGTCGCTGCTACATCACAAAACCTGTGACATTGAGGCAATGTCGTTAGAGATATCGCTATGTGCAACGAGGGCCTTTAGTCTCCCTTGCGTACCTCCAATGTTCTCTAGTAGGTACTATTCTGATTATGTTTATTAAGGTAGTAATATTCTCTCCTGACATAACTCAATTTTCAGAACAACAAAGTGTGCAAGAGTAGATATATCTGATAAAGTACTACAGTATGTATCATTAAACTCCCATCTGTTCCAGTGCTGTTATACTGACTCCCACCTATGCGCTCTGCTCACCTGGCTGCAGTAGTTTTGCAGGCAAACAGCATAATTCTGAACTAAAGTAACAGCAAGAATTAACCAAGCAGTGCCCTTGGAACAGTGAGAAGTTTTATTGATAACTACTAGCTCTTAATATTTTATTACATCCCCATTCCTGGCTCAGTCTGTGGGAAAATTTTCATTATGTAAAGCAAATATTTAATTTTAGTTCACATTTATTGTATTTTGACTTCTGACATTAAACCTTTTCACAAATGTACAGGACCCAGGAGATAACTGTGCTTTAAAGGGAATCTGCAGGTTTTTTCCAACTCACCTGAGAGCAGCATGTTGTAAGGCAAAGGGATTCTGAATCCAACTATGTATCACTTAAATTACTGGCTACAGCTGTTAGTACACAATCAAAGCATTTAGTTTTCGCCATGTAGCAGAGCTGGGAGAGCTGCAGCGCCCATAATAGGCTCTCAAAAGAAATTGTGCGTGACAGAGATGTCATTCACAGCAGAGAGTGTGTAAGGCTATGTTCACACATAGCGCTTTTTTGCGTTTTTTTTTTGCGCTGGTGCTTTTATCAGCCTTTTGCACCTGCGCAAAGAAATGCAAAAAAAGAAGCAGTGCTTTTCAGACAGCACGCTTTTTTACGGCCCGGGGGAGAAGTGATGTCACAGAGGGGAGGAAGAATCCTGTTCCTCCTCCCCTGTGTGACATGTGTGACCGTCCAATTTGATTTTGCACTGTATTAATATACACTGCAAAATATAAATTAAAGAAAGTCAGAGGTATTAAAAATAATAAAGAATTAATACTTACCTCTCCGCCGGCTTGATCATGCTATCCGGAGCTGAACGAAGGCCATGTACTGATGTGACAAGACCTGGCATGACGTCATGGATGCTGATTGGCCGCTCGCGGTTATGTGATATGCGCATCACATGATGTCACGCGGCCAATCAGTGCCCATGACGTCACGCAAGGTCCTGTCACATACGTATAATACGTATCATTCCGGACTGTTGTTGCGTCACTGGTGAGATCTGACTGTTTGACATCTCACCAGCGATCCCGACAGCGACGCACCAGCGATCCCCACCAGGTCGTATCGCTATTGGGATCACTGGTGCGTCGCCAAGTGTGACGATACCTTATGACTGCCATAACTGTGAGTTTGTAGTCCATTCATGGTAATCACAGGTGATAAAGCTTTTAGTTTATGTAAATAATAGCACACAGACTGATAAAAGAAGCAGTTACGGTACCTCTTCTTTTTTTTTTTTTTTAACCCCTGCAGCATGCTGTCCTCAGCTTACACAACAAAAACCGGCTCACAAATTCCCTTTAAGATAAAAATGATAGTTTTCTTGAGATCTTACAGTGTGCCCTTCTCCTGTTAACATTGACAACTAGGCGTTACCATTTCGGCCTGCCTTGTCTATTGACAATAGGAACAGGGAAAACCAAATGCCAATTTCTTCATACATTCCCAGAAGAATGGCACGACATAGGAATCTACAAAAGTATTTACCAAGAAAGACGAGTTAAAAGAGCTGCCCAGTACGCTTAAAATGTCTTGTTTTCCACTTTTCGGTTGTGTGTCCACAGGGATGACTGATTGTCAACAGCTGATGATAGGTTTCTACTACTGTACTTCTACTGCTACAGATAAGCGGCTACCAGTCCTCACTGGCACTACTTATCTCATTCTTCCCATGGTGTTTCTTCAGAAAGATGGATGGAAATTCATAGAACAGTCTAAGCTAACAATGATTATGCATTATTTCTATAGCACCATCATACTCTGCAGCACTTTACAGTCCTCATCCCTGTCCCCATTTGGACTCACAATCTAAATTACCCATCAGTATATCTTTGATGGGTGGGAGGAAACCAGAGCACCCACAACAGCATAATATCTACTTTTTTTAAATGTGTAATTTATTTCTATAACCCCTGTGCCCCACAAACGAGGATACAGAATCCCTGTTCATAATAGATAAAGAAAATGTAAACTGAAGTCTTCAACAAAATATACAATAAGGATTTAATGACCTGTAGAAAATCCTTCCAAGGTCTGCAATAATGAAGCGGATAAAGATGTTTTCCAACTTTTGGTGGAGATGGTATAGAATTAGTGAGAACACAAATCTGGCACAGGGAGGAGGACGCCGAACCCTCTGGAGCACGTTTGAGTTGTCTAAGAAGATAATGATTTAATGGCTGAAAACTAATGACTCTGCCAGAGGGCTTGGCGGGGGCCCCTCGTGTCAGACAATGTCATTTATCTCCTTACACTGCACGCACTGATGGGGGAATATGGGTAAAATAGAGAAGAATAGTATGTACACGTGTGCCTATAGAAGAAATAGACTTTAGGATGCTATTATACTGGGGTTTATTATCAAGCTGGGGGAGTTTACACACATCTCCATGTACCTGAAGTGTGGACATAATTAAAGATTAATGCAGAAAGAACCTCGAGCAGAAACGCCTGGGGCGAAAAAAAAACTGTTTAGATACTGCTGAGTCAGGACTCTCTTTGTTTGGATCCAGCTCCGCTAACCTTCTCTCAACCTTCACCTCTGACAGCCATTTGCTACTTATCAAGTCTAATTTTCTTTCAGTTAAATCACCGGGTATAATAAGAGCAGTTTTAGCTGCACATTTAAAGTATTATATTACAATTAATCGTCACTTCGCAAAACAAATACATCTTGTTCAAATTCCCGTGAACTCACAAAACAGAAGGAGAAGAATCTATTACTTCATGTTGGGGAAGTCTAATTTATGGGCGAACACATGTAGGAAAGTGGAGCGCCCTGCTCTATTTAGGAACAATGTGCAGCAAACGCTGCCGAGTATCGAGCAGCAGAATACACAAAGGCTGGGAATAGGGGGAATCCAAAGACCAACATTGCTTACTGCTGTCCGGGAAACTAAGGGGCGAATAACAAAGTACCAAGACAGGCACAAGAGTAAAGAAATAAAATGAAGTAATGACTTAACGAAAAACCATTAAAAGAAAACACACATAGAAAATAAAACTAAACACAAATTATAAACATACACATATACACACACATTGTGTGTGCATATATATAATATATATGTGTGCATTATACAGTCCTGACAGAAGTTATGTCGCTTATCCATGTTATGTAAAAAAAATTATAACCTGACGTTAAATTCATCCATTGCTTTAATAAATTACTCTTTTGAAAGCTGAAACCCTCCCAAATGTGGTTTAGGTTAAGAAAATAAATTGGCATCAATGCTGAAATATTGATCATTTAATGAACACAGAATGGTCAGATTTTGACAAGACAAACGTTTTGTCGCCTGATCATATAATGCACCCAATCCTAGTTTACATTCTCACCTGTGCTCCATAAATGATCGGTTAATTAGTGGGTGTGTATAATAAAAAAAAAAAAACAGCACCCCAGGCCTTCACTTGAACTGCAACTCTGACAACATGCCGAAAATCCATCCTGCAACCAAAGCCTTGATTATCAAGAGGCTGAAAACCAGAGCCACCGCAGAGGTGGCTGGCACTTTTAATGTGTCTCAGCGTCAAGTACAAATAATTAAAAAAAGATTTGAAGAGACTGGAGATATTTTTGACAAGCTCCGGTCTGGCAGACCCCGCAAGACAACTGCTCAGGAGGAACGTTTGTTGGTTAGTAAATCCAAAGCAAGTCCCTCTTCCACTGCAGCAGAGCTCCAACAGGCTTGGTTACCTAAACAGTTTGTAAGATTCTGTCTCGAAATGGCCTCCATGGTTGAATCAGTGTCCAGAAGCCAGCACTAAACAAAAGGCAATTAAAAAAACGTGTGGCATTTGCAAAGTCCCACAGCCTGCTAAACAGATGGATGCTGGAAAAGTGGCAGAAGGTGGATTTCTCTGATGAATCTTCAGTAGAATTACACCACAGCTACCGCAAATACTGCAGGAGACCTACTGGAGCCCATATGGATCCAAAATACACCCAGAAAACAGTTAAATTTGGTGGTGGAAAGATCATGGTCTGGGGTTACATTCAGTATGGGGGTGTGCGAAACATTTGCAGGGTGGAAGGCAATATCAATAGTCTAAAATATCAAGTCACTAGCTACCCTCTTACATTCCAAATCATAAAGGGTCAAATTCTGCAGCAGGATGGTGTTCCATCTCATACATCCATCTCTACAACAAAGTTCCTCCAGGCAAAAAAGATCAAGGTGCTCAAGGACTGGCCAGCCCAGTCACCAAACATGAACATCATTGAGCATGTTTGGGGTAGGATGAAAGAAGAAGCTTGGAAGACAAAACCAAAGAATCTAGATAAACTCTGGGAGGCATGCAAGACTGCATTCTTTGCGATTCCTGATGACTTCATTAATTTTTTTTTTAAATCAGATTTATTTATTAGAAACATTAATAACATACAAAAAGAATGCTCATGTATATAACATTTTGTCATTTTGTATAATATTCCACAAACGTTACTTTATCTCCCCTCCCCCTCCCTTTTATCCCATTAAAACAGAAACACTTTCCCTCCCCCAATTCAGACAGCGATTCCCGCATTATATACATACATTACATATTGCATGTTAACGAAAGGTTATTCTCATTAGTAACTAATATCCGTACCTAATGATGACTTCATTAATAAATTGTATGAATCATTGTTGAACCGCATAAATGCAGTACTTCAAGCTCATGGAAGTCACACAAAATATTAAATATGACTCTAATAGCACCACAACTTCATTCACCAATGTTATGCACATATATTTGTATTTTAAGTGAATTATTGCTTGAAAATCACATTACTTTCTGTGGGCGACAAAACTTTTGTCTTGCCAAAATTTGACCATTCTGTGTTCATTAAATGATCAATATTTCAGCATTCCTGCACACCCCCTGAAGAAAGCCACTGAAACACGTGTCGGGGTCGCCCCAGACACGTGCTGTGTACCTCAGGTTCTCTAACTATGGGTGAGTGGTCCTCAGCCTTGGATTATATGGGGTACTTGGGGCAGAACAGAATACAGGGCTATTTTTTTTTTTCAAAAATATGTTTATTAGAGAATAGTGCAAATACAATCACTTAAAACCATGTCCATCAAGAAAATAAACATAGGCATAAATCTGATAGCTATTACTCGGAAGTATATATCCACGATAATAGTGATACTTAGGCTAAAGAGAAATAGGACTGCCATCAGTTCAACCTGTTTCATCAAACCTTAATACATAGTTAAAACAAGAAAGTATTAAAGTGAAAAGAGAAGAAAAAAAAAAGAAAAGAAAAGGGGAAAGAGGGTGAAGGGACAAGGGGGGGAAAAGGAGAGGGGGGGAGAAAAGGGAAAGGTCTGTTACTCATATAGTAATAAGAAGAATCGCAGCCCCTGATATGGATATATATCATACCCACAATATTGACTGGAAGAAAATCGAAGCGCCCGCAACAAACCTATTAAGCTATTGAGGAGACATCACAAAGCCTTAAGCCTTAAGTCTAGGTGTCCCCTAACCAGGAAGAAATATCTGGGCCCTCTCTGAATAGGTGCCAAGCGCACCATGTTCCTTGATGTTTATCCCATTTGTCTGTGTATACAGGGCTATTTTATTGGTACCAATGATTACTGTGTAATTGTGTTATTCCTTTATTCTGGACCATGTCCCCCCTGTATTATTGATTAATGCTGTAGCACTTTATACCCTAATCGGCGGCTAGCTCTGCTTATGCCCTATCCTCACCCTGAAAGTTAGAAGGTAGTGCTCCCCCTATGATACAACTACCCAGGGGTAAGGAATGTTATGGCAAGCTGGTCTATTTATTGTGTCCCAGTATTAAAAAGAGACACCACCCATCTATCAAGTACCTTCTTATGTCTGTTTTAAACTTTGATGATCAGGTGACAGACTCTCATATACTTTGTGTATCTCAACATACTATCTGCATGGTCCCACCTGATACCATCAAACCATGTCTAGTCAGGCACGCGGGGATGAACTTACTACTCTCATAAGCTAAGTACCTCTTCTCTCATTTGTGTGACACTGTGTGACACTGACTAGACATGGTTTGATGGTATCAGGTGGGACCATGCAGATAGTATGTTGAGTGGTGTCTCTTTTTAATACTGGGACACAATAAATAGACCAGCTTGCCATTACATTCCTTACTCCTGGGTAGTTGTATCATAGGGGGAGCACTACCTTCTAACTTTCAGGGTGAGGATAGGGCATAAGCAGGGCTAGCCGCCGACGAGTGGGGGCGCCACTACGTACTTAGGGTGCCGTCCTCCGCTGTCAGGCAGGTGAAAGGAGGGAGGCATGTGATAAGGAAAGCATCCTTCCTTCACTCTACTATACTGTACACCCAGTTTTTTAATCATGTTCGGTGTGTTATGTTTATAGTTAACAATAAAGTTTATCATTTAAGGGTTTAATATGATTTACACCTATTTTGAAACCTATGTTATCTGATTTTGAGTCAGTGTTTAAAGGTACATACGCATAATTTCTCAGGCTGAAAAAAATATTTCAGCATTGATGCCAATTTATTTTCTTAACCTAAACCACATTTGGGAGGGTTTCAGCTTTCAAAACAGTAATTTAGAAAACCAATGGATGAATGTAACGTCAGGTTATAAGCTTTTATTTACATAACATTGATAAGCGGCATAACATCTGTCAGGAACTGTACATATACACAGATATATTACATGTATATATTTGTGTGTATATTATGTATCTGTGTGTATGTATAATATGCACACACATTAAATATTATAGGGCATCTGATGTGGTATGTATCCTGCTATTGCCCATTGTAACGGAGACCCCTAGAGTACGAGACAGGTTTTAAGTGTAGACAGGGACCCTTCAGATTTAAGGTCACCTTGCCATGGTTGAAGGGCAGGCATCTATTGACCAATACATGCGCTAGGAACCTTATTATAAATTGTGTAGTTTTTCATAAAAAAACTTTTTTCCATCTGAGTTTTGTTTTGAAAAAAAACTTTTCAGTTTTTATTTTTTCTCAAAAACAAAATATCTACTGACATCATTTGGGAACATCATTGTTTGCATGTGGATTGGCATTAACAGTGTGCTGCTATTATTTTGATATATATATGTATATATACACACATACATACATACATACATACATGCACACACATGTATGCATATTCCCTAGCACATCAACAAGCATGCACAAATTGTACAACAGATAGAAAATTGGAAAGTGTACAGTCTTGGTTGTACACCACTGCACCCCTGAACTTCTTCTGTTATTAACTTTGCCTCTTTATTTCCTACAAATACTTCTAACTCCCGGAGAAAAAGTAACAAAAAGTACAGATAAAATAACTGAAAAGTGAAAATAGTATATACAAAATTCATAATTCAGTCTACACACATAACATATATTGCAAAGAAGAAGAAGAGGGGAGATACCACACTTTCAATTCTCCTGGATAACTCATTTCTTCATTTAGGAGCCCATTCACAAATCCATTTTTAAAAATTGTTCCACATGTTGTACAGAGTGAAGCGATTCTGGCACAACACATCTCATAGAGGACAGGGCCACCATTTCTCCCATTTCTACTTCTTCTTCAATGAGACCAACACCCACAAATACCAGACTAGAACACAGTACACAGTAAAGGTAAGCCTTACAGAATTGTGCAGTATAATTATTAACCAGAGTTCTACGAAGAGTTATGAGATATTAGAAGGTATAGACCAACACACCAAAAGCTGTGTAATCTAATTCTAGTATTTCATTAGTGTAGAATGGCAATTCCATGCTTCCATGTAGAAGTAGACAGGAGGACACAGAACTGTGTGGGGAATAGAGCTGGAGTGACAGAAGTTTCAGATCTACAAATAGATCTTCAGCCTCATTATCGTGTCAATTCAAACATTGATTTCTCAGTAACAGAGGTACGGACGAGCTATTCAGCACTTGTCTTAGGCTGCCTTCACAGTTGCGTTTGGCACGCAGCGCACCGAACGCAGCCAAACGTTTGCGCACATGCGTTTCTATGTTTAACATGGGAACGCATGTGCTTGTGTATGGCTGCATTTGGGTACAGATGCGCATAATTTATGCGCCCTCCGACCGCACTCCAAACGCAGCATGCAGCATTTTTTGTGCGTTCGCGGGCGCTTGTTTTATCTGCAAGCGCCCAAAAAATGCATGGATCTCAATGGATCCGCAGTGTCCTCCGCATGACAGTGTCAGAAGGGAGAAACAGCTGATCTGACAGATGTTTAAATCTCCTGCACTGACACCGAATAGGTGATGTCGGCGCGGGAGATTTGAAGCAGCGATCAGCTGTTTCTTATCTCCTGCACCAATATCACCCTATCCGGTGTCGGCGCGGGAGATTTAAACAGCTGTCAGACCAGCTGTTACTTCAAATCTCCCGCGATGACACCGGCAGGAGATCAGCTGTGGCCGGGAGGAGATCTCCACTGCTGATCTCCTCCCGGCCGCCCCCGAGACAGCCGATTGGCTGCCCGGGCACCATACTAATGTGAACGCATGCAGAGATTCTCCGCTGCGTTCACATAAGTATGTGCTGCGTTGCACTGCGTTTGTGTCTGCATGCAGACAAACGCAAGTGTGAAGGCAGCCTTAGAAAGATCCACATGCAGATATAAATAGTTTGGGGTGTGAGATCCTGCTGACAGATTCCCTTTAAATGCAGCCTATTGCCTCCTGTTACCAACCATTTTCGGCTAAGTTGTAGCCACCGGGCGGCATGGTCGCTCAGTGGTTAGCACTGTAGTCTTGCAGAACTAGGTTCAAATCCCACCAAGGACAACATCTGCAAGGAGTTTGCATTTCTCCATGTGTTTCCATGGGTTTCCTCTCACACTCCAAAAACATACTGATAGGATGTTTAGATTGTGAGTCCCAATAGGGACAGAATTGCTGATGTATGTAATGTGCTATGGAATTAATAGCGTTATAAGTGAATAAATATTATATTAGTTTTTCTTCAGTAAAATCAATGCCCCACGGGTTGTATCCATGAATGAGATTTGTGGCACCATAGTGCAGCATATAGACCATGTAGTGCAGCCTACTCGTACTGCTACCATATGTGCTTTAGCCCTGATGTGGTACATAAAAAGTACAAGAAAAACTGCCTTAACCGCTTCCCTAAAAAATAAACAACTTTCCTTTCTTGTGGTTTTGTTTTTCTTCCAAGTGTCATAACTTTTTTATTTTTTCCATCAACAATCATATGAGGTCCTGTTTTGAATGACGCCACTCACTGCCCCAATACAATGTGCTGAAAAACAGGGAAAAACCTTCCAAAGCAGGTCAAATGGTGGAAAATACCGCCAGTGCTATGAAGTTCATAGCGCGGTAAACATTATCTGGTGACATGATTCTTTAGGTCACTTTTTTTATGTTTTTTATAATCTCAGAAAGTTGTAAAATTAAACAAAAAAAAAGACCCATTGGTTTGCATAGGCATTTTCTCAGATCCATAACTTTCATTTTTCTGTCCATGGGACTGTGTGAGTTTTTGTTTGTTACGCGCCAGGCCTGCTGTCTCTTAACGGTACCAATTTAGGTTTTAGACAATAGTTAGATTTTTTTTTTTTCTTCTGAAAAATAGCAATTGTGGAATTTAATTCTTTTTTGTACTATATTTTTACCATATGGGTAAATTATATTTAAAATAAAATACATTTTGCAGACACAGTGATATTGTACGTACAACTTTTAATGTGTTTATTTATTTTTTTTAAAAAAGAGGGAGTTTGAAATTTATATTTTATGTACTTTTTGAAACGTTTTGTTTTTTCACATGTCATCTACTTTTAGGTTAAGCTTTAACAAAGTCATAAACAGTACATTTTATGGGTTTGATATATTGCACCCTCTGTAAGCTTTGTATCAGATGTGTGGTTACACCTGGATTTCCCTCAGTTACACATACTGTCCAGTAGAGGGAGTAGAGCACTAACAAATTCAGCGCCTTGCCACGGAACAGCATAACGACCTGAGTGTCCAAGTCATAATTACTCAAACCAGTTTATTCTGACTAAGGGCCGCTTTACACACACCAACTTCTGAACAGATCTCTGGTTGCAGTGAAATCATGGATACATTGCTCCATTTTGTGGCTGTGTACAAATGTAACAATGTGTCCATGATTTCACTGCAACCAGAGATCTGTTCAGAAGTTGGACACAGAAGTTAGTGTGTGTAAAGCGGCCCTTAGGCTCACAACATTATTGGCAAACTCAATGCAAGAAAAAAAATTTTAACCTTAAAATATTTTTTCGCAATAGGATTAATAGAGGGATTTCAGATACTTTCCTTACTTTGCACATAAACAGTGTATTTATGTAGCGGTGATATTTTTGCAAACTCCATTAACTCACATGGAGAACGACTTTTGGAAAATACAATCAAATATATTGTGAAAATGACGGTAGCTTTTATTCATGTTGGACCATTTTTTTTTTTCATTTGTAGTTACACAATCGTTTAACTAGAAACCTTGCTCTGAACATTAAACTAATAGGAAATAAATGTTTTTTGGACTCTTTCCTATAGACTCTGTGTTGTCAATGCTGGCATCAGATGGCAGTCAGCACCGAGACCTGGGGGACCATAGAGGACGGATACTGCAGATCTTCTGTGTATATTACAATAAGAAAAAAAACTCCTACTTCTGTCCAGAACAAGGGGAATATCCCGTAAGGGGAAGCTTTGATAGCCCGTGCTTGCCGGCTTACGCGAACATACAAATCTGGGGCCTATTTTGGATGTGACAGAGCTGTGGCAAGGTCACATCCTGAGGGATAGTCCTAATTGTATCCACAACTTACTACGGATGAGGTCATCTGTTGCTGCACTGTTCTCCAGCCCAATCCCCAGCTGCTTCCTAACAAAGGTGGACCTGACCGTTGCTAAGCTGTTCACCCCAGTCAGTCCCAAGCTGCCATGTGGCAAACAGCTTCAATAAAGGTGAAACAACAGCCGCCCCAACGCCGAGCTTCAGCCACACTGGATAGCAGTTTGTGTGTCGCTCATCTATGTACTCGTCAGGTTTCCATCTCACAAATATTATGTGACGGTGTATTATGTACAGATCACGGTCATCAAATGTATTACTCTTGCAGCCTACTTGGACATTTTCTTATAAGGATGTAGGAGAATAAAGAGCCACAAGAGAAAAAAATTAAAGGGAATCTGTCATCAGGTTTTTGCCAACTAATCTGAGAGCAGCATAATGTAGAGACAAAGACCCTGACTTCAGTGATGTGTCACTAAAGCCCCCGTCACACATAACAAGATTGTTAGCGAGATCGGTGTAACGTCACCGGTTTCGTGACGTAACAGCGATCTCGATAACGATCTTGTTATGTGTGACACTTAGCAGCGATCAGGCCCCTGCTGTGAGATCGCTGATTGTTACAAAGTGCTCTGGGTCATTTTTTGGTCGTTGCACTCCCGCTGGTCAGCACACATCGCTGCGTGTGACAGTGAGAGACCAACGATCAGCGACCTCACAGGCTGGTAACCATGGAAAAAACCCGGGTATCTAGGCAGCGCACGCTGCCTAGATACCCGGTGTTTACCATGGTTACCAGCGCTAAGTAGGGAGGACGCTGGTAACTATGATAAACACTGGGTATCTAGGCAGCGCACACTGCCTAGATACCCGCTGTTTATCATAGTTGCCAGTGTCCTCACACTTCCAGCGATGTGGAAGTGGCTGCCTGGTCCCTGGTCGCTGAGGAGATCTGCCTCTTGGACAGCTCCCCAGCGACCAGGTAACGAAGCACAAACGATCCCTACAGGATCGTTATCATTGTTGGGATCGCTGTTGCGTCGTTGTGTGTGACAGGAGCTTTACTGGGCTGCTTAGTGTAGTTTTTATATAGTCACTATTTTATCCACAGGAGATTATAACTAGAGATATATGAAAGAAGTGGTCAACTTACTCCAGGTAGTAGATACCACACTATTTCCAGAGGAGTCCGCAAGGATTCGGTTGGAGTAGCTGCAATAGATGAATCCAGGAAAATGGTGCAGAAAAAAAAAAAATTAATAATCAAGCGGTAATCCAGAAATGCTTTTTCATAAAAATATAAATTTTCCTAAATTCATAAAAATATCAATCAGTCTATAAAAACAATTTTTTGAGCCGCATGGACAGTAAACTTCAACCTACGCATTTCAACGTGTAGTCTTAATCATGGACCAATTATGAACTTAATAAAATTTATATTTTTATAAAAAAGCATCTCTGGATTACCGCGGAATTTTTCTGCAACGTTTTCCTGAATCATCCATAGAGGACTAGTAAAACTGATGCCAGGTAGCCAAGCATATTAATGAGCTCACTATAACTCCACCTACACCACTGATTGGCAGCTTGCTGGGTGCATGGGCAAATATCTGCCAATAACTGATGTTGGCGGGGTTATGCAGAGCTCAGCATTCAGAGAACTGCAAGATCTGCAACACAGAAAACAGGGAGTTTATAAAAATGACAAAGTAGTCCAGTAAATGACATCACTGGAATCAGGGTCTCTGCCCCTACATTATGATGCTCTCAGATGGGGGTAGCAAAAATTTCTTTAAAGGAATCATGTCACTGTATAAACACCGTCATTATTATTTAGGATTGTAAAAGATATGACATGTTACTTGCTGCACAAAAGAAAATATGAAGCTACAAAATTTCAACGTAGAGTGATTTACATTTACCCATGAAGAGTCCAGGGGGCGCTGTCAATTTCCTCCAGAGTCACACACAGGCGTACGTCATGAGACTTGTGTGAATAGGAGTGTAAGCCCAGCAAGCAAAAAAAGGAAAAAACGCTCATACAGCTCCAATGTCATAAAAATAAAAAGCTCATAAGTCTCAGAAAGTGGCAACAAAAAGGATTTTTTTTCTTTTAACAAAGTTCAGTTTTTTTTTTAACCACTAAAATATATATAAAAAAAAAAGACAACCTCTCTGCCCCAAAGATAAACACAAAAAACCTTATAAGGGCCCTTTCACATCAGCGGTTTACGCTGATGTGCAGCAGATCAGGCAGGTGGCGCAGCATCTGCCGGATCTGCCACTTAACGGCCGACTTGCGGCCTGGATCTGGCAAGCCCTATGCATTGCTTATGGGGCGTGTGGCAAGTGCGTTTCTGCTAGATGCAGCAGATCCGACACTTGCGACCACCAAAAAACCCCACTGCTTGCAGCTTTTTTTTACGCGGCCGCAAGTGTCGGATCTGCCGCATCAGGCAAAACAGCACTTGCCTCACCGGGCCGTAAGCCCCATAGACAATGAATGGGGTTTGCCGGATCCGGGCCGCAACTCGGTCTTAGGTGACAGATCCGGCAGATGCTGCGCCACCTGCCGAATCTGCTGCACATCAGCGTACACCGCTGATGTGAAAGGAGCCTTAGTATGGTACTGCTGTACTCATGCTGACCTTAAGAATCATACCATCAGGTCATTTTATACCGCAATGATGTATGCCGTAGAAACAAGACTCAAACATTAGCACATGCCTTTTCTTCCAGATTGTAGCACACTTGGATTATTTTCAGTGCATTTCATAGTATGTACACATGAAAAAAATATTCCTATTGTGTATAATTCTGACAGCAGTTGAGGAATACATTTGTGATGGGCGCAGTGAATAAGGCTGTGGAAAGTAAAGGTCTGAAGTAAAAAAAAAAAAGTCCATCACTGTAGGTAAATGTTGGGGTAACCCGGCTATTTATACAGGATACAGCTCACCTGTAATTGTTATATATTTCAATAAAAATAAACATTATCAGAAGATCCTCCCTGGCCGAAGATGTTCTGTAAATTTTCAGAAACCTTCTCAGATGTCAAAACTATGTACCGAATGAAAATAAAAGATATGGAGGGGGGGATACTGCAGCTCCTTTACCTTTCAGTGAAACATTATAAGGGGGATTTGAGCAGCAGAGGAGAGTCATCTGAAAAGCCAAGGGCTGTATAAACCGGAAAGAGCCAGCACATTTCGCTGGTTTGTGTACATGCACATTTTCGCTTACAAGAGAAGCTGAGGGAAGCAAAAGTCATAAAATAAGCAGGTAAGACACAACTCTCAGGCTGCACTACATCTAATGTCCATTTGTTAGGCTCCTTTCACATCAGCAATTTTGCGGTAGATCCGACAGATGTCGCTGCACCACCCAGATCTACCTCATAACAGCCAACTTGCGGCACTGATCTGGGCAAGCCCCATTCATTCTCTATGGGGCTTGTGGTTGGGTGCGGCAAGTAACATTTTTTCTTTGTGGTGCCGCAAATGCTCGATTCGGCAATAACACACTTGCCGCACCCAACCGCAAGTCCCACAGAGAATAAATGGGGCTTGCCGGATCAGTGCCGCAAGTCAGGCGTTACGCGGTAGATCCGGCAGGTGCGGCAACATCTGATGGATCTACCGCGAAATTGCAATACTGCTGATATGAAAGGAGCCTTAAGGTACCGTTACATGCCTCAATATTGAAACGATATCACTAACGATCTCGGGGTCGCGCGGTCCTTAGGACATTGTTTTGACATCATTTATGAGATGTCACACGTATAGATATCGTGCACGACACACCAACGATCCAGCGATCAGCTAACGTTCGCACAACGCAGCGAAAGATACTTGTTCACTGATGTGAATGGGCGAAGTCGTGAACGACATAGTTATCGCGGTGTCACACAGAACAATGCAGCAGGTTGGCTGATTCTGGATCGTCTGATTTGAGAACATGTTCTCAAATCTGCGATCAACGATCCAACGATTTATCGTACTCATATCTCAGTGTTACACGCAACAACGTCCTAACGATGTCGTTTGAACGACTCCAAACCCGTGACGTTTAAGCGATATCTTTCATGATATCATACCGTGAAACGCTACCTTTATATATTATTTAATCATCACAGCGTGCAATGAGTGCATCCAATAATTGAATCACGTGATCCCATACAAGTCTATGTGTGTGTGTAAATCATTAGACAGCACTGAAATGATATTGAGTGCCATCCAATATATGCCGACACAGACAATGGAGAAGATGGAGAAATTAGGTTCTCCATCTTCTCCTCATCTGTGTTCTGGATTTCGCATGTGAAAAAACAAGATCACAGTAAACGGACTCGGCTCACACTCTGAGTGTCATTAGCTTAATCAGACTAATTCTCTTGCATGAAAGAATATATGGCTGTGTGACCCCTGCCTTTACATACAGGCCTATGATGGTCTAAAAACATTAAAAATAAAAAGGAAAACAGAAAATAATATACCGTACTTACCTATTGGACCCTGCCGCTCCTCCCCACCCTGTTTCCTGCTGGACTCCTCGCTTTCTCTTCTGGCAGGGAGACATCACATGACTTCTGCAGACATTCAGCAGACAGTGATTAGCTGCAGCGGTGATGGTCCATCCGAGCACAAAGGAGGAAGTGAGGAGGATGGTGCTGGACATGGGGGTGGACAAGCAGTGGTGGGACGGTAGTAGAGCGTGTGTTTTTGTATCTTAAGGCGACTATGGTCCCGTTTTGAAAATAAGATATAGGAGAGGACAACCCTTTGAGGAATTGCAGTTGAATACCAGCAATTACCCAATAAACTACTCTTTAAAGTTAATCTGTCAGCAGGCTTTTGCTATGTAATCTGAGAGCAGCATGATGTAGGGGTTGAGTCCCTGATATTCCAGCAACATGTTTTTTATTTCAATAAAATCAATGTGTTATCAGCCAAGTCCCACCACTAGTGATGAGCGAGAACCATATTATTTGCACTCCCTATGCTCGTAACGAGTAGTCTTTAATACTCACGTACTCGTCCGAATAGCGAGTACAATGTAAGTCAATGAGCGATTGGCTTCGCCCACGCACATCCGTCTTTAAAACGAGTCTATCCAGGACAGCTTAAAACACCTTGCAGTGCCCCCGAGAGAGAGCCTAACATTCAATCTACTCTCACTGAGGTGCCAGCTCCTATTGTTTACTGAAGAGAGCTGTCAATTTGTGTCAGATCCATAATGATCGGCACATCACTCACGAGCACCAGCGATACTCACTGAGTAACGAGTATTGTGAATACCGTATTAATCATGCGAGTAGCGAATAGTAACGAATACACTCGCTCATCAACACCCATTACTGATTATCTGCTGTAAATACACAATGTACACAGAAACCTGCAGATTGGTGTGGGCTGGGTTATATACGACTCAGAGCACTGCAGCAGAGAAAACAATACTGTTATCATAACTGCTCCACCCGCAAACTAAGTGATACATCACTCATATCAGGGTCTCGGCCTCTATATGATGATGCTGCCAGATATACAGTTATAACCTGCTGACAGATTCTCTTTAATTGCTTTTTTTTTTTTACAAATAAGAAAAATGGGTAAAAATATTGATGGCAGCCGTCCCAACAACATATTTTTTTTAATTGAATGGGCAGAGGAGTTTGTACAAGACCAACCAGGGTACCTCTAGTTTACCGATTGTACCCAGAAGGCACGATAGAAGTGCAATTGGCAGTGTAAGTCCCTTTTCCCATATTACTTAATACATGATTTATATATATACATGATGGTTATTTGGTGAATAAATATTATGCATTTGTTAATGTATTACATGGGTAGACTTATTAATGCTCTGTATGTCTCAGTGATTATTAGTGGTAACAGTTGATTTACTTGTGTTGATTTTGTCTTTTTCCTTTAGTTCTTCCAGTAGGGAGCAACATAAGAGACTGGCTTCATGAAGGTACTATGGCAGAGGTGTCCTGAATACTAAAATACTGTAATCATGGGGATGCTGATAATATTATTAGCATCTCTCTAATCAGAAACAATGATATCACTGGGAGCCACAATAATCAGAAACGCACAATCGAGAACCCCCCGGAGGCCAGCTGCGTGGACAAGAACAAGAAGGAAACACAATAGCTGGAGTCCCCTTTACCCTTGGGTGCTGGCTGCAGCTGCAACCCCTGCTTCTACTCCATGAAGTCTAGTTAATATACTGTGGTCAGTCACCCCTCCCCAGTTAAATAGTGCTTGGAAAAGAAAAGCTAATTTCTTCAAGGATTGTTTTAGGACTTATTTTCTCTGCACCCTGAAGACGCAGAACTGTCCTACAAAGAGTAGTCTAATACCGACTACTCTAGAATAAGAATCACAATCACTCTTCTTTTGAGGAGTCCTCAATATGTTGTACCATTTTAAGTCAGTCAGTCTATGCATTTAAGAATGTATTTAATTCTTACCCCAGTTTTATCACACAAGCGCAGAGTATGGAAAGATCCTACAGCAAATAATTCTCCATCAGGTGCCCAAGAAACAGAGGTTATAGGATATTCATGAGCTGGTGAGCTGTAGAGGGCTCTTCCGTAGCTGTCCCAGACCTTCAAGAAGAAAAATAGAGAGTAAAGCTGGATACATTTATACAGGAGTACACAGCTCAGAGGAGTGTTCATATGTTTTCAATGGGGAGAGTGGAGGAAGCAGTTGCTAGACACCCCTGGCAGTATTCTCTCTCTCTAATGACAACAAAAGGATCTGTTGGGGGGCAGTAGGGAGAGCCCCACACACCTCAGATGGTCATCTGGTCCATCAGAAAATAGGGTGTTTGGCAGAATTTAATCTAATGTGTATGGAGACCTGACTTTGTTATACATCAACTATTATATTGAAAAAAGGAGAGTTTTCTGGATTAAATAAATCATCAATAAGTCTACAACATTTACATCCAGAAAAGATATTTGGACTTTGGATTTTTATATAGGTTTTCTCAGAATGGATATCCCCAGTCTACAGGATGCAAACCCTCCATGACTGTGGCAAGAACTCTGAATGGAGAAGTAGTCACGTCAGCATCCATTGAATTGCACTGTACTCTGCCATCCCTGCCAATATCAAAGGTAATGAACAGAGCAGAGATACAAAAATCGCAGAAAGATGGGGGTACCATTCTACTGACTGGTTGAACGGATACCCAATGATCATTAATTTTCCCCAAACCCGGTGATAGGCAAAAAATTAATTTGGCGTAAAACATTTTAGGCTTCAGTGACCATTCTATTATTAATGTAGCAGCCAGGGCTATGGAGTCGGTGAGCTTAAAGTGTAAAAGATATTTCATTAAAAAAAAAAAAACAATACTACACTTGTTATTAAAGTGGGTCAACATAGCAGCTAAGATAAAGCTTTTTTGTGCCATATGACTTATTTTCTCCCATTTTCAGGGCTGTGTGGGTGTGGTCAGAGTCTTCCAGCACTGTGTGTGTGTGCATTTCCACAGCTCCTGAAATCAGGTTGATAATGAGCAGTGTGACAGCAGAGAAGGGGTTAACAATGATCCTGACTGAGCTGTGTGGGGGAGCCAGCAGACAAGGGTTTAACAGAGATTGTGACTCAATGGTGTGGAGCCAGATGACAGAACAGAGAAGCTTGTAAAGAGAAGTTTACATCCTGACATTGCTCAGCTCTGTGGTGTAATTTGATACATTGTTTCCTCACCAGCTGCAGTCAGCAGTGTAGGTCATGCCGGCTTTACCTTATATGGTTACATGCTCCGTATTCAGTGTGAAGACGGATCTGACTGATAATAAACATATGTCTGCTTCACATACAATGTAGTCGGGACACCTTGTGGAAGGTTTATGAATGGTATCCAACCAGAATAAATAATATTAGAAAGTTTATTAAAATTACTTGCTCTACATTATTATTAAATAAAAATAAAAATGACGGTTACGCTTTAACATCTGACTCAGACTCCTCATTTTTCTTGAATCAGACTCCACCAAAATGGACACCTACTACAACTCAGATTCCATGATTCTGACTCCACGCCTGGGTAGCAGCACGTCACTTGTATTTTCTCTGTGGCATATTTGGCAGATTACACAAGGGAATCTGTCATCAGGTTTATGCATGAAGAAGTGACAGATATCTAGTCTTCAGCCACATATCAGTCATGTGTGAATATTTTGTACTTCTGTAAAACTTACACTGTGGGAGCTTATAAATCATAAGGAGACACAATCATAAGCTCCCACCACCCTCCACAGCTGAGTGACAGCAGCTTCTCTAATACTGAACATATGGAAAAAGGTGAAAATCAAACGTGGGAGCTGACGAATACGCCAGAGTAGACAGAAATCAGCGTCAGTCACTACTTAGGGAGGACAGCATAAAAGTGGTGACAGATTCACTTAAAGGGTTGTGTCACAAACAGTTGTACATTTTAATTAATACTTCTAGAATAAAAAGAAGTTCCACAATTGGATGTGTTAAAATAAATGTTCATGTCCCAAGATATTCTTATAAATGTGTCCCTATGTAATGTATGTGTCCGACTATGCAGGGCAGGAAGTAAAAGAGCATACAGACATTACAGTCGGGGATCCCAGACAATTCTTTCTGTGATGTAAAACAAGTTTTTTATAGGCAATTAAATGTTTTTCATTACAGAAAGAATCAACTGCGATACCCGGGTGTAATATCTGTATACTCTCTTACTCCCTCCCCTGCCGAGGAGCTGTGGTATATCCCATCTGTTCATGCATGGTAAGACACATATATTGCACAAAGGCAAATTTATAAGAATATCTCGGGACAGGAACATTGTTTTTAACACATCCAATTGTGGAACTTATTTTCTAAGATCATTAATTAAAATTGTTCGTGGCACAACTCCTTTAAGTGTTTGTTTCCCATCTTCATAAATTAGTACTCAGACTAAGCTTAAAAATACAAGCAAATTTGCAATGTACTACTTAAAAAAAATTCAGCTATTACTGAGAAATTTATAATATTTTTTTTGTATTTTTTATTTTATTTTTTTGACATACAGAAGGGGGTTGCGGTGGTGGAGCAGAGGTGCAGGAGACAGGTTTTCCAGGTCCACGGAGGATGTGGGCAATGCCGCGGGATCGGAGCTGGGGCTGCATCACAGTGGTGTACGGTGGTGGACGCCATTTTCCGTGTTCCTGCATGCATTGGCAAGCTGCGCCTCGGCCTCTACCATACAGGACTTACAGAAAAATGGCTGTGGATCTCGATCTGTGCATGCGCTGCCTCCAAGGCCATTTTCTGGAAGTCCTGGATGGTACAGGCCGAGTTACAGCTTGCCAATGCATACAGGGACATGTAAAATGGCGGCCGCCACTGCATATCACTATGACAACCCCACAGCTCCAGGCTCGCAGCTTTGCTTCCATCCTCCGTGGACCCTGCAAACCTGCCTCCTGCACCTTCCCATGTACAAGACTGAGGGACATATATACCAGGATGGGGGAACCATATACAAGACTGAGGGATGTATATATCAGGATGGGGGACATATATACTGATTGTATGACGGATACTAGCATTATAAGTCGTACCCCATTTAATGTTAGAATTATTTTTTTTCTCTTTTCCTTCACCAAATTTTGGGTGCAACTTATAAAGCAAAAATTATGGTATCTGAAATGTTGAGGGTTTTTTGTATTTTCACCTACATAATGATATGATCAACAGTAAACTTTCTACTTATATAATCCGCAGTTGGGAATTCGGGCGTTGTCGCCGAATCCCAACATGCTTTGCGGGACTGCGAGTGATGACGCGCAGCGTCATCACGAGCCGCAGACCCGCACTACTGTAAAAAAAAAAAAAAAAAAAAAGTTAATGCTCACCTCTCCCCGAGCCCCCGCCGTCTCCTGCCGTCTTCCTCCAAGCTTCCGGTGGCTGCCGCAGACTCCCAGTGTGTGCAGAGCTCTTCTACTGCAGGTCAAGGACCTGTGGTGATGTCACAGTCACGTGACACCAGGTTACTCCATGGTAACCTGGTGTCACGTGACTGTGACATCACCACAGGTCCTTGAACTGCACTAGAACAGCTCTGCACACACTGGGAGCCTGCGGCAGCCACCGGAAGCTTGGAGGAAGACGGCAGGAGACGGCGGGGGCTCGGGGAGAGGTGAGCATTAACTTTTTTTTTTTTTTAACCCCTGCCTTCCTGTTTGGAGACCTTTTACTGTACTGAGCATGCTCAGTACAGTAAATGTCTCCTCCAGCCTCACAGCCTCCCCATCCTCACTGCCTCCTCCAGCCTCAGTCTCCTCCAGCCTCACAGTCTCCTCCAGCCTCACAGCCTCCCCATCCTCACAGCCTCCTCCAGCCTCCTCCAGCCTCACAGCCTGCCCATCCTCACAGCCTCCTACAGCCTCACACCCTCCTGCAGCCTCACAGCCTCCCCATCCTCACAGCCTCCCCATCCTCACAGCCTCCTCCAGCCTCACAGCCTCCTCCAGCCTCACAGCCTGCCCATCCTCACAGCCTCCTACAGCCTCACACCCTCCTCCACCCTCACAGCCTCCCCATCCTCACAGCCTCCTCCAGCCTCACAGCCTCACAGTCTCCTCCAGCCTCACAGCCTCACAGTCTCCTCCAGCCTCACAGCCTCCCCATCCTCACAGCCTCCTCCAGCCTCACAGTCTCCTCCAGCCTCACAGCCTCCCCATCCTCACAGCCTCCTACAGCCTCCTCCAGCCTCACAGCCTCCCCATCCTCACAGCCTCCTCCAGCCTCACAGCCTCCTCCAGCCTCACAGCCCCCCATCCTCACAGCCTCCTGACAGCCTCACACCCTCCTGCAGCCTCACAGCCTCCCCATCCTCACAGCCTCCCCATCCTCACAGCCTCCTCCAGCCTCACAGCCTCCTCCAGCCTCACAGCCTGCCCATCCTCACAGCCTCCTACAGCCTCACACCTCCTCCACCCTCACAGCCTCCCCATCCTCACAGCCTCCTCCAGCCTCACAGCCTCACAGTCTCCTCCAGCCTCACAGCCTCACAGTCTCCTCCAGCCTCACAGCCTCCCATCCTCACAGCCTCCTCCAGCCTCACAGTCCTCCTCCAGCCTCCACAGCCTCCCCACTCCATCCACTAGCCTCCTACAGCCTCCTCCAGCCTCACAGCCTCCCCATCCTCACAGCCTCCTCCAGCCTCACAGCCTCCTCCAGCCTCACAGCCTCCCATCCTCACAGCCTCCTCCAGCCTCACACCCTCCTCCAGCCTCACAGCCTCCTCCAGCCTCACAGCCTCCTCCAGCCTCACAGTCTCCTCCAGCCTCACATCCTCCTCCAGCCTCACAGCCTCCCCATCCTCACAGCCTCCTCCAGCCTCACACCCTCACAGCCTCCTCCAGCCTCACAGCCTCCCCATCCTCACAGCCTCCTCCAGCCTCACAGCCTCCTCCAGCCTCACAGCCTGCCCATCCTCACAGCCTCCTACAGCCTCACACCCTCCTCCACCTCACAGCCTCCCATCCTCACAGCCTCCTCCAGCCTCACAGCCTCACAGTCTCCTCCAGCCTCACAGCCTCACAGTCTCCTCCAGCCTCACATCCTCCCCATCCTCACAGCCTCCTCCAGCCTCACAGTCTCCTCCAGCCTCACAGCCTCCCCATCCTCACAGCCTCCTACAGCCTCCTCCAGCCTCACAGCCTCCCCAGCCTCCAGCCTCACCCTAGCCTCACTCAAGCCTCCTCCAGCCTCACAGCCTCCCCATCCTCACAGCCTCCTCCAGCCTCACACCCTCCTCCAGCCTCACAGCCTCCTACCACCTCACAGCCTCCTCCAGCCTCACAGTCTCCTCCACCCTCACATCCTCCTCCAGCCTCACAGCCTCCCAATCCTCACAGCCTCCTCCAGCCTCACAGCCTCACAGCCCTCCTCCAGCCTCACAGCCTCCCCATCCTCACAGCCTCCCCATCCTCACCAGCCCCTCCTCCAGCCTCACAGCCTCCTCCAGCCTCACAGCCTCCTCCAGCCTCACAGCCTCCCCATCCTCACAGCCTCCTCCAGCCTCACAGCCTCCTCCAGCCTCACAGCCTCCCCATCCTCACAGCCTCCTCCAGCCTCACACCCTCCTCCAGCCTCACATCCTCCTCCAGCCTCACAGCTTCCTCCAGCCTCACAGCCTTCTCCAGCCTCACAGCCTCCTCCAGCCTCACAGCCTCCTCCAGCCTCACAGCCTCCCCATCCTCACAGCCTCCTCCAGCCTCACAGCCTCCTCCAGCCTCACAGCCTCCTCCAGCCTCACAGCCTCCTCCAGCCTCACAGCCTCCTCCAGCCTCACACCTCCTCCAGCCTCACAGCTCCTCCAGCCTCACAGCCTTCCTCCAGCCTCACAGCCTCCTCCAGCCTCACAGCCTCCTCAATCCTCCAGCCTCACAGCCTCCTCCAGCCTCACAGCCTCCTCCAGCCTCACAGCCTCCTCCAGCCTCACAGCCTCCCCATCCTCACAGCCTCCTCCAGCCTCACAGCCTCCTCCAGCCTCACAGCCTCCCCATCCTCACAGCCTCCTACAGCCTCACAGCCTCCCCATCCTCACAGCCTCCTCCAGCCTCACATCCTCCTCCAGCCTCACACCCTCCTCCAGCCTCACAGCCTCCCCATCCTCACAGCCTCCTCCAGCCTCACAGCCTCCTCCAGCCTCTCACCCTCCTCCAGCCTCACAGCCTCCCCATCCTCACAGCCTCCTCCAGCCTCTCACCCTCCTCCATCCTCAGCCGCACTACCTGACACCGCTGCCATCCTGCCAACCGTCGGCCCCGCACCCGCCATCGCCACCGCCCTCGCGCCCTCCCGCGAGGTCCATGCTGCCCGGATGCCGCCGAAGCCTTCCGCCCCTCGCCACTCTCTCACCGCTGGGCTCTCAATGTCGCCATGCTGCTGGAGTAGCGGTCTACGGGCTGTGGCCGGGTGCCGGGAGCCAGGGACGTCGTCCTGTGGCCGCCAACAGCCAATGGGAGTGAGCGGACCGTGTCAGCCTGCAAAGCCTGACACGCCCCGCTCACTCCCATTGCCTGCCCCTGCAAGCGGATTGGGCGCTGTGTTGTACACACAGGACGCCCATCCCATTGCCCAGGACTTGGCGTCCTAGACCAATCGGATGACCGTCCTGTCTTTACCACACACCGCCCAATCCGCTCCTTCCGCTCAGGTCACATGTGTGACCTGAGGGCAAGAACTGATCCCTCTCTGCATCACCCAACCCGCCGCAGAGGACAATGCCGTGTGACTGGGGCTGCGATCAGCCCCAGCACGCAGCCACGTCCTGCCGCCGAGCGGTGATGTCACCCCTCCAGCCAGACCTCTCCTCACCCCTCCATCTGGACCTCTCCTCACCACTCCAGCCTCTGCTCTCCTCACCCCTCCAGCCTCTGCTCCCCTCACTCCTCCAGCCTCCCACCACATCATACTCTGCTATCCACAGAGCCCCCTCTATACTCTGACACCCACAGAGCCGCCTGTATACTCTCCTACCCACACAGCCGCCTGTATACTCTGCTACCCACAGAGCCGCCTCTATACTCTGCTACCCACAGAGCCGCCTGTATACTCTCCTACCCACAGACCCGCCTGTATTCTCTGCTACCCACAGAGCCGTTTCTATATTCTGCTACCCACACAGCCGCCTCTATACTCTGCTACCCACAGAGCCTTCTCTATACTCTTCTACACACAGAGCCGCCTGTATAATCTGCTAACCACAAACCCGCCTGTATACTCTGCTACCCACAGAGCCGCCTGTATACTTTTCTACCCAGAGAGCCGCCTGTATAATCTGCTACCCTCAGAGCAGTCTGTATACTCTGCTACCCACAGACCCGCCTGTATAGTCTGCTACCCACAGAGCCCCATATATACTCTGCTAGCCACTCACCCGCCTGTATACACACAATTAATTTCACCGCGCTCCCGATGCAATTGCATCGGGCCTTTTTACTAGTATATTATAAAAAAAAGAATGCAAAAAGGTCCCGGGCTTTGTGGGGACAAGGAATAAAATAATTAAAGGTGCAGTTTAATAACTCACTTTATATTTACAGTCTTCACCAGCGGATAAGATAAGATCATTCACAGGATTCCAGTCAACCTTTAATATGACTCCATCATGAGCTTTCCACTATTAAAAAGAAAAGAGAAATGATGACCATGAAATGATAAAGATGCAGCCAAGCCAGGGAGAGAAAAAGCAGAGGTCTTGTAGTGTTTCATGTCATCCAGAGCCACAACCAAGAGCCTCTTCTAGCTTCTGAAAGTCTCAGAAAATAATTCCCGTTTCACACCCATCTTGTCTTTGGCATCAGGAAACAGCTGGTGGCTCCAGATCTAAGGTTTCTGAGGACCACCTGTACTTTATGTCATCCCACCACAATTCCATACAAGTTACATCTGGTATTAAAATATACATTGTTTACAATGGCGGAAAACTTCAAATACCAGAAAAATATTTTAGCATTTTTGTGTGGCAGGAGGCTTTGATATGTCTAGGTTTTCCTATTACTTCATGACCAAGTAATCTGGAGGAAGTCTGTATGCTCCGGTAGTCATATTTTATGATTATATATGTCCATGGAATGGTCTCTATGGCAGGGGTCTTGAGCAGATTTTCGTTACGCACTTACTGACAGGTGCTACCTCCATTAGTTAAATACACAACAGGAGGAGGCAGCCATAGTGCAATTCTTCATACCCCTTAGACATACATAAAATGAATCTCTTTGATCAGGGTCATACCTGGGAAAACTATTTAGGAGTATAAATATTGCACACCGCACCAATGTATTAAAAATATAACCGTGTGTCAAGAAGAAGTATTTACAGAAAACTGAAATACCTTGTCTGTCTGTAGGCAAGTATTAGATGTTATTTGATACCTGCAATACTTTGGAACTTGGCTGCAATGGTTTAATGATCAGCTGTTTTCCTAGAGGGTAGAGTACTTTCTCCGAATCAGGACCCCAGGCAACAGAATAAACAGGCAAACCTAAGAGAGAGGAGAATACAATGAAAGTGAACGAAAAACTATACTCCATGCGATGAAGCAGAGCGTAGAATAGTCCTCATTCCCTTAGAGACAGGAGAGTACAAGGACAATGAACCAACAACTATACTCCATGCGATGAAGCAGAGCATAGAATAGTCCTCATTCCCCTACAGAGAGGAGAATACAAGGACAATGAATGAACAACTATACTCCATGCGATGAAGCAGAGCGTAGAATACTCCTCATACCCCTAAGGAGAGGAGAATACAAGGACGGTGAATGAACAACTATAGTCCATGCGATTAGGCAGAGAGTAGAATAGTCCTCATTCCCCTACAGAGAGGAGAATACAAGGACAATGAATGAACAACTATACTCCATGCGATGAAGCAGAGCGTAGAATACTCCTCATACCCCTACAGAGAGGAGAATACAAGGACGGTGAATGAACAACTATAGTCCATGCGATTAGGCAGAGAGTAGAATAGTCCTCATTCCCCTACAGACAGGAGAATACATGGACGGTGAATGAACAACTATACTCCATGCGATGAAGCAGAGCGTAAAATAGTCTTCATTCCCCTACAGACAGGAGAATACAAGGACGGTGAATGAACAACTATAGTCCATGCGATTAAGCAGAGAGTAGAATAGTCCTCATTCCCCTACAGAGAGGAGAATACAAGGACGGTGAATGAACAACTATACTCCATGCGATGAAGCAGAGCGTAAAATAGTCTTCATTCCCCTACAGACAGGAGAATACAAGGACGGTGAATGAACAACTATAGTCCATGCGATTAAGCAGAGCATAGAATAGTTCTCACTCCCTGTAGAATACAAGGACAGTGAACGAACAATTACAATCCATTCGATAAAGCAGAGCTTTACAGCCACCGCTCAGGCTGGTTTCACATAACGTTTTTGTGCCTGTCCGTGGGATCCGACTTTGAAGGGGGATCCCACGGACAGGCACGGATCCATACGGATCCCTGCAATCGGATGGCAAATAGCCATCCGATCTGCAGGATCCGTGTGGATCCTGCGGTCCCCTGTCTTTCCCTACTCCTGCCTCCTCCATCTTCTTCCCTCTCCTACTCTATATGATGTGCCCCCGCTATTCTATCTGTGTCCCCTGCTCTTCTATCCTCATCTATCCCTATCCTGTCCCCTGTCCTCTCCCTGGGTGTAAAAAAATAAAAAAACTCCTCCGGGAGTATACATCACCTGTCACCGCTCCCACGCTGCCGCACGATCAGGGCTAAAGGACCTGTGATGATGTAAGAGTCATATGACCCGGTCAGCTGACCGGGTCATGTGACCGGGCTCTTACATCATCACAGGTCCTTTAGCCCTGATCGTGCGGCAGCGTGGGAGCCGATGACAGGTAATGTATACTCCCGGAGGAGTTTTTTTTATTTTTTTACACCCAGGAGAGGACAGGGGACAGGATAGGGATAGATAAGGATAGAAGAGCGGGGGACACAGACAGAATAGCGGGGGCACATCATATAGCGTAGGAAGGGGAAGAAGATGGAGGAGGCAGGAGTAGGGAAAGACAGGGAGATACGGAGCCGACATCGGATCTGAGGTGAACTCAGATCCGATGTCCATAGGCTCCTATGCTGTGGGCACATCGGACAGCCTCGGATCAGCAGTGATCCGAGGCTGTCCGATGTGAGTCACGGACACAAAATCATAGCAGGCTACGATTTTGTGCCCGTGATTACATCGGATGGGATCGGATGGTGCCAAAATCGGATGCCAATAGTGGCACATCCATTCCCATCCGATTCCCATAGGGGAACATGGGTCCGATTTCGGATCCGATTGTATCCGTTTTGAAACGGATACAATCGGATGACCGAAAATCGTTATGTGAAAGCAGCCTCACTGTGTACTGAGTGGGGACTTTAATCGCACCTCTGCGACTAAGGCTGCTTTCACACAGCGTTTTTGTGCTGTCCGAGGGGATCAGACTTTTTGCTGCTCCCCTCGGACAGCATCGGATCCAAACTGATGACTGCAATCGGATGCCAAATAGGCATCCGACCCGATATTTTGCAGCATCAGCTGGATCCTGTCCCTGCTCCTCCTGTCATCTCGTCCCCCTTCTCTCTCCCTCCTGTCACCTTTGTCCCCCTGTGTCTCCCCTCCTTGTCCCCCTCTGTCTCCCCTCTTTGCACCCCCTCTTTGTCCCCCTGTGTCTCCCCTGTGTCTCCCCTCTTTGTCCCCCTGTGTCTCCCCTGTGTCTCCCCTCTTTGTCCCCCTGTGTCTCCCCTGTGTCTCCCCTCTTTGTCCCCCTGTGTCTCCCCTGTGTCTCCCCTCTTTGTCCCCCTGTGTCTCCCCTCTTTGTCCCCTTGTGTCTCCCCTGTGTCTCCCCTCTTTGTCCCCCCTCTATGTCCCCCTGTGTCTCCCCTCTTTGTCCCCTTGTGTCTCCCCTGTGTCTCCCCTCTTTGTCCCCCTCTGTCTCCCCCCTCTTTGCTCCCGTTTGCAGACCTTAAAAAATAAAAAAAACTTCATTCTCACCTCTCCGCGACACCCGCGGCGCTTCCAGCTCTCTTCTTCTGATCAACAGGACCTGGCGTGATGTCACAGTCACATGACCGGTTACCGCGGTAACCGGCCATGTGACTCAACTGTGACGTCAGGCCAGGTCCTAGAGGCACAGAGCGCTGGAGGCATCGCTGGATCGTGGAGAGGTGAGAATGAAGTTTTTTTTATTTTTAACCCTTTATTTTCAGGAGATGTCACTTCTGCAATGTATGAATATACATTGCAGAAGTGATATTACATGGCACAGAGCGGTGTTAGTGTACTGAGCATGCTCAGTACACTAACATCGGGTCCGAGGAACGCCCAGCTGTTTCCTCGGATCCTCGCTCCATAGGCCCCATGCTATTTGGCGCGGATCATGTTGGATCCAATTCGGTCCGATCTGACCCGCTGTGCCAAAAATCGCAGCAGGCTGCGATTCTGGGCACAGCAAAAAATCGGCCAGGATCGGATCCGACCAAAATCGGATGCCAATAAGGCCAAATCCGATGTGATCCGTGCCCATAGGATAACATGGGGCCAAAATCGGATCCGTGGCTGTCCGTTTTACAACGGACAGCCACGGATCACAAAAAAACGCTGTGTGAAAGCACCCTAAAAGCTAGAGGCTGTCTGCAGAGAGGAACAAAGGTAATTTCCTCCCAGTAGCCGGGCTTTAAAGGGATTGTGCCACAAACATTTGTACATTTTAATTAATAGATCTTAGAATAAAAATAAGTTCCATAATTGGATGTATTTAAAAAAAAAATGTTCCTGTCCCGAGCTATTCTTATAAATGTGTCCCTGTGTAATGTATGTGTCTGACCATGCAGGAACAGGTGATATATACCACAGCCCTTGGGCAGGGGAGGATTTAAAAGAGTATAGACATTGAAGCCGAGAATCTCAGCTGATTCTTTCCATAGGAAAAGCATTTCATTGCCTATTAAAAATTTGTTTTACATCACGGAAAGAATCATCTGTGATCCCTGGCTGTAACGTCTTTAAACTGTTTTTAACTTTTCGGGACAGGAACATTCTTTTTTTTTTTTTTCAGAAAATGTTTATTTGAATGTTTTCAAAACAAAGAAAACCTAGATATCACTCTATACCAATAACATCCAAAATTAACAGAAAACTAGAGTGACAAGTCCCCTTGTCGGGGGGAAGTTACAGGTACATAAATAAGAAAAAGTGGAACAAGTAATGTTAAGTCGATAGGTGTATAAATCTCTCAGCGGAAGATATTCAATGTCATCCCCTATTAATCTATAGGAGAGAGAATCACGATGTAGTATTCCATTCCGGAGAAAGGTCCAGAATAGAGTGAAAGTGTAAGAGAAAAAAAAAAAAGAAGATAGAAGAAGAAGATTTACAGAAGAGAAGTAGAAAAGAGGGAGATAGATTCCAGTCAGAGTAGGGGGGAAGCGGGGAAGAAGGGGAAAGGACAGAGACCCTTCCCAATGTCCAGTCTAGCTGTGGGAGTTTTGTAGGTGACGGGTCAACACGGGCCCATCACGAAAGTACCACCAGGGGGTCCACAGTTTTTGATGTTTATCCCATGTCTCGTTATCTTGGGCCATCAGGGATTCGATCCTGCATATTCTGTCCATCTCTCCCACCCACTCCCCCAGGGAGGGTGCGGTCGCCGATCTCCAATGCCTCGGAATTAAGACTCTAGCTGCCATGAGGCAGAAGCGGAGGAGACCCCGCTTGACCAGGGAGAGGGGACCCGGCACCAATGACAGTAACGCGATCTTGGGCGAGGGAGCCAGGCGGGTGCCAGAAATGGATTCATAGGCAGAAAATACCTCGACCCAAAAGGCCTGTAATGGCCTACAGTCCCACCATATGTGTAGCATGGTGCCGACTTCTTCGCCGCATCTCCAGCACAGGTTAGAGACTGAGGGAAACATCCTGTGAAGGAGCGCCGGGCACCTGTACCACCTGGTCAAGATCTTATAGTTCGTTTCCTGAAAGCTGCAGGAGATTGACATCTTGTGAGTTAACGTGAAGATTTTAGTCCGGTCAGAATCTGAGAGATCTATCTGGAGATCTCTCTGCCAGGCGTCAAGGAAGCGAGGCACAGCCGGGGGGTCAGCCTCTAAAATCACGTCATTCATAAGGGATATTACGTGAGTTGGAGATTCTGGAAGGAGCAGTATAGCCTCCAGTCTCGAGGGCGGTCTAGTGCTCAAAGACTGTAGGTAGGATTTCAATTGGGAAGCTTCCAACCAGGACACCGGCCCCTCCCCCCGTCCCCCCGAGGTGTCTCCCCGCGAGAGCCGTCCCATCGCCTGAGCCAGGCAAGGCTCCTCGGCCGCCCTCCATCCCAGAAAAGTTTGTCTCCCAACCGCTGGGGGAAATTCTGGATTGTCAAAGAGAGGGGCCATTGTGGACGGGAGGTTAATCAGGGGATTCCTCCCCTTCCAGGCATCCCAGAAGCCCAGGGCGACTTGCGTAAGGGAGGGAAATTGCGTAATCGGAGGCCTTTGGCGGGGCCGTATCCACGGTAACCACCGTAGGGGGAGGGCGAAAGTAAATCTTCCACATACACCCACTGTTTGTGCTGCGAGTTAAACCTCCAATCGACAATTCTGGACAATAGTACAGAGTGGTAATAGCGCTGGAAGTCCGGGAGCCCCGCCCCTCCTCTCAGTTTCGGGTTTGTCAGGGTCGAAAAGCGAACCCTTGGCCTTCTGGATCCCCAAACAAATCTACGCAGGGCGTCGTTTAGACGTCGGAAAAACGGAGCTGGGATGTCGATAGGAACAGTTTGGAATAAATAAAGGAATTTGGGCAGAATGTCCATCTTAATGGCGTTTATGCGGCCTAGCCACGATAGCTGAGGTTTATCGAATCTTTTTAATTCTGTTAGTGTTTTGTGCAGGAGTGAAGTATAATTATGAGAGAAAAGATCCTCAAAATTTCCAGTGAGAATGACGCCCAAGTATCTCAGCCCCTTATCCACCCACCGGAATGAGAAGGAAGCTTTAAGTTGCTGAACCAGGGAGTCCGGTAGAGTGAGGTTCAGGATCTCGGTCTTCGTGTAATTCACTTTGAAGTTCGAGACTTCACCAAATTTCAGGAATTCGCGAATGAGCACCGGAAAAGCAACCGTCGGGTTCGAGACGTAGACCAGAAGGTCATCTGCGTATAGGGCTAATTTGAATTGGGAGTTCTTTATCTGAACGCCCTCAATGTCCACAGACCCCCGAAGCGCATTTGCCAGATGCTCCATCGCGATGGCATATAGCATGGGTGACAATGGGCACCCCTGCCGCGTGCCATTAGAGATCCTGAAGGAGGACGAGAGAAGCCCGTTAACCCTCACCCTAGCCGTCGGAGTATGGTACAGCGAGCGAATCCTCCCCAGGGCGACCTCTCCCAGCCCCAACTGCCGCAGAGAGGCAAAGAGAAAATCCCATCCTAGGCGGTCGAATGCCTTTTCAGCATCGACAGAGAAAAGACACGCAGGTATATTGCGATTGCGGATATATGCAGAAATGAGTAGAGTCTTTATGGTATTGTCTCTTGCCTCCCGCCGCAATATGAAGCCTGTCTGGTCGTTGTGAATGGAGGTCGGAAGTAAAGGTCCCAATCTCGTGGCCAGGATCTTGGCGAAGATCTTCACATCAAGATTTAGCAAAGAGATGGGGCGATAATTGGCACAGGAAAGTGGGTCCTTGCCCGGTTTTGGGATAACAGAGATCGTAGCAGCAAGGGTCTGAGGGGCAAAAGGGCAGGTATCAGAAATAGTGTTGAAGAGGGAGGTCATCAGCGGGGTCAGCTCACGCGCGAACAATTTATAGAAGTTGGCCGAGAAGCCATCGGGACCTGGACTCTTCCCGATAGGGAGAGCAGCGATCGTATCCGTCACCTCCTGTTCAGAGAATGCAGCTTCCATCGCTTCTGACTCCCCCTCTCCAATTGGCGGTAGTGGGTATTGGCAACATATTCCTCCACCCTCTGTCGAAAATTGGTAAGGGACATATCCGCTAAGGGGCCTCTGAGGTTATACAAGGAATCATAGTAATCTTTGAAGGAGTCCACTATCTCCCGAGGGCCGTGAAGGAGCCCGCCCGTCACCGACCTGACAGACGAAATGAAGGTAGACGGGAGGCGGGGGTGTAAAAATCTGGCCAGTGCCCTCCCCGGTTTATTCGAGAATTCGTAAAGATACTTCCGGAAGCGGTCCTGTTGGCGACTGGACGCCGAATCCAGCAGGGCACGGAGATCTGCCCGTGCCTTAAGCAAATCAGCCAAAAGCTGGGGATTTTGTGATCGTTTATGTTGGGACTCCAAGGCTTGGACAGAGAACAAGAGATCTGTAACCGCTCGAATCCGTTCACGTTTCAGTCTAGCCCCCTGCTGGATCAGGACCCCCCGGATGACTCCCTTTAATGCTTCCCACTTGAGAGGAGGGGCAGTAGAGTCAGATCTGTGGACGTCCAGGAACTCCGTGATCGCAGTCCGCACCGCCGACTGACAGGTCGCCTGTTTCAGGAGGCCTGGATTCAGAGACCACGTCCATTCCGTCGGTGCCAGACCCGAGAGACCAAGGGACAGAGAAATAGGCGCATGATCCGACCACACCATAGTACCGATACTGGGATCGGGATCCGTCAAAAGAAGTTTATGACTTACCAAGAACAGATCTATTCTACTGTACATGTCATGCACAGCCGAATAGTATGTGTAGTCTCTGACTCCCGGGTGTAGCAACCGCCAGACATCGATCAATCTCATCTCCTGCAGCCTAGCCCTCAGACCCTCCAGGTGGGAAACCGGTACTGAGGACCTGCGGGTGGAGGAATCCAAATCGCGGTCTAGTACAAAATTGAGATCCCCCCCTATCACTAAGGAGCCCTCTGCAAAGTCCGTCAAGTTGCGAAGGTAGGCAGTCAGTCTGCGGGCCGGGTCCTGGTTGGGCAGGTAGAAGTTAGCAATCGTCACAATGTCACTCATGATCTGCAGCTTCAGGAATACGAACCTGCCTCCCGGGTCTATCTTTGAGTCAAGCACCTGTGCCATCAGAGATCTATGCAGAGCCACACTCACCCCTTTGGACTTAGCCTCGGGGTTAGGGCTATGAAACCATTTGGTGAAGTATTTGTGCTTCATGGACGGGACTTTATCAGATCTAAAATGTGTCTCCTGCAGGAGGAGTATATGCACTCGTTGTTTATGCATGTGCGTGAGGATCTGTGAACGCTTTTCCGGTTTATTAAAACCCCTGACGTTAAGCGAGCAAATGTTGAGTCTGGACATGGTATCGGGTGGGGGGAGGAGGTGGGGGAAGAAAAGGTAAGGATGTAGCAGAAAAAGCAGAGGGAGGAGAGACGAGATTGGCGTAAAAGAAAGAGCAAGAGTGTACCGAAAGAAGGAAAGAAATAAGTGGGAAAAGGAGGAGAAGAAAGAGAGTAGCGGAAAAGGAAAGAGAGAAGACGGTGATTCTAAATCCCGCCTTGCGGTCAAGAGGTCAGTTGGCCTAGTGACCAAGTAGTCAAACAGAGATAACTCTGTAGTTCGTGTCTAGGACACTCCCTAAAATGTGGAGTGACTGAAACAGTGCGCGGGTAGGCATGCCCGACCTCCAGTCACAGCCGTGTGCAAGTAATAAGAGAAACCCATTAACAAGTATTTGTAGTACATAGCAAAATAACAAGTAGCCAAATAATAACATGGAGAAAAATAGTGGCAGAGTATCATGTAGAACATACCCGCGGATACGCAGGAACATTCTTTTAACACATCCAATTGTGGAACTTTTCTTTATTCGAAGATCTATTAATTAAAATCTGCATTTGTTCATGGCGCAATCCCTTTAAGTATGGTGGCTACCCAGCTTCAGAAAATTATTACCCTGCAGATTAACAGTGGTTGGGGACATGACAGGTGCCCTTTAAAGGTAGCTCATAGCAATGTAGTCTTTTGCTATGGAGTTTTGGAAAGAATTTTAATTTTTTTGTAAATGTAGTCAATTCTATCCAAGTTGCTGTATGTGGACTGATTATTCAAACAACGAGTTCTATTTGTTAACGCCAGTTTTCTTGCATAAATATACAAATACTGAAAACATCTTCGTTTTATTTCAGGTTACAATGTTACAGCAGACACCATGTGGGATAGTGTAAGGCCACGTCCAGTCAGTCTTTGGTGAGTTTTTTACCTCAATACCGTATTTGTAAGATAAAACCCAGGAGTGGAACAATGAGAGGAAAAGTATAATAGAAACACGTCACTATTTCTGTATTTATCACCCACTCCTGGTTTTGGCTGCAAAAACTGAGGTAAAAACTCACCAAATACTCAATGTGCGTATATAGCCTAATAATGTAGAATATATTTATATAGATTATCATTCAACTATTACTTATGGTCCCACTATGTGACTTGACCATGCGATCACTTGCTTGCTTGTATAACATTGCGATACTTCTGTATTTTGTTATCACGGTCAATGTAACACTCACACTCAGGGGTATTACAAGTATAAAGATGGAAGATCACATAGAAACTCTTCTGCACCCAGCGATTGCCAGGCAGGTCTCTGATGGGATGACAGGGGGTCCTCACCTTCCCACTTTTTGTCTAACCACTTATTTATGCAGTAATGATCAATTATAACGTTTAAAAAGTTATACAGAAGGGCTAGGCATCATCTCCAATCCTGGACGTTGTAGTAGCATTGGCTGTATCATAACGGCACCACGTGGTCCTTTGAGTTAACTATCCTGCAGCACCATAAATATAAACTGCATGGAGTCAAGAGATTTAGCTGTATGAGGCAAATCTCAATCTCTTCTTTCTCTGTAGCAAAGCATTACCCTGTTGTCAATGAGAACAACTGCTGTCCAGGTAATCTACAAAGGCAATCTATTTGTAGCCACTTTTCCTAATAATGGTTTGCAGTAGGATATGTTGCCAGTGATATTTAGGACCAACTTAGTTTGATGCTTCATGATGATTTTTAGAAAATAATTCCAGTTCACCTATCTTTGAGATGTTCATACAATATGAAAAAGTGCCCCCTGGCCGATTCCTGCCTGTGCCGAGCACTGCACTGAGCGGGTGTGAAGCCTGCTCTTTGTTACTTATTTCTGAACAAAACCCCGGACTATTAGATGACAGCGGCCCCGCAATTAACGCTGCTGTCTAAACAAAGTGCTCAGCTGGCTCAGCCAAGTCTAGAGACTGGCCTGGAGGGAGGGACGAACGCCACCATTCTCCCCACTGAACCTCTGGAAGAAAAAAACAAGTTGTTACAGAACAGGGCTAAAGCGTCCTTCTAAAAGCAGCCCAGTGTGGGGGGCAATCATCATTAAGTCAGTGGAAGAAAAGCATTGAGAAAACACTACATCACAATGGGAATATACATAGGAGAATTGTATTAGTTCTCCGGATTATGCTCCATTTATAGTTTTCTTAAAACAGGTCATGCTTCCTAATTGTAATTAACACTTTAATAATTGTGGCATTTAAGACCACAAACTGTTAAGGATTAATATAATTAGAGACTCGACCATGGAGGGACATAACTGAACCCCTTTTTCTGATAACAGGTGGCCGAGGAACGTTTTCTACAGTCATAGGTGTCTGTTGGCTGATCCAGCAGTTGTAGCCCCATGATCACTGGATACACTGCTCTTCCAGCTTGTTACTCATACTCAGGCCTGGATGTAAATGCTGGTGCCCCAGAGATGTGTTAGGCTGCCTTCAGACTTGCAGATGCATCTGCAGCATTTTGCAGATGCATCTGCAAGCATCTGCATGCAGACCGCGGCCCCTATGTTTATAATGGAGCGCACGTCGGTCTGCAGATGCTTGCAGACCGCCGTGCGCTCTCATTGCCTGCCATTAGTGATCTGTGCGCAGGTGGATGCCTGCGTACAGATCACACACTCTCGTCCGCACCAGGGACGCGAGATGTTGCGTCCCTGGTGCGGGCGAGAGTGTGTGATCTGTACACAGGCATCCGCCTGCGCACAGATCACTAATGGCAGGCAATGAGAGCGCACGGCGGTCTGCAAGCATCTGCAGACCGACGTGCGCTCCATTATAAACATAGGGGCCGCGGTCTGCATGCAGATGCTTGCAGATGCATCTGCAAAATGCTGCAGATGCATCTGCAAGTCTGAAGGCAGCCTTAGTAGCCCTTAGGACTAGTTCGGAAATTCCCGGTCATGCACACCACTCGCAGATTTCAGTCTACATACCATTGTGTGCTCCTATATATCACTTACCAGTCTGTGCCAAGGTGGATCTCAGCATGCCACTTCTAGACCAGATCTTGATGTGTCCATCTTCACCGGCTATGGAGATACAGAAGATTAGTGGTCCCCAGGTATGTACGGTAGACATGGTTTATATCTCATGTACAGCACCATGGTGTTAAGGGTGCTATATAAATAAATAATAAGAAGAATATTAAAGTCCAGATGACAGCAGAAAAAGCCAGCTATAAGAAGTGGCGTAACACTAGAAAAAAACATTCCTATTCCTATACAGCTTTGTATAAAAAGCATTGAAGAAAAAGGGCATTTGTTTTGCAAACTGGTGAATCTAAAGAGAATTATTTACCAGTGTTATAGGAAAAGGGAGCTGGCTGACCATCTTATTTCAATACTTTAGCCAGCCCCTTCTATGGTCATGAAAACATCCAGCTTAGAACTTGACATAGGTCACAGTGGCTCAAGTGGTTAGCACTGCAGCCTTTGCAGCACTGGGGTCTTGAAGTCCTGGGTTCAATTCCCACTAAGGACAACATCTGCAAGGAGTTAGTATGTTCTCCCCATGTTTGCGGGGGTTTCCTCCGGGCACTCCGGTTTCCTCCCACATTGTAAAGACATACTGATAGGATGTTTAGAATTGTGAGCTCCAAGAGAGACAGCATTACTGATGTATGTAAAGTGCTGTGGAATTAATAGCGCTATATAAATGAATAAGTTATTATTATTAAATTATTATTATAGGTCAGTCAGCCAGCCCCCTTCACACAGACCAGCACTGAGGACATACAGCCATAGCAGGTAACATCCAGTCAATTAGCAAAAAATATTGCAGGGAGATAGATACAGAGAGGGAGGGATGCATATATCCTTGTGTATCCCCTGATGTAGTTAAATTATATATATAATATACACATACATTAGGGATAAGCATATCAATAATAAATTCCATAAGAAAAACTGGTTTTCCATTATAATTATATTTCAATAGTGTAACATAATAGAATATTACACTGGAGGGTTAATTACTGTAGCCCGGAGGCCAAAAGTATGTGACCCATCGCACATGCAGTAACACTCCATTAATCTGTAATGGACTGGAGTCTGCCTCTTGAAGGCACGGCTAGGAAAATTTCCATTAGCATTGATCATTTACTGCACCGAATAACTCCCTTATATTCTCTATTCGTTGTGCTCATCAGGAAAGATAAAATGTCAGGGAAAAGTTGAAGCAACTGAACACTCATCCAAGATTATCAACAAGTTATCGATGTGATCACATAAGGCAGGGATAGAGGACCTTCTGTGAGCCACAATAACAGAAGAAATTTTAATAATAATATTTATTCATTGATATAACGCTATTAATTCCACAGCGCTTTACATACATTTGCAACACTGTCCCCATTGGGACTCACAGTCTAAACATCCTATCAGTATGTCTTTAAAATGTGGGGAGAACATACAAACTCCTTTGCAAATATTGTCCTCAGTGGGAATTGAACCCAGGACCCCAGTGCTGCAAGGTTGCAGTGGTAACCACTAAACCGCCGTGCTCCTCCAAAACAGTGCTAGCACCTGTCATGCTGGTGGGGCCGGGGTGCCCAGAAGTAGAAGGGAGCTGGGCGTAGGGAGTCATGGGCCTGCTCTGGCCCTGATCTCGGAGGTACCTCTAAAGGTGAGGAGGTCCAAGCCACCAGCCTAAGTCCCTAAGTCCTGAGAAGCCCTAGGCATAAGCCCCTACCTCCACCCATGGATCACGGAACCCAACAGCTTCCAATGGAGAGCAAAGCAGCAGCTCTGGATCAGCATCCGCTCACAACAGGTCACAGTCCAGAAGTGAACTGAATCAGCGACAGCAGGTGGATGTGAGCTGAGCCAGTTATGGCCGAAGGGTGGGGAGCAACCAGCCCAGGCACACTCCACAGCTCATCTAAGCATGAATCATATTCATCACACACACCTGCACTCTCAGCTCCCGCTCATTAGCTTCCTCTCTCCACACAGAGCAGGGAAAAAAAAGGCTTCATTAAAACCACAGCAGCAGCACTTCCATACAGCAAGGCAGTCAATACGTAACAGCACCATAATATCACCAAGTACGTGTCTGTACTACTGAGCAGGCCCAAAGGGTAAATATGGCAAGTGAGTACCCCTACAAATGTGCCAGTCACTGTACCAAGACAACATTTCTTTGTCCCATTGTCCTGCATCCATTATAATAATCATATTTTTTTTTCCTTTTTTATTTCTATAGTGCCAAGATATTCTGCAGCACTTTACAATAAAGAGGGTGATTATACAGACAAGATAAGACTTTAAAGAGTAACACATAGTTTAAAACATAGAGGAAAGGCCCAGCTCAGAGGAAGAAAGGACCAGCTCAGAGGAAGGAAAGGGCCAGCTCAGAGGAAGGAAAGGGCCAGCTCAGAGGAAGGAAAGGGCCAGCTCAGAGGAAGGAAAGGGCCAGCTCAGAGGAAGGAAAGGGCCAGCTCAGAGGAAGGAAAGGGCCAGCTCAGAGGAAGGAAAGGGCCAGCTCAGAGGAAGGGAAGGGCCAGCTCAGAGGAAGGAAGGGCCAGCTCAGAGGAAGGGAAGGCCCAGCTCAGAGGAAGGGATGGCCCAGCTCAGAGGAAGGGATGGCCCAGCTCAGAGGAAGGGATGGCCCAGCTCAGAGGAAGGGATGGCCCAGCTCAGAGGAAGGAAAGGGCCAGCTCAGAGGAAGGGAAATGCCAGCTCAGAGGAAGGGAAGGCCCAGCTCAGAGGAAGGGAAGGCCCAGCTCAGAGGAAGGGAAGGCCCAGCTCAGAGGAAGGGAAGGCCCAGCTCAGAGGAAGGGAAGGCCCAGCTCAGAGGAAGGAAGGAACGCCCAGCTCAGAGGAAAGAAGGCACAGCTCAGAAGAAGAAGGAAGGCCCAGCTCAAGAAGGAAGGAAGGCCAGCTCAGAGGAAGGGAAGGCCCAGCTCAGAGGAAGGAAGGAACGCCCAGCTCAGTGGAATGAAGGCCCAGCTCAGAGAAAGGAAGGAAGGCCCAGCTCAGAAGAAGGAAGGAAGGCCCAGCTCAGAGGAAGGAAGGAAGGCCCAGCTCAGAGGAAGGAAGGCCCAGCTCAGTGGAATGAAGGCCCAGCTCAGAAGAAGGAAGGCCGAGCTCAAAGGAAAGAAGGCACAGCTCAAAGGAGGAGCATGATAACATGCTAAGTGGGCCGACTAGTCTGGGAACTAAATGCTACTCGACTGGTTAAAGCCCTAATTTGCATCTCGTAAACAGAATAGAAATGCTTTTTCTAAAGATCTGTTTTTGTGTGCAAAGACATGAAGGGGCTATTAGGTAAGTATGGTAATTTTGATATGTACCCACAACTGTTGGTGCTTCTGGGGGCACGGAGGACCCACTGTGTTCCCTTTAACAGAAAGATCAAAAGGTAAAAATAAAATGTTTGTCATTCAAGGTCTAGCCATCAGTAGCCATAGTCACCATAACTACTGAAAACTAAGCCAACTTCTAAACCTGTGCCAAATTGCTACCTGCAGCTTTCACATGCAAGCAGCCCAGGAGGGTCATAAGCTTTAAAAAGTAAGTTATATAATTCAAATTACTATGTGCCCTGATCCTCTGGCAGCTTTACTTAAAGGGTTATTCCCATCTCCAAGATCTCATCCCAATATAAAGTTGGTGTAATAATAACATTAGCAAATACCTCTAATTAGAAGTATAGTATAGTTCTCCTGTTTAACTGTCACTAACATCATGTGCAGGACAATACCATAACTTAAGAATCTGAACCATAGATACTAAAGCAACTGTAATGCCCTACACATGAGGTAAGTGACATAGCTATTCAACTGTGCTACATGTCTAATTGGACGTATTTGCTATTATTATTGTTACTACACATTGATATAGGATCTGGGAACACCCTTTTAAGATCCTGAGCCTCCATCTGTACATCATCAGTTACAGAGAAGGGGACTGTCTCAGCTATTAACTTACCTTCATGCACTGATCTAGTCACATACTGACACAAGACAACCTGTATTGTGTTCAGCACTGGAAAGGAATGAAGTTGTCTGAACTGAGATTGCTACTAAAGGATTGTGGCACCATAAGTAAGGCAGCTGTCACATCAGCGTTTTGTGCCGTTCGCGGCAGATCCAGCAGTTTTTCCGTATCTGCTGCGTAACGGCTCACTTGCGGCAAGCATGCAGGAAGCATGCGGCAAGCCCCATTAATTCCACTTGCGTTCATGTGCGGCACTTGCGGTTTTGCCGTATCCGGCAAATGCGGGAAGTCAAAACCGCAAATTTTGTTAAAATTTTAACAATTATAAATTGTTATTACAAAGAGTCGATTTATCAAACCCCACCACGTAATACTTTATATGATGGTTGGATGACCCTCCCCCATATTACTTGTTTAGTCTCGACATAGAAGGAAGACATTGTTAGTATACGTACCCTAATTTTTTTCTTATTTGTTTTTTTTCTTGTTTGTACGCCTCCATATATCCTTGTATGCACAATTTCACAACTAATTCCCCCCTCTATTTTTTTTTTTTTGTAAGTGTTTTCCCTTTTTGCGTTTGTTACCAAAATACACCCAATAAAAACGATTTTGAAACTGAGGAAAGAGTAAGAGAGCTGAGAGCCCCCTTTGGGGATCACTAGATGAAAGAGCTTGCTAGAAAGGAAAATAAAATCAACATGCTGGAATGCCGAAATAAAGTTATATCACGGATAGGGAATGAAGTTCATCCAAGAACCAAATTAAGTCCTCCAGATACAGGTGGGCTAATAAGGTGGTCCTGAGTTCACCTTACCCAGCGAGCTCTTAGGGTACGGTTATGGTACCTTTACACACAGAAATATATTGCTTGCAATTCACTGGTTGCAGTGAAATCAGACACATTGTTCTATTTTGTTGCCATGTACAAGTGGAACAATGTGTCCATAATTTCACTGGAACCGGCAAATTGCCAGTGAAATTGCATGCAATCTTGCGTCGTGTAACGGTACCCTTACTTTTGGCCTACAAGTTTAGTTCCCAACTTGCCTAATCACGATAAAGACAGATCTGCTAGTCAGACCCATGACAGCCTCCAAATGACACAAAGCTAATCTGAACTTGCCTAGCCTCGGGGCGAGAGGTCTGTTTCATTATGATATATTCTTAGTGGCACCTCCAGGTGGCAAAATATTAACACATGGCTCCTGTGTACCCCAATGAAGCGATCGAGAAATTATGTTTACGGACACTTTGTAGACAAAGTTTGCAGCCTGTGCCATAAAATTCATATTATAGTCTGAGGTTTGTTTCTATTAGGATATGAGTCATGAGGGTTTAAGTCTGAGAAAAGCTGTGGGTGTAAAAGAAAAAAAGATGTAGAGTCTACAATACAGCGAGAATGACTAGCATTGTCTTTAATTAAAAGGCGCTATCTAGCCTTGAAAAATGTATTAAAAATTGCTTAGAATTGTATAAAATAACTGAAGACGTCATACCCAATCCTGTGTCATCTACCCACTTAGTGAGTCCGGGTTACAACCGGCAACTGGGTAAGTGGCGATTAGAAAGTATTAAAACTGGTGAGGTGGGGAATCAGTAAGAGAAGTGTAATTTCTTAAATATACAACGAATATTAGAAGTCAAAAAGGATCTGAAAGTCTAAAACTCAAGATATTTATGAAAAATGTTATAGAAATTTACAAGTTGGCAACAATTGAGCAACTCGAGGGACACAACATAAGGATTTATAAAGCAATTTGCAAGTCATGTTAGGCAGGCATCTAGTCCTTACCTATGATTGGCTTTCTATGACACCAATTATAATTTTTGCCATAAAGTGTTTGAATTTATTTCATTTTAACACGGATTTTAGTCAGCCTCATTTTCAACAAAACTTTCAAAACATTTGCAAAAAAATTTCCAAAACACATAATAAGCTTAGCGCAAGCCAAATACAGTACATATTAGGTCAATTTAGCCACAGGTCTCCAGAGCCTTGACTCAAGTAGAACAAAAAAACCTTCAAAGTGTTTGTCATCTGAGGATGCAATGACGCCGCCAATCGTTTTATTTGATAAATTGCCACTCTCTTGACACACCCCAGGTCTCCATCTACAGAAATCACCGAATCTCCCTACTCTAGCAGCATTAAGGCTCTGGATTTCTCTTCCAGTTTACCATTAGGGGAAATAATCAAAAACTGTCTAATAGCAAAACTAACTTAGTTTCCTATAGCAACAAGAGTGCAGCTTTAATTTTACCCAAGCAGTATGAGAGGTGAAAGCTAAGCTTTGATTGGTTGCTGTGAGCAACTAATGGTGGGTTTACACGCCGCGATATCGGCGTCCAACTCCGACCCAACTCCGACAAAAAGTCACGTGGGTCGCGAGTTGGAGCCGATATCGTGTGCGCGTTGTACTGTTTTAGCATACAACGCGATGCTGGAACGATGCCAAAACGATATCGGAGTTGAATAGCAGAGCTATTCAACTCTCCGATATCGCAAGGCCGTTGTACCAGCATCGCAGCGTGTGACAGCCCAACTCCGATGCGTACTCGCACCTCACCCATTAACTCCCATGTTAAATGGTCGTGACTGGGTTGGTGGGCGTACACATCGGAGGGACGTTGTTTCCCGATATCGCAGCGTGTAAACCGGCGATGCGATATCGGGAAAAGTGCTCCCAAAATGCGCGCTCCTGCGGCGTTGTATGCGATATCGGGACGATATCGCTACGTGTAACCCCACCATCAGTCAGTTTTGCTATTAGACAGTTTTTGATTATTTCCCCCATTGTGTGCACTGTTAACCCCTTCCTGACCCTTGACTTAATACAACGTCATGGGTCAGGTCCCGATGTTTGATGAGAGCTCCAGTGCAGCGCACACATCAAACACCCGACATCTTGGCTGATCTCATCAGCCGAGATGTCAGGATTTCAGCACTGTCAGTGACAGTGCAATCTAAAGGCGATAATATTGCGTGATCTCCGGCCGTCACGTGTTTGCCCGGGGTCCTGCCGAGACCCTGAAAGCTATCACTGATCACTTCCTGTGAGTGGTTGGCAAGCGCAGCCAACTACTCACAGTGCACTTTTGTGACAGGTCCTGATGTGTTGCAGCTCATCGGGACCTGTCACAAGTGATCGGATGCCGCAGCATTGTGGCGGCCTATGGCGCTGTGTAAAATCAAGAATTAATTAAGAAATAAAGTTTATAAAAATATATAAAAAAAAAAAAACAAGCGTTGAAATCACTCCCCTTATCCCCCATTCAAATAAAAAGTATTAAAGAAAATTAAAAAATAAACATATTTGGTATTGCCACATTCAGAAATACACAATCTATCAAGATATAAAATGAATTAAAGAGAGCCGTGAACTGCATAACGGAAAAAAGGTCCAAACGACAAAATTAAGTTTTTTTGGTCGCCGCAACATTGCTATAAAATGCAATAATGGGCAATCAAAACAGCGCATCCACCCATAAATGGTATCATTCGAAATGTCATCTAAAGCCACAAAATATAAGCCATCACACAGCTTTAGATGAGGACGTTACAGGTCACGGAACATTGCACAAAACGTGCGATTCTTTTTTTTTTAAAAAAAATTCTGAATTTTTTTTCACCATTTAGATACCAGTAAAAGTATACATGTTTGGTATCTACGAACTTGTACTGACCCGAGGCATCAGACCATCATGTCAGTTTTACCATATAGTCAATATGTCGACTAGAAAATCCCCCCAAAAAATGTTTAATCTTTTTTTGCAATTTCACTGCACTTGAAATGTTTTCCCCATTTTCCTACACACTATATGGTAAAATAAATAAGTGCACCTGAAGGAACAACTTGTCCTGTAAAAAACAAGCCGTCATATGTCTATATTAACAGAAAAAATAAAAAAAATTATGGGTCTTGGAAGTGTAGCGCCCAGGCTTTGGGGTACTTGGGTGTCAGGCGGCAAGGGTTAACTCTCTGATTGTCACAGGTATGGCGGCCGCGCCTGACTCCGTGTCCTGGGGTATCTTTTGAAAAGGAGTTTTATGTACAGGGGACTATTTACAGTTTGTTGTTGTGACACCACCTGCAGTTCCTGGTGAAGTAGCACCAGCGCCGCCACAGTCCGCCGGAGGTGGATAGGACTGCGGCTGAGATGGTGAAGTCCTCCGCAGGTAGGACTGGACCTCTGGGGCAGCATAGTGAGGAGGGACAGCTTGGAGTGGAGCTTGGACTGTATAGGGAGTACTGGAGCAGTCTATGGGGGTACTGGGAGTGCAGAAGAAGGATACACACACGTAGGAAAGTCTATTTTACCTTTTACTGTTGTTAAGCAGGTAAAACGGTCCAGGGCACTGACGGGTGTACAGGTTGCACAGTGGGTCCCTACAGCAAGTGGGTAGAAGGCTTCCTCTGCTTTGTAGTAGTGTCCGAAGCACAGCCTGCTTGCAGCCTGACTTGCCTCCTCTCTCTTCCTGACTGTAGTGTCTTCCTCTCCTCCTGTGCGGTCTCCAGGTTACCTTCTCTGAACATTGCGGCTTTGCCCTGCTGTATTTGATTCCCTCTATTGACCCACAGAAGATACCAGGTAGCTGAAGCCTCCATGGTGTGACGGGGTTTTCTGTGGTCCTATAGTGTCCCACAGGTGCGGATCCCCAATATCCGGTGTTTCTCCTGGGACGAACTCCTCAAGTTCCTCGCTCCCTTTTCTGTCCTAGGCTCCTTGCCTTCAGTCCCACTTAGGACGTAGAAGGGCCACTCCGGGTCACTGGCTTCACAGCTCTCCTAGCGTCTGCACACTGCAACTAACTCCGCCCCCAGTAGCAGTATTTATAGGGGATCTAGCCTAAGGTAGCAAGTGGAGCTCCCCCTACTGTGCCGAGGTGGAAGGTGTTGTATGTAGTAGGTACCTGCTGTGGAAACCCAGCTGTGCATTAGAGAGATCTGTGGCTACCTGCGTGAGCAGAGCGCCACAGAAGAAGGGGAGCAAAAAATGAAAAATCGCCGGGTGGTGAAGGGGTTAAGAAGTGAAATCATATAGTGAATTTTAGGTAAAAAAAAAAATGTTGCCGCACCAGTGTAATATTGCTTATACGGTACATGTACCTTTTAATCTGTAAAATGCTGCAGATATAAAAACAAAAATGATTTACTATTTAGTAGTTATTGAGGGAGATGAGATTGAGATTTCAGATTCCTGTTTTATACTAACACTTTAAAACTCAGGCAAACCAATGTCATGACATCTTAATAAGTAAAAACCTCTATGCAAGTTTGTTTTTTTTCAGCTGTGCATTTATCTATACAAACGGATAGTACTGCTATACTGTATGTGATCTAGTGCGGCCACATTTTACCTGTCACAAGAGCTGTCCCATCGTAATTCCAGCGACCAGCAAGCACTGCTCCAGAATGAGCCTCCACACTTTTCTCAACTCTTCCCAACTTTGAGATCAGATGGAATTTTCCTAGAAAGCAATCAAGAGAAAGGCTGAGGTCAGATTCCCACATCTGGGTTTTGCAGTTCAAATACAGATATAAGTGTGTTGAGTTTGGGTGAGGAAACTCGTAACCAGTCTGTGCATTATGGACTGTACTCAGAACACAAAACATGGATGAGTGAATCAGGTCTCATACTATGAAGACAAAAGCATTTATGGACACAAGGATATCAATGTAGAGGTAACAATGCAATCAGAACTTAACAGATACCCCTGAGATGGTCAATATTAGATGAAAGAAAGCCGGACTGGACGACTTCAACAAGATTGGCCTATCGTCTAATATGGGCGAGGGTGTGCCAACTTTCCCCTGATGGCAGAAGTTGGTGAAAAAAGGAGACATTTCATGAAGTCAGATCCTTTTATTTCCCTCAAGGGTAATAAATTGCCGCCAGAGGTCTTGCAGCTACTAATCCCTTATCTCCATTGATAAAGCGTGCATGAACCTAGGAGGCAGCACCAATAAGGCAGAATGTTCAGGAGGAATATTAAGGCAACCAACAAGTACCCAGGACACTAAGGTGGGTCCAGGTGCTCATGCCAGTCGTGTGCTGCTCTTCTAACAATTACATCACAATGATCTAGCTGAATTACAATTTATCAGATCAGGAGACAGATTTCTTGTACAAGGGGTTTGGCTTTAATGCTTACAAGTCTACAAGCCTTTGTTTACTTCCAAATCACATCTATATGACCCTGCCAGGAAATAACTTCCCTAAGGGGTGATGGTAGATTGTATAGTGTATGGCAAGTGATTGGCTGTAGTGGTCACTTCACTAAAGCATAACAAGCATATAACATTTCTCAAATTTTATTTGCTTGTTCAGGCATCAGAGAAGTAAAGAATATATAATGTAGATATGCATATTACAAGTATCTTCAAAACTGGGGAAAAGATTTTAACATTTGTGTGATAAATAAAAAAAAAATATTAGAAGGAAAAGACTGGTCAGATTGGGTTTAAGAGTAAACAGAGCTTTTCTTTATATGAAAATTAGAAATTTCCAATGAATGATCAGGAGGTATGCAGAAATTTCTTCATCTTTTAATGCGTGTACACATATCTGTTCCTAATATTCATTTGTGTTGATGAACATTACCGAAATTGGTCACATACAATCTCACAATATGAACAAAGTATTGTAAGCAATTTAATACCAAGGTGCAGCAAATGCAGATACTCACCATCAGAGCTCGTAAGCACAAACATATCAGACTGCCCTTGCTTTTTGCTTCCCACATTTTTGGGGAACCAGTGAAGGTCAATTGGATACGTATCATCTGGAAGTTTTACAACCAAAGATGTCTCGCTGTTTAGCAAGTTCCACTTCAAAATCTGGTGGTCATCACTGCAGGAATAGAGCTCATCAGCCGAGGTCCAGCCCACACAGCTAACCAGCTCCTTATGTACAAGAGAATTAAGGAGTTTAACATATGGGCTTCAAAAAACTCTGGACATATAAAGCACAGAGGTATGAAAGGCTATCTTTTACTTCATCAACTGTCTCAATTTAAAATTTAAAACAACTTCTATATCTGTACGTCTCATGTCTATATATTTCTACATCAGTACTAGGAACATAAAGATTAATGCCATCCCAAGGTGTAGAAACATACCCAGTTACTGGACTTCACTTACATTTTTTGCTTACCGTATTTTAAGTTTTGATTAACAATTCTGATAATGCAGCATATCAGTGACCACCAAGGTGCCTCGTCTGAGTGGGTGGACAAACATTACCATCCGATACCAGTATAGCAGAGGAGTAAAAACAAGCAGAACAGCATTGTAGGCAGGGTGTAAAGACTAAAGGTGCTGTCACACATAACGATTGCTCCAACGATCCCAACAGCGATAACGACCTGCCGGGATCGCTGGAGCGTCGTTACCTGATCGCTGGGGAGCTGTCAAACAGGCAGATCTCCCCAGCGATCAGGCCATGGGAGCCACCTCCCACATCGCTCCCTGCTTAGGCAGTGCTAAGCAGGGAGAACGCTGGTAACTATGATAAACAGCGGGGTATCCAGGCAGCTCGCGCTGCCTAGATACCCGCTGTTTATCATAGTTACCAGCGTTCTCCCTGCTTACAGGCAGTGCTAAGCAGGGAGGACGCTGGTAACCATGGTAAACGCCGGATATCTAGACAGCACGCGCTGCCTGGATACCCGGTGTTTACCATAGTAACCAGCCCTGTGAGGTCACAGATCGCTGGTTTCTTGCAGTCACACGCAGCGATGCGTGCTGACCAGCGGGAAACCAACGATCTAAAAATGACCCACAGCACTTTGCAGCGATCAGCGACCTCACAGCAGGGGCCTGATCGCTGCAAAGTGTCACACATAACGATATCGCTGGAGAGATCGTTGTAACGTCACAGTTACAACGATCTCTCTAACGATATCGTTATGTGTGACTGGGGCTTTAGGAAGGCTGAGTCAGCCTTTCCTATCAAACCAATGGCCCCCGAGGAGTCCAGATTCTTCCCTCCTATGGCTTCCATACGGCCGCACTGTCAGCACCTGCCAACTTCGAAGGGGGAAAAAAAAGAAATTATTACAGGATACACCACTGAGAGATTGAAGATGAGGATGTCCAATGCCAGACTATCAGACCTAAGCTGGGATCACACTAGCATTCAGAAAAAATAAACTTGTGCAAAAAAAATAAAAATGCCCTTCTCTGTTAGGCCATATTCCCACACTGAGTATTTTTTACCTCAGTATTTATAAGCCAAAACCAGGAGTGGAAAAGTATAAACAGAAATACAGCACCACTTCTGTATTATTTACCCACTCCTAGTTTTTGTACAAATACTGGAGGTAAAAAGCTGAGGTAAAAGCAGAGGTAAAATACTGGAGGTAAAATGCTGAGGTAAAAAGCTAGAGTAAAAAGCTGAGGTAAAATGCTGAGGTAAAAAGCTGAGGTCAAATACTGAGGTAAAAAGCTGAGGTAAAAGCAGAGGTAAAATACTGGAGGTAAAATGCTGAGGTAAAAAGCTGGGGTAAAAAGCTGAGGTAAAATACTGAGGTAAAAAGCTGGGCTAAAAAGCTGTAATAAAAACCTGGGGTAAAAAGCTGGGGTAAAAAGCAGAGGTAAAAAGCTGGGGTAAAAAGATGGGGTAAAAAGCGGAGGTAAAAAGCGGAGGTAAAAAGCGGAGGTAAAAAGCTGGGGTAAAAAGCTGGGGTAAAAAGCTGAGGTAAAAAGCTGGGGTAAAAAGCTGAGGTAAAAAGCGGAGGTAAAAAGCTGAGGTAAAATACTGAAAGGGTATGTGCACACAGGGCGTTTTTGCTGCGGTTTTGCTGCGGCTTCCGCATGCAGAAAACCATTGGTTTTATGGTAATATATGCTAATTTGTTCCTCTGGTTGGGCTTCCCAGCAAAACCAATGTGTTTCACAGAAACACTGTGCACACACATTGGTTTTGCAAGTGTCAAGAACTGTCAAATACCTGTTTTTGGTGCGGATAGCAAAGAATTGACATGTCAATTATTCCTGCGTTTTTGGTGCAGTCAATGGGAAAAACGCAGGATCAAAAACGCAGTAAAAACGCGCAAAAAACGCAGACAAGATCATAGCACTTCTCCTGTCAAGAACTCTAGGATCCTCAGGTTTTGCTGCGTTCTGGACTGCTCAAAAAACGTCCTGTGGGCAAATACCCAAACCGAGAACGTGGCTTTAGGTGTAACACTGATGCCCAGAACTGTCGGGGACTTGCCTAACAGCATGAGTTCTTCATGCACCTTGGTCGCTACCTCACAGCGTTGTTCACAGAGGCCATGATGGATTCTGTTAAACAATACAGCTGGCACCCACTATCTGAATGGGCTTTCAATGTCTTTTTTTTTTTTTTTCAACAGTTATAATGCATTGTGCAATAAGTAAAAAAAAAAAAAACGCATTCCTAGTATCGTGGATGCAAATGGTTCCAGACAAACTTCATTGACCATAATGGGGTCGGTTTGATTCCTTGCAGGGAGCCCGTCATTTTCACAGACACAAATGGTGCAGCATGCTCCTGATGGAGACTCCGAGCACACAACATGTGTACTCGGCTTTACCCCCTGTAGAATTGGGATTTCCACTGAGGAATTACATTTTTTATATCTGCACTACTAATTATACTGAAACTTAGTATTGTTTCCAAGCCAAAATCGCCACTTGTAATCCCTAAATTAAGGTAAGCATCCTTGTTCTGTCTCCAACATCCAATTCATTTCCAAATGTTTGTTTTTGCATAATGTTTGTTATTAATTAGTATAGCTGTAGATTCTTAAATGAGCTTTATCTGATATGTAGTGTTCTGGCTCCCTCTAGCGGCCAATGTAATTTATGTAATTCCATTTCCTATGTCTGAATTCTCCTCCTCCTCGCAATGCATTCTGGTAGCTCAGCCTTCATTTTACCTTTATATCTGGAAGGAAGAAGACACTCAGTACTACAGTTCCCACAAGATTGCATTGCCGCCACGTAACTATACCTTCTTTTAGCTGTGTTCCGCTCTAATATTAGCCTATCTTAGCCAGTTGCACTCTAGGTTAGCTACTAGTTTAAAAATGTTAATGGATATTGTGCGACTATGTGGAAAATGCATGTTTGCTGTACCCTCCATGCAGGGGCGTTGCTAGGGTCAAAAAACATCCGGGGCTCGGGCCCACTGAGCTGCATTTTTCGGAATAAATTAAAAAAAAACCCAAGTAAAATGTACTTTAATAACCAGTGACACTCTACATATATAATATTAACAGTTTTAATGCTTTAGAACATTATAGAGATTGCCAACATGCACTCAATAAATACACAAAATATAACCGTATTAGGCCAACATCCAAGTAATCCTAAGGCTTCTTTCACATGAGCGCTTTTCTGGCGATAATACCATGATTTTAAAGTGCATGAATTTCGCTGTCAAAAAACGCCATTAAAGAACATGTTCTATAATGGAGGACAGAGAGAAAGGACCCGGAGGACTTGAGCAAAGATGAGGCTTGTCCCGGGACAAGACTGTGGAGAGACGGAAGGAGCCTGTGCGCCCGAGTCTGCAGTGAAGTGGAGGGTCAGGGCGAGCACCAGGAACCCGACCCTGAAAGGTAGGAAGTAGACTCCAAGCTCCAACCACAGAACCGGTGGCCACGAGGTCCAGAGGAGCTGTGGCCAACTCCCAGCACATCCGCCGAGTAGGCAGCTGTATTAGGGTCAGGGGAAACAGCCGGTAGCCCGACAAGGCCTGTGACTGCTGGATTGGGGCTCTGTGCGCGGAGGCGTGTGCAGGAAGGAGGAGAGCAGACTACCCGCACCGCCAATGTACTTGATCTGTGACCTGTAGTATGTGCTGTGACAACACGCCTGTGGTTCGCCTTTGCTGGGATCAAAGGGCACGTTGATCTTGTGTCATTTAGTCCAAACACAGCAATTTGGATGCAACTGGCACTGGGCCAGGTTTATTGTGGTGAAAGCCAACAAAAGAAAACAAAACAGCAAAATAAAATCCTCGCCTGTCCGGCTCTAACTAAACAGAATTCACCCTCACTACAGGCTGAAGGGCTTCTCCCTTCCAGCCTAAACATACAACCAAACAGCAATGGCTTCACTCACGTGCTTCTCCTCACACAGACAGGCTGTCTGTGCCCCCAGGCTGAGAAAGAGCTCCGCCCGTCTCCCAGACTCCTTTTACAGACCCAAACTGCCTCCCATTACTTCATTACCAGCCAGGTGATACAACCCATGTCAGGTTGCATAGGACAGATACCTGGGTGAGATATACCTGCCCTCCTCCACTAACCCCACATGAGTCTCACATATCCCCCCCCTCTGCTCAGACCACTCCGGCTGAGCAGCGGTACCCACAAAACAGTGCACCCTAGACAGGGCATCAGCATTTCCCATCCGCGCCCCCGGGCGATGTTCCACCGTAAAATTGTAGGCCTGCAAGGCCAGGAACCACCGAGTCACCCGGCTGTTCCGCTCCCTATTCAAGTGCATCCACTTGAGAGGGGCATGGTCCGTAATCAGCCGGAACTTCCGTCCCCCCAAGTAATATTTGAGGGACTCGAGAGCCCACCTAATGGCCAGGCATTCTTTCTCCACGATGGCATACCGTTGCTCATGTTTGTTTAGCTTACGACTGAGATAAAGGACCGGATGTTCCTCCCCGTCCCTTAGTTGCGACAATACCGCCCCGATACCAGTGTCGGAAGCATCCGTTTGGACCACGAACTCGCTGTGGAAGTCAGGAGTCACAAGCACTGGTTGAGAACAGAGGGCCCGTTTCAGGTTGCGGAAGGCCTCCTCCGCTGCCGGGGTCCATTGGACCATGACAGAGTCTTTCCCTTTTGTAAGATCCGTCAGGGGAACAGCGATGGCTGCAAAATTGGGAATGAACCGTCGATAATAGCCAGCAATCCCTAAAAAAGCTCTCACCTGCTTCTTATTGATTGGTTGCGGCCAGTTCTGGATGGCCTGTATTTTGTCAGTCTGGGGCTTAACGATCCCTCTCCCAATCACGTAACCCAAATACCGGGCTTCTTCCAGCCCGATATGACACTTTTTTGGGTTGGCCGTTAGCCCTGCCTCCCGCAGGTCCTCGATCACGGCCTGTACTTTCCGGAGGTGGGTTTCCCACTCCGGGCTGTATATGACAATGTCGTCCAAATAGGCCGAAGCATACTGCCTATGTGGCCGCAGGATTCGGTCCATTAGTCTCTGAAATGTCGCAGGTGCCCCATGAAGCCCAAACGGCATATGCACATATTGGTATAAACCGTCCGGTGTAGAAAACGCAGTTTTCTCTTTGGCTGCCTCCGTCAGGGGTATCTGCCAATACCCCTTCGTCAAGTCTAAGGTTGTGATATACCGGGCCTTTCCCAGCCGGTCTATCAATTCGTCAACCCGTGGCATAGGGTAGGCATCGAACTTAGAGACTGCATTCAGCTTCCTAAAATCGTTGCAGAATCGAATGGTGCCGTCGGGTTTAGGGATTAACACAATCGGGCTCGACCAGGCACTATGCGATTCCTCAATCACCCCTAACTCCAACATCGACTTCACTTCTCGGGAGACGGCGTCACGCCGAGCTTCTGGGATTCTGTAGGGTTTCACCTGTACGGTGACGCCGGGCTCAGTTACAATATCGTGGTTGATGAGCGTGGTCTGCCCAGGTTTCTCGGAAAAAAACTTTTGGTTGTTTACGAGAAACCGCTTGACGTCTGTCTTCTGCCGCTCTGACAGAGTCTCCGCAATCCGGACTTCCGGTATGGTCCGCGTGCGGATCGGAAGGGCCAGACCCGCTGATAGAGCCGGACGGTCCTTCCAGGGTTTTATCAGATTCACATGATAAATCTGCTCCGGTTTCCTTTTACCCGCCTGATGCACTTTATAGTTTACTTCACCTACCCGTTCCATGATTTCAAAGGGGCCTTGCCACCTTGCCAGGAACTTGCTTTCCACGGTGGGGACCGGAATTAACACCCTATCCCCCGGGGCAAAAGTGCGAACCTTGGCTCCCCTGTCATAGGTCCGTTTCTGGGCCTCTTGAGCCTGCATCATGTGCTCTATCACAATGGGCATAACGGCCGCAATACGGTCCTGCATTTGGGTTACATGGTCTATCACACTTTTGAAGGGGGTAACCTGTCCCTCCCAGGTTTCTTTCGCGACGTCCAACAGACCCCGGGGACGTCGGGCATACAGAAGCTCGAAAGGAGAGAACCCGGTGGAAGACTGGGGTACCTCCCGGATGGCAAAAAGCAAATACGGGAGTAAGTAGTCCCAGTTCGTCCCATCTTTCTCTATCGCCCTTCGGAGCATCTGCTTCAAGGTTTTGTTGAACCTCTCAACGAGCCCGTCTGTTTGGGGGTGATACACAGAGGTGCGTAACTGTGTTATCCGTAACAGCCGGCAGAGCTCTTTCATTACCCTCGACATAAAAGGGGTCCCCTGGTCTGTGAGTATTTGTTTCGGGATACCAACCCGGCTAAACACATGGACCAGCTCCTTGGCAATGGTCTTGGTGGCCGTGTTACGCAAAGGGATGGCCTCGGGGTAACGAGTGGCATAGTCCAAGATGACAAGGATGTGCTGGTGTCCACGTGCAGACCTGGGGAGGGGCCCAACCAAATCCATCCCGATCCTCTCAAACGGGATCTCAATGATAGGTAGGGGTACCAAGGGGCTACATAGATGAGGCCTGGGCGCCGAGATCTGGCATTCAGGACATGACTCGCAATACCTGCGAATATCGTGATGCATGCCGGGCCAAACAAAACAATGTAATATCCTTTCAGTGGTTTTTTGGACCCCCAGGTGACCCCCCATCACGTGGGTGTGTGCCAGGTCCAGCACTTTCCGCCTGTAGGATTGTGGCACGACCAATCGTTGTACCGTGTCGTCCCCCTTTTTCTCTATCTGATAGAGAAAGTCATTCTCCAGGGCCATGTGAGGGTAAGCCAGCCTAGTATCAGCCTCCACCTGTACCCCGTTTATCGTCTTTACATTTTTCCTAGCCTGCAACAGGGTTGGATCCCTTAGTTGCTCGCTTTGGAAGTCATCTTTCAGGACTTCCAAATCCAGCAAACTGGAAGGTGGTCGACTGTCCACCCCCGCTCCGGCCCTGGGTTCCTCGGAATCGCCAGCCATGACTGAAAACGGGAACTGCAGGACATCTTCCCGGGATTCCCCCCCAGCCTCCTCCTGGGGATCATCCTCCAGCGGCTCCGGCCCCCCTGGAGGCATCGGAACCGGGTCACCGGGGCCTCCAGCCCGGGGTACCAACTGGTTTTCCCACAACTGCCAGAAGTGGGGAAAATCTCTTCCTAGAATAACATCATGCAGTAAGGCTGGGACTAGTCCCACCTTATGGTGCACAGTCCCGTAAAGCGTAGTAATGCAGGAGACAGTCGTGAGGTACGAGCATGTGTCTCCATGCACGCACGTCACCGAAAATCTGTCTGACGGACCAGTCGGGACTGACACCAGACTGGCCTTGACTAGAGTTACCACACTCCCTGAGTCCAACAGCGCCACAACATTCTTGCCATCAACAGTCAGGTCACACAGGTGTTTTTCGATATCGCCTGAACCAGCAGCAGCACACACTACCCTAGCAACCATAGTCACACGTTTTTCAAAGTCCGTGACCTCGCACTGCATGGGTTCAGTGGTTAACGGACAGTTCACAGCAATGTGACCCACTTCCTGGCAGCGAAAACACCTTACGGGCCCCTTGCTTAGTCCATAGTTCGGCCCCTTCGGCCTCACGACACCAAAAGTTCCGTTCTCCTCCGCCACTGTCTTAGAATACCTTCCCCCTCCCCTAGTCCCGGATACAGTCTTACCCGACCCCCGGGGAGAGGGGGAAGAGGGAGGATGTGCCGCATCATCCAGGAGACCTTCCGCCACAGAATAACGTTCCACGAGATCCACCAGTTGATCGGCGGTCGTAGGATTTCCATGACTTACCCACTTCCTCAGGGCTGGCGGTAGAGCTCTTAGGTATTTGTCCAGGACAACCCTTTGGATTATCTCTGGCGCCGACAGCACCTCGGGTTGTAGCCATTTTTTTGTCAGGTGAACCAGGTCGAACATCTGGGACCGTGGAGGTTTATCGGGATGATAAGTCCATTGATGCACTCTCTGTGTTCGTACCGCCGTCGTCACTCCCAGCCGGGCCAGGATCTCCGCTTTTAGTTTGTCGAAATCCTGCGCGGCCTCGGGCTCCAGGTCGAAGTAAGCCTTTTGGGCCTCCCCTGCCAGAAACGGAGCAAGCAAGCCGGCCCACCGTGCCTTCGGCCACTTCTCCCGCTCGGCTGTCCGCTCGAACGTAGTCAGGTAGGCTTCCACGTCATCGTCCGCAGTCAGTTTCTGCCAGTACCGACTCACATGAATCACCCTCTGCTCAGCTTCCGGATTCAGCTCCGGTGCAGTTGCCAGGCGCTGCGCCACCTCCTGCAGCAATCGGCGGTCTCTGGTTGTCGTTTCCACCAGTTCCCTCAGCTGTGCTGACATTAAGCGGTTAGCTTCTTGCTGCACCGCTGTGGATTGCACCAGCGCTTTCACCACGTCATCCATTTTGACACTGTAACGTGATCCTCACATGGGGCACCAAATGTGACAACACGCCTGTGGTTCGCCTTTGCTGGGATCAAAGGGCACGTTGATCTTGTGTCATTTAGTCCAAACACAGCAATTTGGATGCAACTGGCACTGGGCCAGGTTTATTGTGGTGAAAGCCAACAAAAGAAAACAAAAACAGCAAAATAAAATCCTCGCCTGTCCGGCTCTAACTAAACAGAATTCACCCTCACTACAGGCTGAAGGGCTTCTCCCTTCCAGCCTAAACATACAACCAAACAGCAATGGCTTCACTCACGTGCTTCTCCTCACACAGACAGGCTGTCTGTGCCCCCAGGCTGAGAGAGAGCTCCGCCCGTCTCCCAGACTCCTTTTACAGACCCAAACTGCCTCCCATTACTTCATTACCAGCCAGGTGATACAACCCATGTCAGGTTGCATAGGACAGATACCTGGGTGAGATATACCTGCCCTCCTCCACTAACCCCACATGAGTCTCACAGTGCAGAGAAAACTGAAGTAAACCGGGTTGGGAACTCAGAATTGTGTGAGACTGTTCCTTTCCTACTTGAGGAGCGGTAGGCTGAAACACCGCGCAGGCAGCAGGAGCCTGCCTGGGAGATGTCCCGATCAGTGGCGTAGCAACTGTTTGTGGCGCCCGGGGCCGAAAAATTTGCCGCCCCTTTGGTTGTTGATAATCCGGAAGTATACATAGTATACACTGTCTGCCCCTATATACAAGAATATAACTACTATACTAAAACACAAAGAGAAGGGGTGCAATTGGGGGGTAAGTATTGGGCCAAATAGCCACTCACCTATTGGGGTTGTCACTGTGCACCGCCACCTCTGCACAACCCCAGTGTATGGCAACAAGCAGGACTCAAGGAGGGCCCAGGGCCGGAGCAATTTTCACCGCTGTACTGTGGAGTTCATAGTGTAATATAAGTGCAAAAAAACTTTATTCTTAATATTATGTCACAATACCGGGATCTGAGGATCTTCTAATTCGAGGTCAGGGGCTCTCTGATGCCATGTTGCTGCCTGTGTCGCTGTCGTCCTCTTTTGACACTGCAGTGCAGTGGACAAAAAGATCATTAACTGGTTAATAATGAGAAGTATGGAGTGTGTACTAACTGAGCCATAAATCCTCCCCATACCAGTAGGATTACTATATGGATTTTAGTATTAGGGTACGGACACACTGGTGTGAAACTCTGATGAGTGCAATGTGTGATTTTCTCACATTGCAATCAATCTCTGAGAGCAGATTGACGAGTGTTGGACGCTTTTTTCTCATCCAGATTCGGGATGAGAAAAAAGTTGCAACATGCTGTGACAGTATGCTGATTCACACCGAGACTCGCCAATGCAAGTCTATGGGTTCGACAAAATCACGGACCGCACACGGATCATCAGAGAGGCATCCGTTTTTTTCACTGATACATTCTCATTCTGTAGCTGAGAACACTGATAAAATGTTCCTGTAAATGATTATAATGTAATAGCTGCTGAGGAAAGAACAGATTGCACACGGATGTGATCTGAGAAAAATGTCGGACACTCGCACAGCAGTTGCCAAACAGACCAAAAAACAGATGTCACTCATCCGACTCTCCTGTATGAGAAACAGACCGATTTTAAGGCGGCGGGAGACAGTGTACCACACAAACTCCCCAGCACCGTGCTGTGCACAGACAATATACGGTACACTGTCTGTGCACAGCACGGAGCTGAGGACATGGTGGTACACTGTCTATGCACAGCACGGAGCTGAGGACATCCCAGAAGAGGCACAATAACCACAGACAGGAGGCGGGAGAACATTGAGCCCGCCCAGAAGAACTACAACTCCCAGCACCCAACACACTACCCAGAAACCATACAGTAATGCCAGAACAGGTAGGAGAACTACAATTCCCAGCATGCCACACCCTGCCAACACAGGAAGGTGGAGGCTGCCGCATGAAGGCAGAGACACCTGGTACAGCTGCCATTATCACCACACACAGCCCCACTCCTCCTGCGCACCCGTCCTCCTCTCCTCTGTCCCTCCTGCATCCCCGTCCTCCTCTCCTCTGTCCCCCTGCACCCTGTCCTCCTCTCCTCTGTCCCCCTGCACCCCGTCCTCCTCTTCTCTGCCTTCCTGCACCCCCGTCCTCCTCTCCTCTGTCCCTCCTGCTGCTCCTCTGTCCTCCTGCACCACTGTCCTCCTCTCCACTGTCCTGCTGCACACCCGTCCTCCTCTCCTCTATCCCTCCAGCTGCTCGTCTTCTCTCTGTCTCCCTGTTCCTGTCCTTCTGCCCCCCTGTCCTCTTCTCTGTCCCCCTGTTCTGTCCTTCTGCCCCCCTGTCCTCTTCTCCTCTGTCCCCCTGTTCCTGTCCTTCTGCCCCCTGTCCTCTTCTCCTCTGCTCCCCTGTCCCCTATCCCCTGCACAGTTTCCCTCACCTCTCCGGGTCCATGGGGGGCCAGCTGGGTGGAGGAGCCGCCAGCACCGCAGCCGCCTCCACCGCACCAGCACTTGGAGCCATCAAGGGACAGGAAGCAGCAGAGCTCCCAGCGGCTTCCTGTCAGCGTGATCACTCTCAGCGCTGGGGGGCCAGAGGGGCACAGTACATGCGGGCGCCGCGGCCGGGCAGCAATGCACTACCAGCGGCAACACCCTCCCTTCCCCACAAAGACTCCAGTTTTCATATGGAGTCTTGGGGAGGGAGGTAAAGAAAAAAAAAAAAAAAAACGCTTGCGCTCCCCTGCCATTTAAATACAGCCCTGCTGCTGCCCCCACACACGTGCCGCCTGGGGCGGACCGCCGCACCTCCCCCACCTACGCCACTGGTCCCGATCCTTCCCTGCAGCCCGATCAGCCCCGCTGGCTCCCCAGCACCCTAACACTCCATTACTCTGGATGCCTGGGCATCTGCTCCACCCGTGGGGAGCGACACCATACCAGCTGCCATTCCATCATCCCCAGAGGCCCGGCCTGCAGCAGCGGCCACTACAGCTGCATACCGTGGGTGGCGTCATGACAAACTACTCCTAATCCTTTAACCCTCCTTTTTATTGACTGCCCATCCGGGTGGCCACAGACCGGGTCACGCCACTGTGACATCACCCCAGACACTTGAAGACATGAGGTGCCCGGCTCCAAGTACCCCACAGCCCCCACAGGGCAAGTCAACTACTACTGCCAACATGCGCATACAGAAATTTAAGTTTTATAAAATTTAGAACATTTTTTTTAATAATTTAATCTTGCGTCCCCACGCACATCGCACATCTTGTCCTGTCCGGGCAATTCACTTACACTAAGCCCTCTACTGGGGTGCCCCCTTGCCGCGAGGGGCACTGAGTGTCTCCTACTATGCATACTCAACCAGCCATTTTCGATACTCTCCCCATTGCACTGCACTACTTTTCCCCACACTAGTCCTCTTCCACATCGCCCGTGTAGATAAAAAAAAAAAAAAAACATAAATACTCACCTCGCTCTCTCCTCAGTCCTCAATGAGCTGCTCCAGTCTCCTCAGCGTGTGTCTGCCTGCCGGCCACTCTGCACGGCTCAGTGATGTTGTTACCGCCCCCTTCCAAGCTGTGCTGTGCGGCCGGGACTTAACAGAAAGTGGCCGGAAGCGGGGCCCGGGACTTCAGAAGCGGGAGCGGCATCCACGGGGATCCGCGCTGCCACCGGGCACCCCCAGGATGCCGCCCCTATGTTTGCTAGCAGGTCGGCTCATGGATGGTGCGGCCCTGGCCCTGACCGCCGGCGAGATTCGGTGCTCTATGCGTAAGAATCGGGGCTGCAGCCCGATTCTTAATGCATAGCAGACGTCCCTGCCTCCATGTCTGTATTTGATTGCTTTCAGTTTTACCACGCCAATGTACTGTTACGTTCAATAAAACACAGATTCAACCACAATCTCCTTATTGGACCTCGGTGCAGCGGTTTACCTGCCTGTATAGCTACATGAGCCCCCGGCCCATTTAGTGAGGACAGAACAGTAAAACGGCAACCATCCTACTGGGAAACAGTGAAGCAGCAGCCATCCAGATGTCGGATACAAGTCACCGGCTACACAGAGACTTTGTACAGCTACAGCAATCTCTGCACAGCAAAGCATTTCCCAGAACACCATGTCCCACAGATCACACAGGACAAGATCTGTTACTTCTACCTCCTCAAAGACAACATCCATCAGCAGTGCAGTTGCCATTGCCCGCGCAAATGCTGAAGCCGCCAAAATGCGAGCAAGCTTTGCTGAACAAGAGATGCAACTTAAATTAGAGAAGGCACACTTAGAGGCATCACTACAGAAAGAGAGAGCTGATCAAGAGAGAAGGTCACAGTTAGAGAAGGCAGCCTGGATGCCGCCTTAGAAAAGCTAGTAGCGAAAAGGGAGGATGCAGCTGCCACCGTAGAAGCAGAGTCACTAGAAGCCGCTCAAAACCCGGAGCTGCATAGGCGAAACAGTGTGCAGAGTCTGGAGTTTCCACTGCAAGATCCTCCACAACGCATATCTCAGTACGTTAATGAACTCCCTGATCCAAACTACAACCCTGATCTGGACCCAAAACGCGAACACGACACCTCCAATTAAGAAAGCTGGAGCCATTATGAGCCTCAGCTCCAGGACAGACGCAAACTCGAAAATGTCGCACAAAACAACTCTGCTAATGACTACCTTGCCCCTCAACAGGTAACCAACGTAAACCACCTTGCTGACACATCGTACGTCAGACCGAAGCAACATGACACTGGCTTGCTCCACACAGAGGATACTAACAGGTACGAACACACCTCACACCACTTACCCTTACCGTTGCACCCATTACTAGTATACTCTGCTGACAACCTTTTCACAACAGAATTTGCTAAAATTCTTGACGCGAGTGAGCTGGTTGCCAAAGGACTCAAGTTGACCGACCAAGCTGAAAGCTACAGAGCTTGGAAAGCCTCTTTCCAAAATGTCACTAGAGACTTGGGGTTGCTACACAAGGAAGAGATAGACCTCTTAGTTAAGTACCTGGGAGAAGAGTCAGTCAAACATGCAATAAGGATCACAGATGTTAATATAAGCCACCCCGAGATTGGCCTCAGAGAGGAAGAGGCTGGATGAGTGTTACGGCTCAGCAGAGGTAATAGAAAATGCTTTGTTCAAAAGAATCGATGGCTTCCCTAAAATATCTAACAAAGAGCTACAGAAACTTACAGAACTTAGCGACCTGCTAATGAAGTCCAAGTTGCAAATATGAAGATGATCTACAGGGACTTGCATTCCTTGACACAGCCAGAGGTGTGAACCCTATTGTCCAAAAGTTACCCTACAATTTGCAGAAGTGGCTCACACATGGCTCCATATACAAATGCAAGCAGTGTTCCATTCCCTCCCTACTCTGTTTTTGTAGACTTTATACACAACAAGCAAGAATTAGAAACGATCCCAGCTTCGACATTACAATGTTATATGCTGCACAGTCACCAGCAACAAATCCACGCAGATCGTCTGCGACAGTACATAAGACTAATGTTTGTTCTCCAGATTCCAATCACAGGTCTGCTGACTACTCCCAATCAGAGACAAAGATGCAGACCGCGACAAGCATGCCCACTCCATCAGAAGTCTCATCCTCTTCTCGAATGCAGAACCTTCAGAGGAAAATCTATGCCAGATCGCAGAAGCTTCCTGAAAGAACACGGCATCTGCTATAAGTGCTGCTCGTCCACAGGTCATCTCGCCAAGGATTGCAAGGTTAGTGTAAAATGCACAATGTGGCACCACAGACCATAACACAGCTCTACACCCTAGCCGACCTCCATGGAATACACAAAACACATCAGCTGACAGTGAGCATGGCGGGGAGGAAAGAACACTGCTACACCTACCCAGAGATCACTTCACAATGTACAGAAGTCTGCAAAGGGACAATAGACAGTAGGTCCTGTTCTAAGATATGCCTCGTCAGAGTATACCCAAAGGGTCACAGAGACAAACTATAAAATTGTATGCCATCTTGGACGATCAAAGTAATCGATCTCTGGCTAGATCAACATTCTTTGACCTATTCAACATCAAAGGGCAAGCACTCCCTACTCATTAAAAACATGTGCAGGTACTGTGACAACAGCAGGCAGGAAATCTACTGACTATCAAATCGAATCCTTAGATGGACAATCCTGCCTACCGCTACCTACGATCATCAAATTTAACCAGATCCCAGACAACAGCTCTGAAATTCCCACACCAGACATAGCAATCACCAGTTCACTTAAAACGCATAGCTCACCTTATACCTGAACTTGACCATCAGGCCCAGATAACCCTGCTGTTGGGAAGAGATATCCTGCAGGTTCATAAAGTGAGACGTCAAATCAACGGACTCCACAATGCTCCCTATACTCAAAGGCTAGATCGAGGATGGGTCATAATAAAGAAACGTATGCCTGGGACGCATGCACGCCCCTGTTCCACCCTTGTAAGAGAATTGCACACACAGCATCCAACTGCCCAAGCATCTAATAGACTTACAACACAACAACAGTATAGTGTCGGGAGGCTGTGAGGAGGAGTTAGGGTGCACAGTCTTCCAGAGAACTAATCAGGACAACCAAGTAGCAATGTCGGTAAAGGATAAGTTGTTCCTAGAGATGATGCATAAGGGGCTTGTTAAAGGATGAGACCAACAGCTGGGTCGCACCTCCTCCCTTCACATCCAACAGACCACGTCTACCGAACAACAGGAATCAAGCATTAAGCGTTTCTCCTCTCTCAAGCACCATCTGCAAAAGAAACCAGAGATGGAGAGATCACTTTTTCTCCTTCATGTCAAAGATTTTCCTAAACTGTCATGCAGAGTTAGCTCCAACTCTCAAAGACTCTGCAGAATGCTGGTTCCTACCCATGTTTGGAGTGTACCACCCTAAAAAACCAGGCCAGATTAGAGTGGTGTTCGATTCCAGTGCTAAGTTTGATAATGTCTCTCTGAATGACGTTCTACTTTCAGGTCCAGACCTAATAAACTACTAGGAGTACTGATGCGCTTCCGTAAGGATTCCATTGCCTTCATCGCTGACATCCAGCAAATGTTCCATTGTTTCTTTGTGAGAGAGAGAGAGACAGGAACCTCCTAAGATTCTTCTAGTACAGAGACAATGATCCTACTAAGAAAGTCACAGAGCATCGCATGAAAGGGCACATCTTTGGAAACAGTCCTTCACCTGCAGTTGCCATTTATGGACTCAAAAGGTCGGCCCAAGAAGGAGAAACAGAATACGGAGCAGATGTCAGACAATTCATACAAAGAGACTTATGTTGATGACTGTCTGAAAGCCATGCTTTCAAATGAAACAGCAATCAGTCTTCTCAGGAGAGCCCAGGAAATGCTTGCTTGCTCAAACCTGAGGCTTCACAAAATAGCCTCAAATGGCCAAGAACTCTTGGATACATTCCCTTCTGAAGACTTATGTAACAGCCTCAGAGATCTGGACTTAGGGTCAGACCCCACACCAATGCAACGTAGCCTCGGCCTTCTCTGGAATCTACAGTTAGACACTTTCACCTTTCAAATCAGCCAAGGAGCAAAGCCTTAAGGTACCTTTACACGCCGCGACGGCAGGCTGGATACATCCCGCTACAGGCTACAAATGTAGCTTGTAGCGCCAATGTAGCCCGTCGTAGCGGCGTCTGAAGACGTGACGATACAGCCGGCAACAGATACATCTGTTTCCTAGCTCTGCTCGAAAACTGATGGCTACAACGCCGATGGTAGCGAGCTGTATTGGCGTGTAAAGAAGCAACTGAAGGGAACTCGGGACAGCCTGCGATGTAGCTGCAATGTAGCTAAGGCGTCACCTAGGCTCCGTGTTACCGCGCCCCATCTGCGATCATTGGTGGAAGATGGTGCGGTCCGATTGGTTGTCGGCGCACAGGGCGGCATATTTAAGGAGCTGACGAGTCACACTACACAACTGCTCGAGTGTCAAGTATTAATCAGCCTCCTGCGATGCCTGGCCAATCATGGTATTATTGCTTTGTCCTATCAGCGTACGGACGTCTCGTAATCCACAATTGTAGCACGCCTATGTGCTGTCCCTGCTGCACCAGGTACGCCCATAGTAGCTGGTTGTAGCAGTGTGTAAATGAGCTACAGCTGGCTACTTGAGACACCCGGCGATGTAGCTAGCTATAGATGTAGCGTGGCGTAGCGCATTTGTCGCGGCGTGTAAAGGTGATGCGTTGACCGTTTGTAACCGTTTGAGCGTGCTCGTGCACGTGAAGTAGCGGGATGTATCCAGCCTGCCGTCGCGGCGTGTAAAGGTACCTTAAGAGTTGTTCTGTCTACCATCAACAGTCTGTACGATCCCTTGGGTTTCGCAGCTCCTGTCACGATACAAGGCAAGGCCCTACTAAAAGACTTAACTAGGGAAACATCCGACTGGGATGCACTTCTGCCACCGGATAAAAGAATCCAGTGGGAAGGATGGAAGAACTCATTAGCAGCCCTCTCCAACCTGAATGTGCCAAGACCATACACCCCTGTACCGTCAACAGAAATACAAAGCCAAAAACTGTATGTATTTGCAGATGCTTCTGTCAAAGCAATTGCTGCAGTTGCCTACTTAATCGTACACTACCACAATTTTGCGAAGCAGCAAGGCAGACTGTTTACAAAAGGAACTATCAGAACCGCCGGTCTGTGGATTGTCGGTGCAAAGAAGCTCATCAGTAGTGTCATCTTTAAATGCATTACCTGTCGTCGGCTTCGTGGTTCCGCTCAAACTCAAAAGATGGCCGACCTACGCATAGACAGACCCAGACCCCCCCTTTACCAGTGTTGGTCTCGATGTGTTTGGCCCGAGACAGCCAAGCTAATAGTAAGCGTTGGCTGTCATGTTTACCTGTATGATAATCAGAGCTGTCCACATAGAGGTCATCGAGTCCCTCGACACGTCAAGCTTCATCAACGCTCTAAGACGTTTTATCGCTATCCGTGGTCCTATCAAGCATATACCGTCAGACAGAAGTACCAACTTCATAAGTGTGGCAAAGGAATTGGGAATACCTTAAAATCTGGACTACAAGACCCTTGAGAGATTCCTCAATGATGAAAGTTGCACATGGTAATTCAATCCACCTCACTCTTCCCACATGGGAGGATCTTGGGAACGGATGATTGGTCTAGTCCGAAGAATCCTCGACTCTACTCTTCTCCAAGCAGGAGCAGCGAGGATTACCCACGAAAACCTAATCACCTTCATGGCAGAAGCCACAGCCATAATCAATGCAAGACCCTTAGTTCCAGTTCCCAACGACCCTGAGGAGCCCTTGTTATTGACTCCAGCTACCCTCCTTACCCAGAAAACGGGACTGTCCAGTGCTCCTCCAGGACCTTTACAAGCACCAATGGAGACAGGTACAAAGTCTTGCGAATACTTTCTGGGACAGGTGGCGCAAACAATATCTGTCTACCCTGCAGCCACGGACAAAGTGGCAATCTACTTGTCCCAATCTGAATATAGATGACTTTGTCCTTGTGAAAGACTCTCAAGTTCACCGGAACCAGTGGCCACTTGGTCTAGTTACTGCGACATTCCCGAGCAATGACGGTAATGTCCGCAAGGTTGTACCAAGAAGGACTAAGGGACATGAACCCAAGACATTTCTCAGACCGGTATCTGAACTGGTCCTACTGTTACCCTCAGAAAACAGGGATAGGGACATCCGGTGATGCCAGACGGGGAGTGGTCTGTCTCCAACATCCAATTAATCTCCAAATGTTTGTTTTTGCATAATGTTTGTTATTAATTAGTATAGCTGTAGATTCTTAATGAGCCTCATCTCATATGTAGTGTTCTGGATCCCTCTAGCGGCCAATGTTATTTATGTAATTCCATTTCCTATGTCTGAATTCTCCTCCTCCTCGCAATGCATTCTGGTAGCTCAGCCTCCATTTTACCTTTATATCTGGAAGGAAGAAGACACTCAGTACTACAGTTCCCACAAGATTGCATTGCTGGTACGTAACTATACCTTCTTTAGCTGTGTTCCGCTCTAACATTAGCCTATCTTAGAAAGTTGCACTCTAGGTTAGTTACTAGTTTAAAAATGTTAATATGTGTGTGACTATGTGGAAAATGCATGTTTGCAGTACCCTCCACTAACTGTCTGTACTTGATTGCTTTCAGTTTTACCGTGCCAATGTACTATTACGTTCAATAAAACACAGATTCAACCAAAATCTCCTTATTGGACCTCGGTGCAGTGGTTTACCTGCCTGTATAGCTACATAAGCCTCTGGCCCATTTAGTGAGGACAGAACAATCCTAACTTTTTATGCTAATTAAGGCCCCTTTCACATTAGCGTTTTTCGCTTATGTGCGGCCCGGATCCGGCAAGCCCCATGCATTGTCTAAGGGGCTTGCGGTCCGATGCAGCAGGTTCGGTTCTTCCGGATGCAGCAGATACGGCACTTGCGGCCGCAAAAAAAACCTACTGCTTGCACTTTTTTTCGCGGCCGCAAGTGTTGGATCCGGCCAATATGGCATAACCGCACTTGCCGCACTGGACCACAAGCCCCAAAGACAAATCATGGGGCTTGCCGGATCGGCGCCTCAAATGCGACCGTTTGGTGGCAGATGCGGTAAATCTGCCAGATCTGCTGCACATCAGCAAAAAACGCTGATGTGAAAGGGGCCTTAGATAAACAGGAATGCATACACAAAAGTATTGACACCCCTGCAATTCTGTCAGGCTGGCTTCACACTGCGGGTTACATCCGATCCGAGGCGCTCCGTGTAAACCAGACAGCCCCGGACCGGATTTTGGCCCCATAGCAGCCTATGGGGCCGTATAGAAGCCGGATAGCAGCTCTCTGCCATCCGATTTCTATCTGTCCAGGACAATCCGGGAGAATTCAGTATTCTCCCACGGACACAAAAACGCTGTTTGCAGCGTTTTTGTGTCCTAGGGGAGAATATCTCCTCTAATTGGCAATTTCCGGATTGTCCCGGATTGCCCCGGATTCGCTCCCGAATCCTCCTAGATTCAAGGCACTCCGGTGCTCCCTAACATGGGAGCCTATGGGGCCGGATTGCTCCGGTCCAGGAGGATCTGGGAACCGGACCCCTGCGGCTGCACGCCGCCGTTGTTTCAGGACCGCGGCTAGCCCCTTGCCAGCCGCGGTCCTGATTCATCAGTGGCGGCAGCTGTGTGCGGGTGCACCCTGGACCGGAGGGCATATTAGCCCTCAGGTTCTGTGTGCTGATCCGATCCGGGCTGTCAGGTTCACCCTGACAGCCTCGGATCGGATCTGACCCGCAGTGTGAAGCCACAGTGAAATCATGGACACATTGTTCCATTTTGTGGCTGTGTACAAATGGAACAATGTGTCCATGATTTCACTGCAACCAGTAAGTTGTTCAGAAGTTGGACACAGAAGTTGGTTTGTGTAAAGTGGCCATCAGGGTACCTTTACACGCGGCAACTTTTTTAGGAATTTCACTGGCAACTTACTGGTTGCAGTGAAATCATGGAGACATTGTTCCATTTGTACACAGCAACAAGATAGAACAATGTGTCCATGATTTCACTGCAACCAGTAAGTTGCCAATGAAATTCCTAGAAAAGTTGCCGCATGTAAAGGTACCCTAAGAGTACAAGGACTAAATATAGAAGAGGTCAGTGCGCTCTCCATAAGATAAATGTAGTATTGCCTAACTACGGTACTTATATCCAATGCCCCACATCTCACCATATGACATCTTCATCTGTTTCCAGCGTCGCTCCAATTAGTCTCATGCAGTCTCTGACCTGCCGGCTGCTCCAGTGTTTCATGGAGCGGGTAGGAAGTCTCCCTTCAGTACAAGTCTATGTAAAGGCCCAGTTACACACACAGATAATTGTGCAGACATTGTTCGCAGATCTCTGGTTGCAGTGAAATCATGGACACATTGTTCCATTTGTACAAGGCCACAAAATGTAACAATGTGTCCATGATTTCACTGCAACCAGAGATCTGCGAACAATCTCTGCACTATTATCTGTGTGTAACTGGGCCTTTAGGTTCGTTCTGGCTCTCATAGACTTTTATTGAGCGCTTGTAATTTAATCTTTGACTTTCGGCCAGTAACAAATTATGGTCACAATATGTCACGGCGGGAACGGGGCGGCGCTGAAACGAGATGAAAGCACCGGAGGGCGAGTATAGGATGGGGCAGAGGAATTAGATTTAAAGCATCTGCAGTGCTGATTATAAAGAGTGCTGAAATGGTGACTGAGATTTCTCTATCCTGACAGCATGCTGTGCGCATATTGTCAGGATTCACCAATACTGCCGGTAAGAGCAAGCACTGCACGTATGCAATTTGAATATTTATGGTCACGTGTCAACTAGACATGCTCAGCTTTTTCAATCCAATTGAACTGAGAGAATTCAGGTATATATAGATGGAATATGACCTGAAGTATGAAAACTGCATACATGCAGTCATGTAACGGACCACACGCTCTTACTTGTGAATCTTGACAGTGTGCACCGAACATTGTCAGGATTAAGAAGCCTGCAGTCACATAGACTTAAGGCCACTTCACACACTAGGATATAGGTGAACGAGATGGTAGCTATGTCACGTGACCGCAATCCTTCCAACATAGTTAGTGCGTTGTCACACGCAAGGATATCGTTAACGATCTTTAATTTGGCAACGCTCCAGATATTTTGAGAAGAACTTTTGAACGATGTAGAACAGCGGCAGGAATAGGAGAAATATGAACGATATCGTTCGAAAAGGTGTCGCACTGAACGATGTTGCTGCTTCCCAGAACGTTAATTGGAAGACAAACGATAGATTTGACCTCAGGATCTCAAATTTTTGACGAACGTTCCAACGATTTTTCCTTCCTACATCGTTCGTTTACACGCAACGATGCACAAACGATATCGTTTGAACGATCACAAATCTGTGACATTTCAACGCTATCGTTAACAAGATCCTAGCGTGTGAATTGGCCTTTAGGCTGCTTTCACACTGCAGTTTTTTCCCTGATTAGGTTCCATCCGGTTTGTGTGCCAAAACCAGGAGAGGAACTTACAGTTGTGGCCAAAAGTATTGACACCCTGCAATTCTGTCAGATAATACTTAGTTTCTTCCTGAAAATGATTGCAATCACAAATTCTTTGGTATTATTATCTTCATTTAATTTGTGTTCAATGAAAAAACACAAAAAAGAATGAAGCAAAAAATTGATCATTTCACACAAAACTCCAATAATGGGCCAGACGAAAGTATTGGCACCCTCAGCCTAATACTTGGTTGAAGAACTTTAGCCAAAATAACTGCGATCATCCGCTTCCAGTAACCATCAATGAGTTTCTTACAATGCTCTGCTGGAATTTCAGACCATTCTTCTTTGGCAAACTGCTCCAGGTCCCTGATATTTGAAGGGTGCCTTCTCCAAACTGCCATTTTTACATCTCTCCACAGGTGTTCTATGGGATTCAGGTCTGGACTCATTGCTGGCCACCTTAGAAGTCTCCAGTGCTTTCTCTCAAACCATTTTCTAGTGCTTTTTTGAAGTGTGTTTTGGGTCATTGTCCTGCTGGAAGACCCATGACCTCTGAGGGAGACCCAGCTTTCTCACACTGGGCCCTACATTATACTGCAAAATTTGTTGGTAGTCTTCAGACTTCATAATGCTATGCACACGGTCAAGCAGCCCAATGCCAGAGGCAGCAAAGCAACTCCAGAACATCAGGGAACCTCCGCCATGTTTGACTGTAGGGACCATGTTCTTTTCTATGAATGCCTCTTTTTTTCTCCTGTAAACTCTATGTTGATGCCTTTGCCCAAAAAGCTCTTATTCTGTCTCATCTGACCAGAGAACATTCTTCCAAAACGTTTTAGGCTTTCTTAGGTAAGTTTTGGCAAACTCCAGCCTGGCTTTTTTATGTCTCGGGGTAAGAAGTGGGGTCCTCCTGGGTATCCTACCATACAGTCCCTTTTCATTCAGACGCCGACGGATAGTACGGGTTGACACTGTTGTACCCTCGGACTGCAGGGCAGCTTGAACTTGTTTGGATGTTAGTTGAGGTTCTTTATCTACCATCCGCACAATCTTGCGTTGAAATCTCTCATCAATTTTTCTTTCCGTCCACATTTAGGGAGGTTAGCCACAGTGCCATGGGCTTTAAAGGGATCCTGTCACCCCCAAATCACCTCTAAACCTATTAAAACCTGTCCCTAGAGCATATTAACACTGTCCCTACACTCCTTTTAGCTCCTAAATGGCATTAGTCAAAGTGAATATAAACGTTTTATAAGTACCTGATTAGTCATGATAATGAGTGACTATGCTATTCATAGTCACTCATCAAGGCAGCCCCTCTTCTTCATATCACGCCTATTCAGGCGTGCTCGTCAGTCTATGTTCAAAATCGCGCCTCCCTGCGCGCCTCCCCTCTCTCTCATAGCGTCCGGGCTTCACTGTAAGCTGTATGACGCGATTCGCGTCATTCCCGGCGCCGGATGACGTATTTGCAGCCGCGCCGCGCTGTCAGCTTCAAGTCCCGCACTGCGCATGCGCATGGGCATGCGCAGTGCGTATTTTGAAGCTGACAGCGCGGCGCGGCTGCAAATACGTCATCCGGCGCCGGGAATGACGCGAATCGCGTCATACAGCTTACAGTGAAGCCCGGACGCTATGAGAGAGAGGGGAGGCGCGCAGGGAGGCGCGATTTTGAACATAGACTGACGAGCACGCCTGAATAGGCGTGATATGAAGAAGAGGGGCTGCCTTGATGAGTGACTATGAATAGCATAGTCACTCATTATCATGACTAATCAGGTACTTATAAAACGTTTATATTCACTTTGACTAATGCCATTTAGGAGCTAAAAGGAGTGTAGGGACAGTGTTAATATGCTCTAGGGACAGGTTTTAATAGGTTTAGAGGTGATTTGGGGGTGACAGGATCCCTTTAAACTTCTTGATGACACTGCGCACGGTAGACACAGGAACATTCGGGTCTTTGGAGATGGACTTGTAGCCTTGAGATTGCTCATGCTTCCTTACAATTTTGTTTCCCAAGTCCTCAGACAGTTCTTTGGTCTTCTTTCTTTTCTCCATGCTCAATGTGGTACACACAAGGACACAGGACAGCGGTTGAGTCAACTTTAATCCATGTCAACTGGCTGCAAGTGTGATTTAGTTATTGCCAACACCTGTTAGGTGCCACAGGTAAGTTACAGGTGCTGTTAAGTGCACAAATTAGAGAAGCATCACATGATTTTTCTAACAGTGCCAATACTTTTGTCCAACCCCTTTTTTATGTTTGGTGTGGAATTATATCCAATTTGGCTTTAGGACAATTCTTTGTGTGTTTTTTCATTGAAGACAAATTAAATGAAGATAACAATACCAAAGAATTTGTGATTGCAATTATTTTCAGGAAGAAACTGAGTATTATCTGACAGAATTGCAGGGGTGTCAATACTTTTGGCCACAACTGTATATTAGTGAAGAAAGGTTTCTGTATCACATAATGAGCCTTTGTCAGGTGTTACATGCAGCGGGACAGGTAGACGTTCGCTCTGAAGGTCATACTATATTACCACAGCTGTGACCAGCAGCCCAGGAACGGTCATAAAGTCACTGCAGATGGACATAATGTTACAGTCATTACACCACTCCACCTTTATTTGTTCTGCAGTCTACATCACGTCCGCTCATTCCTTTACAGCTTCGGAACAATAATCTTAAACATAGGATGAGTAAGTTATTTTTATTCTGACATTATGCAAGAGCAGATATATTGACTAAAAGAGCGGAGTAGTCAGCACTGAATTTACCAAGATGGCACGTGCCCGGCAGGGAATTCTGCCTACATCAGTCAACAAAGCCAGGACTAAACGGACGCTGATCACTATCACTTTTCTAAGATGAGTATTGGTGGCGAACAGGATGAAAAGTACATTCTTTCTAACACAATGTTATGTGTGTTGTAAACTTTTATCCATAAGGCTTTACACTGAATTTCACTTTTTGTCAATGCAATTACACCAGAAAACGAACAATATTTGTCCATTTAAAAACCACACAGGTCTACTTTTACAAAAGGAATAATCTGCGGCCCACAATGCCATTTTGTGCGGCACTCAGGGTACACACTTTTTTGTCTGGGTCTCAGTCCTTTAGAGAAATATGCAGCTAAAAACATTGCTCACTGCTAGCATGCAGGATTAATCTCCATAAAGGTACCGTCACACAGGGAGATATCGCCGGCGATGTTGCCGGCGATCGCGGGAGCGCGCATCCCTGACAACATCGCCGGGGAGATGTCAGACAGAGCAACTTGCCAGCGATTTCGTCAGCTAGTTGCCGCGGCTATCGCTCGCTGGGTTGCCCAGCAACCCAGCGAGCGATAACTCGCAATGTTGGAGATAGGCGGTGTCGCCCGCAACATTGCAGGTTGCCGCGTTACACAGGGCGATCAGGCATGATCGCCTCAGCAACATCGCCAGGTTTCCCAACATTGTTGGGAAACCTGGCGATGTTACTCAGGCGATTTTTCGCCTGATTATCGCCCTGTCACACGAGGCAACTCTCCGGCGATGTCGCCGCAACCTGGCCACGCCCCTCAGTTGCCGGCAACATCGCCGGCAATATCTCCCTGTGTGACGGTACCTTAAGGAGAGACACATGAGTCACACAGCAGACAAATCCTTCAGATTTTACATTGGCTTCTCCGAAAGATAACAAAGGAAGTTCATTTAACTCCTCCAAATGGTCCCAAATAGTTCTCTTCATATTCTGATTTATATACAGTATATATACCACCTGGGGGCCATAAGTAGGCCACACCCTCTCCTCTCTTCAAAGAACAGTACAAGACTTATCTCTCAAGAGCTGGGGGTCCAACCACAACACCTCACAGCTTAGCTATTACATGTTCCAACTCCTTAAAGCCTAGCGTGAAACGTGCATTGCAGTCCTGATGTCCTTATTGATGTTGTCTTATGGTATATCTGATATTTGCAGCATCTTTAAATATTGATCACTGTATTTTTCTGACTAGAAGATGCACCTTTTAGTAAGAAGATAGTTTGCTAAAATTTGTGAGCGTCTTAAAGACTGCAGTCAGTAAGGTCAGCAGTGCAAAACCACCCTTACTGCCCCTTATATCATAGGAAGAGCCAGTGGCGTAACTAGAGTCTGGTGGGCCCCAATGCAAAATTCAGACCTGCCCAATATCCCCCCCCCTCCCAGCGCGCGCATACATGTTGGTCGGATGCATGGGCCCCGTGTAACGTTCCAAGTTCTATAAAGACTCACAAATTGACCCTCTCTCTCCCCTTCATTATGCATTAATGTCCCTCATCCTGCTATATATGGTCATCCTACTGGAATATGGAGCTTATCCTTTTATATGTTATATTATTATTATTATTAATTTATATAGCGCCATTATATTCTAGCTTGCTGTGGTGCATAAACCTACTATTCAGCCACCCCTTAACAGTGCTCACAAGCAGAAACGGTTGCAGTGGGTCCAGATATACATGAAGACTAATTTTCAAACAGTCTTGTTTACTGATGAGGGATGAGCAACCCTGGAGGGTCCAGATGAATGGAGTAGTGGATGGTTGGTGGATGGCCACCATGTCCCAACAAGGCTGCAACGTCAGCAAGGAGGTGGAGGAGTCATGTGTTGGGCCGGAATCATTGGGAAACAGCTGAAGGTGTGAAAATGACCTCTGCAAAGTATATAGAGTTTCTGACTGAGAACTTTCTTCTATGGTACAAAAACAAAAACGTGCCTTCAGGAGCAAAATCATCTTCATGCATGACAATGCACCATCTCATGCTGCAAAGAATACCTCTGTGTCATTGGCTGCTATGGGCATAAAAGGAGATAAACTCATGGTGTGGCCACCATCTTCCCTGACCTCAACCCTATAGAGAACCTTTGGAGTATAATCAAGCTTAAGATCCATGAGAGTGGGAGGCAGTTCACATCAAAACAGCAGCTCGGGGAGGCTATTCTGACATCATGCAAAATAAAGTCAGAAACTCTCCAGAAACTCACAAGTTAAATGGATGCAAGAATTGTGAAGGTGATATCAAGGAAGGGTTCCTATGTTAACATGTAACTTGGCCTGTTAGGATGTTTTGGAGTTAAATAGCTTTTCATTTCAGTGAATGTGACCTCCTAATGCTGTAAATTCAACAAATGAGCTTTTTCAGTTATTTCAAACATATCAAATGTTTAGAAAATCTACTGTGCTTAATAATTTGGAACAGTGTATTTAGAGATTTTTTAGTTTTGAAGATTATACTGTTATCATTGGGAGGTTTCTTCAATAAAATTCAATGTATACTCTAATGGGTGATGACTGTTTATTACGCTAGATTGTCATTTGCACTGACCATTTAGGAAAATCAGAGAAAAAGAACATTTGCATAATAATTTGGAACATTGTGTATGTAGCCTCATAGCTCTCCATATAGTACAGCCTCATATCGCTCTATATAGTGCGTTATATATGCAGCTCATAGCCTCTCTATGTGGAGCAGCCTTATACAACCCCTGGCAAAAATGATGGCTCGGAGGATGTCCATTCAGTTGTTTAATTTTGTAGAAAAAAAAGCAGATCACACACGGCACAAAACTAAAGTAATTTCATATGGCAACATTCTGCTTTGAAGAAACACTAAGGGTACCTTTACACGTCCAATATCGTTCCGATATTGCATACAATTTCACGGGAGTGCGCGTGTTTTTGGCACTTGTCCAAGATCGCATAGGAGATGTCACACAGGGAGATATAGGCAGGCAACGCAACTACGATGTTGTATGCCACTTTTTTGCGCTAGGTATGAGCAACCCAGAGAACGAGCATTTAACATTGGAGTAAGTTGCGCTCCAAATCGTATTTGCTCCGTCACACAGCACGATCATGCCAGATCGCATATGCAATATCGTACAGTTGAAGGGCTTGCACAATCTTCTTGCAATATTGTAGGCACAATTTTTTCGAGTCGCATTGCCCATTTACACAACACAACGCACGAATGATATCAACTGCAACGGCCGTACCACGTGACTTTTTGTCGATGTTGCATTGCGATATCGCGACGTGTAAAGGTACCCTAAAAGAAATCTTGACAAAAAAATATGCTAGCCAGTAATTGTTACTTTTGTAGACCAAGCAGGGGGAAAAATTATGGAATCACTCAATTCTGAGGAAAAAATTATGGAATCATGACAACAAACAAACAAACAAAACAACACTCAGATTACTAGTATTTTGTTGCACCACCTCTGGCTTTTATAACAGCTTGCAGTCCCTGAGGCATTGTGGGGCAGCGTCGGGATTGCAAGACAGGAAAAACGTTGAGCCTGGTAGTAGCTCATACAGTACCCGGATTTATTGCTGAAAACACAGCGGTGGCACAAGATGACGGAAGTCCGGGTCGCAGCCGGGTACAATGGATACAGTTCACAGATAGTAACCCGGTCCCTTCCGGTTATGAGCTCTCCGACTGAGGTTGCACCGAGCTTCCAGCCCTCCCAGGCTAGGCCGTGTTATTACCGCACACGGCCCTTGGAGCTCTTGACCTGTCCGTTTGATAGATGCTGCTGCTTCAGCTTCAGGCCAAAACTGTCCACAGGGAACTCCGCCCTGTCTCCTAAACAGGCTTTTAACCCCGTGTCTCCTTCCGGGGAAACCTGCAAGACCCGGAGCGGAGGGAGTGGACCATCCTCTTTCCTACACCCTATACCGGGTTCAATATGTGACAGTGCGCATTCTGGGGGAGACATAGCACCCCTCGCATATGACCCCCCGCACTGTCATGAGTGACAAACAGTACTCATCATCAATCTGGCTCCAACTTTCCCTGATTGCTGTTGCCAGATCAGCTTTGCAGGTTGGAGCCTTGTCATGGACCATTTTCTTCAACTTCCAAAGATTTTCTATTGGATTGAGATCCAGGACTATTTGCAGGCCATGACATTAACCTTATGTGTCTTCTTTCAATGAATGTTTTCACAGTTTTTGCTCTATGGCAGGATGCATTATCATCAGTAGCGTAGCTAGCGGGAGGCAGGGGGGGCAAGCGCCCCGGGCCCCCCCGACATGAGGGGCCCATTGTCCGCCCCCTGGGGGGGCCCCGTGCTGGCAGCCGGCCGCCGTGCCGGCCGGAGAGGAGGGAGGAGGGGACTTCCTGTCTTGCAGCTCTGCCCACTCCTCCTCACCTCCTCCTTACAGCAGACGCACACGGCGGACGCGGTTAGTGTGCAACGCCCCCCCCCCTGGTCTTCAACAAGAGGTGTGTGAGAGAGGGGTGCAGAGGGTGGCAGGCTGTGCACGGGGATGAAGGATACAGGGAGGCTGGAAACTGCAGGGGATAGAGGATGGAAACTGCAGGGGACAGAGGATGGAAACTGCAGGGGACAGAGGATGGAAACTGCAGGGGACAGAGAATGGAAACTGCAGGGGACAGAAGATGGAAACTGCAGGGGACAGAGAATGGAAACTGCAGGGGAAGAAGATGGAAACTGCAGGGGACAGAGGTGGAAACTGCAGGGGACATGAGGGTGGAAACTGCAGGGGACATGAGGGTGGAAACTGCAGGGGACATGAGGGTGGAAACTGCAGGGGACATGAGGGTGGAAACTGCAGGGGACATGAGGGTGGAAACTGCAGGGGACATGAGGGTGGAAACTGCAGGGGACATGAGGGTGGAAACTGCAGGGGACAGAGGGTGGAAACTGCAGGGGACAGAGGATGGAAACTGCAGGGGACAGAAGATGGAAACTGCAGGGGACAGAAGATGGAAACTGCAGGGGACAGAGGATGGAAACTGCAGGGGACAGAAGATGGAAACTGCAGGGGACAGAGAATGGAAACTGCAGGGGAAAGGATGGAAACTGCAGGGGACATGAGGGTGGAAACTGCAGGGGACATGAGGGTGGAAACTGCAGGGGACATGAGGGTGGAAACTGCAGGGGACATGAGGGTGGAAACTGCAGGGGACATGAGGGTGGAAACAGCAGGGGACATGAGGATGGAATCTGCAGGGGACAGAGGATGGAAACTGCAGGGGACATGAGGGTGGAAACTGCAGGGGACAGAGGATGGAATCTGCAGGGGACAGAGGATGGAATCTGCAGGGGACAGAGGATGGAATCTGCAGGGGACAGAGGATGGAATCTGCAGGGGACAGAGGATGGAATCTGCAGGGGACAGAGGATGGAATCTGCAGGGGACAGAGGATGGAATCTGCAGGGGACAGAGGATGGAATCTGCAGGGGACAGAGGATGGAATCTGCAGGGGACAGAGGATGGAATCTGCAGGGGACAGAGGATGGAATCTGCAGGGGACAGAGGATGGAATCTGCAGGGGACAGAGGATGGAATCTGCAGGGGACAGAGGATGGAATCTGCAGGGCACAGAGGATGGAATCTGCAGGGCACAGAGGATGGAATCTGTAGGGGATAGAGGATGGAAGCTGCAGGGAATAGAGGATAGAGAGTGCAGGAGGATAGAGGATGGAGAGTGCAGAAGGATGGAGCGTGCAGGAGGATGGAGGACAGAGAGCGCAGGAGGACAGAGAGCGCAGGAGGATGGAGAGCGCAGGAGGATGGAGAGCGCAGGAGGATGGAGAGCGCAGGAGGATGGAGAGTGCAGGAGGATGGGGACTGCAGGAGGACGGAGGACAGGGAATGCAAGAAAATGGAGAGCACAGGAGGATGGAGCGTGCAGAAGGATGAAGCGTGCAGGAGGATGAAACATGCAGGAGGATGGAGGGCACTGGAGGATGGAGGGTGCTGGAGGATGGGGAGCGCAAGAGGATGGAGAGCGCAGGAGGATGGAGCACACAGAAGGATGGAGCGCGCAGGTGGATGGGGAGCGCAGGAGGATGGAGAGTGCAGGAGGATGGAGGGTGCAGGAGGATGGAGGGTGCAGGAGGATGGAGGGTGCAGGAGGATGGAGGGTGCAGGAGGATGGAGGGTGCTGGAGGATGGAGGGTGCTGGAGGATGGAGGGTGCAGGAGGAAGGAGAGTGCAGGAGGATGGAGAGTGGAGAAGGAAGGAGAGTGCAGGAGGATGGAGAGTGCAGGAGGATGGAGAGTGCAGGAGGATGGAGAGTGCAGGAGGATGGGAAGTGCAGGAGGATGGAGAGTGCAGAAGGATGGAGAGTTCAGGAGGTGAGTGGCCATTTGGCCCAATTCTTAGGGGCGGCAGGGCATCCTCTTGCATTCCCTGTCCTCCGTCCTCCTGCAGTCCCCATCCTCCTGCACTCTCCATCCTCCTGCGCTCTCCATCCTCCTGCGCTCTCCATCCTCCTGCGCTCTCTGTCCTCCTGCGCTCTCTGTCCTCCTGCGCTCTCTATCCTCCTGCGCTCTCTATCCTCCATCCTCCTGCACGCTCCATCCTTCTGCACTCTCCATCCTCCTGCGCTCTCCATCCTCTATCCTCCTGCACTCTCTACCCACTATTCCCTGCAGCTTCCATCCTCTATCCCCTGCAGATTCCATCCTCTGTGCCCTGCAGATTCCATCCTCTGTGCCCTGCAGATTCCATCCTCTGTCCCCTGCAGATTCCATCCTCTGTCCCCTGCAGATTCCATCCTCTGTCCCCTGCAGATTCCATCCTCTGTCCCCTGCAGATTCCATCCTCTGTCCCCTGCAGATTCCATCCTCTGTCCCCTGCAGTTTCCACCCTCATGTCCCCTGCAGTTTCCACCCTCATGTCCCCTGCAGTTTCCATCCTCTGTCCCCTGCAGATTCCACCCTCATGTCCCCTGCAGTTTCCACCGTCATGTCCCCTGCAGTTTCCACCCTCATGTCCCCTGCAGTTTCCACCCTCATGTCTCCTGCAGTTTCCACCCTCATGTCCCCCGCTCTTCACATGGGGGCCCTGGGTGCAGATCTCGCCCCCGGGCCCAGAGCAGGCTAGCTACGCCACTGATTATCATCTTGATTAATGATTTCATCATCCCCAAACATCCTTTCAATTGATGGGATAAGAAAAAAGTCCAAAATATCAATGTAAACTTGGCCATTTATTGAAGATGTAATGACAGCCATCTCCCCAGTGCCTTTACCTGTCATGCAGCCCCATATCATCAATGACTGTTGTGAGGCACCGACCGGGTCGGTATGCTACGACCGGTATGTGCCTCCCTGGGTGCGTCCTCCCGGTCTGCAGGACGTATCCCATCCCGGGTGTTACATGTGATTCCTCTTCCCTGAGCTGAATGTGTTAAGAGGAAGCAGGAATGCTGGGTGTGGTTGCTTGAGTCTGGAGTGAGATTCTCTCCAGTGCAGAGCCTGATTAAGGAGCTCTGAAGGAAAGTTGAAGTGGTCCCGGGAACGGATTATCTCCGGTGGGGCTGATAGAGCCTGTCAGCGGTCGGGAGATACACCAAGCGGTGTGAAGTGTGCCGGCTGCGCTCCGGATCTGTGTTTTGGTGACTGTAACCGGACGGAGATCAATAAACCGTGAGTTGAGAACTGCCCGTGCCTGGTTCCCTGCCTCCCCGACACCGCTACACCTCACATATGGTGGAGAATGCGGGCATTGCCGGCCCGGTGAGGTGTAGCCGGCACTACCGTTGCCCTCTGTTCCGGTGGGGAAGTGACTTTTCATGAGGCTAATGAGCGGCTGCTAAGTAAGAGGAGCAGCAGTCATCATTGCGGCCAGTCTCTTGCGTGGTGCCCGGCATCACATGTCCTGGATTCGGCCGGCTACATTACAACACAAACCAGCAGCCAGCATGGAGGAGCACCTGGTGCTGGCCCAGCAGCAGCAACAGGAAGCTCAGCAGCAGCAGGAGAGGAGGCACCAGGAGCAGATGGCCCTGTTGACCGAGGCTGTGCGGGCCATACCGGGGGATCTGCCTAGAGGACCAGGTGACGACTGCAGCGTCTGGAAAGCGGTAAGACAAGCGCTGCAAAAGATGACCCCGGGGGATGATGTGGAGGCATTCCTGGCCGTGTTTGAGCGGGTGGCTGAACGGGAGAGACTGCCGGTCGCCCAGTGGGCCGAGGTGCTGGCGCCCTATTTGACTGGTGATCCCCAAAAGGCATACATAGACCTGTGTACTGAGGATGCCCTGGACTATGGCGCCCTGAAGGGGGAGATATTGGCACGTACCGGGGTCAATACATATGTGAGGGCCCAACGGGTGAGCCAATGGGCCTACGAGGAAGGCAAACCCGTGCGCTCACAGGCCTATGATTTGTTGCACCTGGTTAAAAAATGGCTGCAGCCTGAAGCCCTGAGTCCGGCTCAGATGGTAGAGCGGGTGGTGGTGGATCGCTTCGTGCGTACGCTGCCCGTCCCCATACAAAAGTGGGTGGGACACAGTGACCAGGGTTCCCTAGACCAGTTGGTGAACGTGGTGGAGCGCCATGTGGCCACACAGGAACTGATCCGGGACACTGGGACAATGCGAGCTACCCGCAAGGCCGCGCCCACCACACCAGACAGTAGGGACCCCCAACCCGGCCCCCGGGCGGGCGAATGCCCGGCTCAGGCCGAAACCAGGCCTCCCCCTGCAGCAAAGCGGCGATCCGGACAGCCGCGGTTCGGCCCCTGGTATAGCGGGGAACCACCCCGATGTAGAAGATGCCGGGAGGTGGGACATATGATGGCGCAGTGTCCCCTCAACGGGGAACCAATGGACTGTGACTATTCCAGGAGGCGGTCCATGTTCGCCCACCTCGTTGGAAAACGGGGCTCGGTCCCCCGGGATACTGAGAATGTACTGTGCCGCGTACGGCTTAACAGTCATGAGGTGACGGCCCTACTGGACTCAGGGAGCAACGTGACCCTCGTGTGTGCCTCCTTGGTCTCCAGGACAAAACCCACCGACCGAAAGGTCAGGGTGATGAGTGTCCATGGGGATCATCGCAGGTATCCGACAAAGCGTGTCACGTTTGCTACCCCAGCCAGGAGGGTTCAACATATCGTGGGGGTGGTAAAGGATCTCCCTTATGATGTTGTGCTGGGGAGGGATATGCCCTTGTTCCGGGTATTGTGGAACGAGTATATGGCCCCCCGGATGAAGGACAGACAGGGCCCAGAGCCCGAGAATTCCGCCGCCGGGATACCCAGAGGACTTGATGTGACTGATTCCTGGTGTGCAGAGGCCAGTGCGCCGACTCGCCGTCCGGAGCGGTGCAGCAGTGCCGCGGGCAGACCTCGTGTTGCTCGTGGGGCCCCAGGCCGCTGTCGTTGATGCCCGTCCGGGGTTTGTGGGAGCCGGGGGTCCGAACGGGTTGGTTGCTCGTGGGGTCTGGCACCGCTGGTATCCCCGGGTGCCCCTGCTTGGCTCCGCCGGTTCTCCGCGTCGTGACGCAGTCTGCGCGCAGGGACCAGGGTTATGGCCTTGTGTTCAGCCCCATACGCTTGAACATAGGGAAGGGGGGTGTGTGTGAGGCACCGACCGGGTCGGTATGCTGCGACCGGTATGTGCCTCCCTGGGTGCGTCCTCCCGGTCTGCAGGACGTACTCCATCCCGGGTGTTACATGTGATTCCTCTTCCCTGAGCTGAATGTGTTAAGAGGAAGCAGGAATGCTGGGTGTGGTTGCTTGAGTCTGGAGTGAGATTCTCTCCAGTGCAGAGCCTGATTGAGGAGCTCTGAAGGAAAGTTGAAGTGGTCCCGGGAAGGGATTATCTCCGGTGGGGCTGATAGAGCCTATCAGCGGTCGGGAGATACACCAAGCGGTGTGAAGTGTGCTGACTGCGCTCCGGATCTGTGTTTTGGTGACTGTAACCGGACGGAGATCAATAAACCGTGAGTTGAGAACTGCCCGTGCCTGGTTCCCTGCCTCCCCGACACCGCTACACCTCACACTGTGGAAATGTGCATGTTCTCTTCAGGCAGTCATATTTATAAATCTCATTGGAACAACACCAAACAAAAGTTCCAGCATCACCACCTTGCCCAATGCAGGTTCGTGATTCATCACTGAATATCACTTTTATTGAGTCATCCACAGTCCACAATTGCTTTTCCTTAGCCCATTTTAACCTTGTTTTTTTCTGTTTAGGTGTTAATGATGGCTTTTGTTTAGCTTTTCTGTCTATAAATCCATTTCCTTTAGGCGGTTTCTTACAGTTCGGTCACAGACATTGACTCCATTTTCCTCCCATCCGTTCCTCATTTGTTTTGTTGTGCATTTCCTGTTTTGGAGACATTGCTTTAAGTTTCCGGTCTTGACGATTTGATGTCTTCCTTGGTCTACCAGTATGTTTCCCTTTAACAACCTTCCCGTGTTGTTTGTATTTGGAACAGATTTTAGACACAGCTGACTGTGAACAACCAACATCTTTTGCAACATTGCGTGTTGATTTACTCTCTTTTAAGAGTTTGATAATCCTTCTCCTTTGTTTCAATTGACATCTCTCGTGTTGGAGCCATGATTCACGCCAGTCCACTTGGTGCAACAGCTCTCTAAGATGTGATCACTCCATTTTAGATGCAGAAGGGCGTCATTAATAGGCTGCTTTCTGACTTTATGCCTCACTCTTGGAGTGGCTGCCGCCCTGTGGTGATCTCATGTTCAGTGATACCACCTGTCTCCTCCTTGTGGTACGGCTGGTCACTGGTGCCACAACCGCCCCCGTGTCAAGGTTGTAGGGGATGGTGCATCGGTGTTGAGAGATATGGGTTGTTTCTGAGGTGGCTGATAGTATCCTGCTAAATGCAATGATATTTATTAGAGGCCAAAATTTGGTGAGTTTTTTTCTTTTATATATACATTTTAGATGCAGACTAACGGACGGATCTTATTTGATGCAAGTGTTAGTTTTGGGAATGAAAATTTACAGGGTGTTTCCATAATTTTTTCCTCAGAATTGAGTGATTCCATAATTTTTCCCCCTGCTTGGTCTACAAAAGTAATCCTTACTGGCTAGCACATTTTTTTTTTTTCAATATTTCTTTTAGTGTTTCTTCAAGACAAAGAGTTGCCATTTGAAACGACTTTATTTTTGTGCCATGTCTGTGATCTGCTTTGTTTCAACAACATGAAACAACTGAATGGACATCCTCTGAGCCAGGTGATTCTATAATTTTCGCCATGGGTTGTATATGCACCCTCATAGCTCTCCATATAGTGCAGTCTTATATATGCAGCCTCATAGCTCTCCATGCAGCCTCATAGCCTTTGTATATGGTGCAGCCTCATAACTCTCCATATAGTATAATGCCCCCTCTCCTCCCCCCATAATCCTCTGGCTACCGAGCACTCACTCACTTAAACAAAAAAAAAAAAATCTGTTCTCACCTTTCCCCTACTGCTCTGGTCTCCTTGCTGAAGAGAAGACTCAGGAGGAGGAACTCTACACTGCATAAAGCAGGACGTGCCGCATACTCCTAGTGTGGAGGAGGCAGCATCAGACTGCTGTATGCATTTTACAGTGGAACGCATAATGAAAGAGGAAGAGAGGGGCAGGAGCAGCAGAAAGCAGGAGGCTCCCCCCTTCCCCCATGCGCAGTGCGCGTTTTGAAGCTAACAGAGTGGCGCGGGTGTACATACCGTCACCCGGCGCCGGAAATGACGCGATTTGCGTCACCCAGCCCCACTGCAGCCCGCCGACACAGGACAGAGCGGGGAGGCGCGCATTTGAATCTGATTTGAAGATCACGCCTATTGAGGCGTGATATTATGAAGAGGGAGAGCCTGCCAGGGTGACTATGCATACCATAGTCACTAATTATCATCACTAATGAGGTAGTGTAATAACATTTATCTTCATTTTCACTAGCTGCATTTAGGAGCTAAAAGGAGTGTAGGGTAAGTGTGAATATGCTCTAGGGACAGCTTTTAATAGGTTTTGAGGTGTTTTGGGGGTGACAGGATCCCTTTAATCACCCACTCCTGGTTTGTGAAGAGCTTGTGCTTAAAAATACGCAGCAAAAAAAAGCAGTGTGAATGGGGCTTTAGGCTGTGTTCACACATTGTGCATTTTTTGAGCGCTTCTTTACAAGCGCTTTTCAAAAATGCGCAATGTGCCTTTTGACTGCCGTCACAGTGAATGTGAAATTCACTTTGCCGTACAGACACTGCGTAATTTTACACAGCGCTTTTATGGGAAAAAGCGCCGGTCTAAAAAGACCGAGGTATAGGAGAAATGGATGGAAAATGATGGGGGGCACTGCAGACTTGGTCACACATACAGTGTATGGCAGGCTATTGTACCACCTCTCTCCCCGGTGTCTCCGGGAGGAGAAGGAGGGAACAGGACCGCAGAGCTTCCTGACTTGAATGCTGCAGGGAAGAAGCATTGTGGGGCTCCAAGTATTTGTGAGGGACCTGTATGGTGCTCGACTTAAATGCTGTATGTATTGCACTTGCATCTGAGATTGCCAGCCCAGTGCTCCAGCCTGGAGGCTATGGGGCATATTATCATTGCTTATCACCATGCTGGAGACCACATCCATGTAATGGCCGCTACTGCTTTGATGGCTCTTTCCCCTTGGGGAGGAGGGGCGGGCCTGGCAGCCAAAAAAGGGTGCCGAAAACAGGCCGTCCCGCCCTTGTTGATGCGGCTGTAGGCTCTGTTCTGCCCCCATCTATGACGCTGGCCGCGTCATTTTCGTCATCTGGGGAGCGGGCCGGGGGAGTGGCGAAGGGATGCCGTAGGCCTGTAGTAATTACAGTGGCCACAAATGGCGGCAGGCCAGCGCGGAGGTCCGGCGAGAGATCGGACGGCCCTGGACCCCGCCGGACCTCCAGGGCAGTGCGGCGCTAGTGCAGTGGCGGCCCCATCAGAAAAACCCAGGGACTGGGTCTCCTGGAAGTTCAGCCGCAGTAAGCAGGTGCCGGCTGTATGCAGGGGCACAGAAGGTCTGCTGCCTCTAAGGTGTCCCCCGGCCCCATCAGGAGCACACAGCAGGGCTGGGCTCCTGGGGAGTGCTGCAGTGTTGTGCTGTGGTGGAGCTTGCTGGATGCATGTGCGCCTCAGGAGCACACAGCAGGGCTGAGGCTTCGTGTGCTATGCTGCAGCGTGTGCCAGTCAGAAGCACACAGCAGGCTGTGCAGCCCCTGGCCCTACCTGCGGAGTCTCAACCTAAGAACCCCGGGCGGGGGATGAGGATTAGGGAGGGATGCTGCCATCCACCGTCGGGGGCTCCTGTGTAGCCTCAACTTCAAGGTCCCCAACCATGGGGAAATGAGAAAGGAGGAACCCTATCTCAACTTCAACCCAGCACCCCAACAGTGGGGGGCTGAGGAAGGAGCATGCTGGGGGTCTCGTCAGAGACCCACTTTTCTTCTTCTTGAAGTAAAAATTAAAAAAGTGAAACATTTTAAAGAGAAATAAAATTTAGGTGTCCCTCCTAACGACACTAAGCAAAAACTGGTGAGACAGTGCCTGCTCCAGGGGTGTATACTGCAGAGAAGGAGCCACTTAACTCCTTTGCAGATTCTGCCTAGTGTCGCCTCCTAGTGGACAGCAGCATCACACCCATGGTTCTGTGTCCACCAATGAGGCGAAGGAGAAAAATCAGTAATGCACTCAACCTCGAGGACCTGTTCAATACCGGAAGAATAGTCTCTGGCCAGATAAGACCAAAATTGATCTTTTTATATACATAATAGACACAATGCTTGCATGCCAAAAAGCACTGAATGTAATCCAAAAAACATACCAATAGTGAAATTTGAAGGTGGGAACATCATGGTGTGGGACTGTTTTTCATCATGCATCACTAGCAAACTTCATATAACTAAAGGAAGGATGAATGAACAAATGTGTCGAGACATTCCTGATAAACATTTGCTGCAATCTACCGGGATAATGAAGATGAAACGAGGGTGGATATTTCAACAAGAAATTATCCCAAACACACAGCCAAGGAAACTCTCAACTGGTTTCAGAGAAAGAAAATAAAGCTGCTGGAATGGCGAAGCCAATCACCTGACCTGAACAAATTTTGTGGAAGGAACCAAAGCTTGGAGTTCACACGGGACCTCCAGGATTTGAAGAGTGTTTGTTTGGAAGAATGGGCCAAAATCACACCTGAGCAATGCACATGACTAGTTTCTCCATATAGGTGGCGTCTTGTCACCAAGGCTTTGAGTGCATAGAATTAAATTAATTTCACTAAGCGTGCTCAACACTTTTTTCCCTGTTGATTCGCATTATTATACATCATTAATTTCTGGACATCTATGGTTTGATTTCTTTGGCTGTGTGGATGGGTTGTTATCGACTTTTGGTAACAAATTAATGTTAATAGCACCTTTAGAAATAAGTTTACTTATTACATTTATGATGTATCCAATACTTATTTAATTCACTGTTTTTAGAACAATAAAGCAGTGACATCTAAGGATCTTTTCTGGATTTTTGACGTAAAGGATATGTTTAGGTTCTTTCAGTAATGAAGTCTTCAGTCTCATTGTGCCGAATCTCAAATGTGTCCAAAAATAAAGTGTAAACCTACAATAAAGGGAGAGAGAGAGGTAAGTGTGGAAGCATCAAGAGAATAGACTTTAAAGGGATCCTGTCACCCCCAAAACACCTCAAAACCTATTAAAAGCTGTCCCTACAGCATAGTAACACTTACCCTACACTCCTTTTACCTCCTAAAAGCACCAAGTGAAATAGGAGAAAAATGTTATTATAGTACCTCATTATGGATGATAATGAGTGACTATGCTATTCATAGTCACTCATCCAGGCTCTCCCACTGCATATCACGCCTCCATAGGCGTGATCTTGGAATCTGATTAAAATGCGCGCCTCCCCGCCGCTCTCCTGTGTCTCGGCCGGCCTGTAGTGGGGCTTGGTGACGCGATACGCGTCATTTCCGGCGCCGGGTGACGTATACACCCGCGCCGCTCTGTTAGCTTCAAAACGTGCGCGTTTTGAAGCTAACAGAGCGCCGCGGGTGTATACGTCACCCGGCGCCGGAAATGACGCGTATCGCGTCACCAAGCCCCACTACAGGCCGGCCGAGACACAGGAGAGCGGCGGGGAGGCGCGCATTTTAATCAGATTCCAAGATCACGCCTATGGAGGCGTGATATCATGCAGTGGGAGAGCCTGGATGAGTGACTATGAATAGCATAGTCACTCATTATCATCCATAATGAGGTACTATAATAACATTTTTCTCCTATTTCACTTGGTGCTTTTAGGAGGTAAAAGGAGTGTAGGGTAAGTGTTACTATGCTGTAGGGACAGCTTTTAATAGGTTTTGAGGTGTTTTGGGGGTGACAGGATCCCTTTAACCATACAACTACACTAGTTAGCTATAAAGATACCTTTACACGCGGCAACTGTTCTAGGAATTTCACTGGCAACTTACTGGTTGCAGTGAAATCGTGGATCATTGTTCCATTTGTACACAGTAACAAGATAGAACAATGTGTCCATGATTTCACTGCAACCAGTAAGTTGTCAATAAAATTCCTAGAAAAGTTGCCGCGTGTAAAGGTACCCTAAGAGTACAAGGACTAAATATAGAAGAGGTCAGTGTGCCCTCCATACGATAAATGTAGTATTGCCTAACTACTTATATCCAATGCCCCACATATGACATCTTCATCTGTTTCCAGCGTCGCTCAAATTAGTCTCCTGCTGTCTCTGACCTGCCGGCTGCTCCAGTGTTTCATGGAGCGGGTAGCAAGTCTCCCTTCAATACAAGTCTATGTAAAGGCCCAGTTACACACAGATAATTGTGCAGACATTGTTCGCAGATCTCTGGTTGCAGTGAAATCATGGACACATTGTTCCATTTGTACACAGCCACAAAATGTAACAATGTGTCCATGATTTCACTGCAACCAGAGATCTGCAAACAATCTCTGCACAATTATCTGTGTGTGTAACTGGGCCTTTAGCCTCGTTCTGGCTCTCATAGACTTTTATTGAGCGCTTGTAATGTAATCTTTGACTTTCGACCAGTAACAAATTGTGGTCACAAGATGTCACCGCGGGATCGGGGGGGCGCTGAAACGAGATGAAAGCACCGGAGGGCGAGTATAGGATGGGGCAGAGGAATTAGATTTAAAGCATCTGCTGTGCTGATTATAAAGAGTGCTGAAATGGTGACTGAGATTTCTCTATCCTGACAGCATGCTGTGCGCATATTGTCAGGATTCACCAATACTGCCGGTAAGAGCGAGCACTGCACGTATGCAATTTGAATATTTATGGTCACGTGTTAACTAGACATGCTCAGCTTTTTTAATCCATTTGAACTGAGAGAATTCAGCTATATATACCGTAGTTGGAATATGACCTGAAGTGTGAAAACTGCATACATGCAGTCATGTAACGGACCACACGCTCTTACTTGTGAATCTTGACAGTGTGCACCGAACATTGTCAGGATTAAGAAGCCTGCAGTCACATAGACTTAAGGCCACTTCACACACTAGGATATAGGTGAACGAGATGGTAGCTATGTCACGTGACCGCAATCCTTCCAACATAGTTAGTGCGTTGTCACACGCAAGCAGGGGCTGACTGGCGACGCAAATCCTGGGTGGCAAAATTTTTTCGGCAGCCCTTGGGTGAGGACCGGGGGGATTGTGCTGTCGGAAATTTTCGGCGGCCCGTCTCAGTCCCTCCAGCCCTTAGGTGAGAATCGGGGGGGTTGGGGTTGTCAGAGTGCTGTCAGAAATTCTCAGCGGCCCATCTCAGTCCCTCTACAGCCAGGCCCGTATTTGGAGTTCCTGCGCTCTGGGCACTGTCAGCGGTGCGCCCCCCCCATCGCGCCACGCCCCCCTGCAGACAGAGGAGTAGCTAAAGGGAGCCTAGAGGTTCCCATCATGGTTGGAGTAGATGGTTGCTAGTTGACCGCCACCATGTCACATCAGCAAGGAGGTGGCAGTCATGTTTTGGGTGGGTCGCAATCATGTGGAGAGAGCTAGTTTGCCCCATAAGGTCCATGAAGGTATATATACTTTTAGACTGACCACTTTTTTTCTTCGTACAAAATCATCCCCATGCATGACAATGCACCATCTCTTGGTACAGAGCATAGCCCTGAGTAATTGGCTGCTATGGACATAAAAGTAGAGAAAACCATGGTGTGGCTACCAGTCTCCCCTGATCTCAGCCCTATTGAGAAACTTCGAAGTACCATTAAGCAAAAAAAATCTAAGATGCTGTAAGACATTAACCGTCAAACCAGCAGCTCTGGGAGTCAATTCTGACATCCTGCAATAAATGCAATCAGAAAACATCCAAAACCTGACAAGTGCAATACCGGTAAATGCAATATTTGTGAAGGTGATATCAAAGAAAGGCGATATACAATATGAGACATACTGGTAGGATGTTTACATTGTGAGCCCCAATGGGGACAGTGTTGATGATGTATGTAAAGTGCTGTGGAGTTCATAGTGTAATATAAATGTAAAAAAATATTTCTTCATATGTCGTCACAATACCGGGATCTGAGGATCTTCTATTTTGAGGTCAGGGGCTCTCTGACGCCGTGTTGCTGCTTGTCTCGCTGTCGTCCTCTTTTGACACTGCAGTGCGGTGGACAACAGAGCATTAACTGGTTAATATCAAGAAGTATGGAGTGTGTACTGAGCCATAAACCCTCCCCTTACCATGAAGTATGGTGTGTACTAACTGAGCCATAAACCCTCCCCATACCATGAAGTATGGTGTGTACTAACTGAGCCATAAACCCCCCCATACCATGAAGTATGGAGTGTACTAACTGAGCCATAAACCCTCCCCTTACCATGAAGTATGGAGTGTACTAACTGAGCCATACACCCTCCCCATAGCATGTCCCGCAGACATTGTAGGATTACTATATGGATTTTATTATTAGGTCACGGACACACTGGCGTGAAACTCGGATGAGTGCAATGTGTGATTTTATCGCAGTGCAGTCAGTTAATCAACGTCTGAAACACATTGGCGAGTGTCGGACGCTTTTTTCTCATCCAGATTCTGGATGGGAAAAAAGTCACAACATGCTGCGACAGTCTGCGATTCATGTGCGAGACTCACCAATGCAAGTCTATGAGTCTGACAAAATCACATACCGCACACTGACAGCACACGGACCATCCGAGAGGCATCTGTTTTTCTCACTGATACATTATCATTCTTCAGCTGAGACAACTGTAAAATGCCCCTGTAAATGATTCTACAGTAATAGCTGCTGAGAAACAAAACAGATTGCACATGGAAGTGATCTAAGAAAACTGTCGGACACTCGCACAGCATTTGGATGTCCCAGTGGCCAGCCACACATACAGCCCGCCACAGCCACACACAGAGCCACTACCACACAAAAACAGTCAGCCACATAAACAGCCAGCACTAGACAGCTACACAGACAGAGAGAGCCACACAGAGAGACACAGCCACATAGACAGCCACACACAGAGCCATAGCCAGCCACACACAGAGACCCAGCCTGCCACACACAGAGACCCGCCTGCCACACACAGAGACCCGGCCTGCCACACACAGAGACCCGGCCTGCCACACACAGAGACCCGGCCTGCCACACACAGAGACCCGGCCTGCCACACACAGAGACCCGGCCTGCCACACACAGAGACCCGGCCTGCCACACACAGAGACCCGGCCTGCCACACACAGAGACCCGGCCTGCCACACACAGAGACCCGGCCTGCCACACACAGAGACCCGGCCAGCCACACACGAGACCCAGCCAGCCACACACTGAGACCCAGCCAGCCACACACAGAGACCCAGCCAGCCTCACACAGAGACCCAGCCAGCCTCACACAGAGACCCAGCCAGCCCACACAGAGACCCAGCCAGCCACACACAGAGACCCAGCCTGCCACACACAGAGACCCAGCCTGCCACACACAGAGACCCAGCCTGCCACACACAGAGACCCAGCCTGCCACACACAGAGACCCAGCCTGCCACACACAGAGACCCAGCCAGCCACACACTGAGACCCAGCCAGCCACACACAGAGACCCAGCCAGCCACACACAGAGACCCAGCCAGCCACACACAGAGACCCAGCCAGCCACACACAGAGACCCAGCCAGCCACACACAGAGACCCAGCCTGCCACACACAGAGACCCAGCCTGCCACACACAGAGACCCAGACTGCCACACACAGAGACCCAGCCTGCCACACACAGAGACCCAGCCTGCCACACACAGAGACCCAGCCTGCCACACACAGAGACCCAGCCTGCCACACACAGAGACCCAGCCTGCCACACACAGAGACCCAGCCTGCCACACACAGAGACCCAGCCTGCCACACACAGAGACCCAGCCTGCCACACACAGAGACCCAGCCTGCCACACACAGAGACCCAGCCTGCCACACACAGAGACCCAGCCTGCCACACACAGAGACCCAGCCTGCCACACACAGAGACCCAGCCTGCCACACACAGAGACCCAGCCTGCCACACACAGAGACCCAGCCTGCCACACACAGAGACCCAGCCTGCCACACACAGAGACCCAGCCTGCCACACACAGAGACCCAGCCTGCCACACACAGAGACCCAGCCTGCCACACACAGAGACCCAGCCTGCCACACACAGAGACCCAGCCTGCCACACACAGAGACCCAGCCTGCCACACACAGAGACCCAGCCTGCCACACACAGAGACCCAGCCTGCCACACACAGAGACCCAGCCTGCCACACACAGAGACCCAGCCTGCCACACACAGAGACCCAGCCTGCCACACACAGAGACCCAGCCTGCCACGAACCACTACACAGAGACCCAGCCTGCCACACACAGAGACCCAGCCTGCCACACACAGAGACCCAGCCTGCCACACACAGAGACCCAGCCTGCCACACACAGAGACCCAGCCTGCCACACACAGAGACCCAGCCTGCCACACACAGAGACCCAGCCTGCCACACACAGAGACCCAGCCTGCCACACACAGAGACCCAGCCACATCAGGGCTAGAGAAGCACAGCACACATCGCTCACCTCTCCCCTTTGCTTGTCTGCCATTCAGCTCCTCTGTAGCAGGGCTGTCTGCTGGCAGGGAGGGGGCCGGCCCAGCACACAGTGTTATTAGCTGCAGCGTCGGCCTCATAAGTGAAAGGTCTGGACTGGAGTCCATCAACTGCTGGGGAGCATACAGGCAGGAACCGGCCAGCTTGTAATGGTGCCCGCCACCTCTCCCTATAAGCGCTTTGCCGCGCTCCGCTCTGGGGGGCCGCAGGACCTGGTGCTGCCTCAGCCTTAAAGGTACACGAACAAGGCCACACGCTTGACCTCATCTTTACCCGCCTTTGCTCCCTCTCTAACCTCACAACCTCGGTACTTACACTGTCCGACCACCATCTCTTGACCTTCTCCGCCCTCTCCTCCCCTGCCACACTACCCCCTCTCCGCAAACTTGATCACCCTCGCCGAAACCTAAAAGATCTTGATCTTCCTTTATTCTCTGAATCACTCCTCCCTCTCACCGACCTACCCTGCGCTGACGACATTGACATTGCCACCACCCTATACAACACCACCATAACGAACGCTCTCGACCTAGCCGCCCCCCTCACTCTCCATGCTCCACGCATTAACAGGCAACCCTGGCACACCACCCTCACTAAAAACCTGAGACGGGCGTCCAGAGTCGCCGAGAGGAGATGGAAAAAGTCTCACACCCCCGAGCACTTTGCTCTATTCAAGCAATCCATCACTGACTTCAAGACGGCACTCGCTACTGCCAAGCAAGTGTTCTTCTCATCCCTTATAACCTCTCTGTCCCGCAACCCCAAGCAGCTCTTCAAAACTTTCAACTCCTTACTTCGCCCACCTGCTCCTCCCCCTTCTCCCCTCATCTCTGCTGAAGACTTTGCGACCTTCTTCAAGGAGAAGATCGACAAGATCAGAAGCAGCTTCGGTCCACTATCCCCACACCTCCCCTTCCCACCTACACTGCCCTCCTCCTCCATCAGCCACTTCCCCCCCATAACTGAAGACCAACTCTCCTCCCTCCTGTCAAAATCACACCTCACCACCAGCGCCCACGACCCACTCCCATCCCACCTCATTCCCAACCACACCTCCATTTTCATCCCAGCCCTCACCCACCTCTTTAACCTTTCACTTAGCACTGGTACCTTCCCCTCGGCCTTCAAACACGCCCTAATCACGCCCATCCTAAAAAAAACCCTCACTTGACCCTACCTCTGTCTCTAACTATCGCCCCATATCTCTTCTCCCATTCGCCTCTAAGCTACTTGAACAACACGTCCACTCCGAACTGTCCTCTCACCTCTCCTCGTGCTCCAACTTCGACCGCCTACAGTCCGGCTTCCGACCCCTCCATTCCACCGAAACAGCCCTGACCAAAGTCACCAACGACCTACTGACCGCCAAGAACAAACACTACTACTCCATCCTGCTACTCCTTGACCTGTCTGCCGCCTTCGACACGGTTGACCACTCCCTTCTTCTCAGGATCCTGGAATCCCTTGGCATCACCCACCTTGCCCTCTCCTGGATCTCCTCATACCTAGCGGACCGGACCTTCAGCGTCTCCCACTCCCACACCTCCTCCTCACCCTACCCCCTTTCTGTCGGAGTCCCCCAAGGTTCGGTCCTGGGACCCCTACTTTTCTCCATTTACACTCTCGGCCTAGGGCAACTCATCGAGTCCCATGGCCTCCAGTACCACCTCTACGCCGACGACACCCAAATCTACCTGTCCGGCCCCGACATCACCTCCCTACTCTCGAAAATCCCTCAATGCCTTTCCGCCATCTCATCCTTCTTCTCTGCTCGCTTCCTTAAACTCAACATGGACAAAACTGAATTCATAGTCTTCCCCCCAAGAAATTCCACCCCACCTCCCAACCTAGCCATCTGCGTCAACGACTGCCCCCTCTCCCCAGTCCCCCAAGCCAAATGCCTCGGGGTAATCCTTGACTCCTCCCTATCCTTCAAACCCCACATCGAGGCCCTCACCACATCCCTCCGGCTCCAGCTCAAGAACATCTCACGGATCCGCTCCTTCCTCACCCACGACACCGCTAAAACACTCATCCATGCTCTTATCATCTCCCGCCTTGACTACTGCAACCTCCTTCTCAATGGCCTCCCGGCTAACTCCCTCACACCTCTCCAGTCTATCCTCAACTCCGCTGCCCGACTCATCTATATGTCCTCCCGCTACTCCCCTGTCTCCCCCCTCTGCCAAGCCCTTCACTGGCTCCCCGTCTCCAAGAGATCCCAATTCAAAACACTAACCATGGCGTACAAAGCCATACACAACCTGGCTCCACCATACATCTCCGACCTGGTCTCCCGATACCTACCCTCACGCAACCTCCGCTCCTCCCAAGAACTCCTCCTCTGCTCCCCCCTCATCACCTCTTCGCACAACCGAGTCCAGGACTTCTCCCGGGCATCTGCCTTACTCTGGAACTCCCTACCCGAACACGTCAGACACTCTCCTACCCTGAGTAGCTTCAAGTGTCACCTGAAGACTCACTTGTTCCGTCAAGCCTACAACCTGCCATGAGACCCAGGCGAACACCCCATACCTGACATTCCCCCATCCTACTGTATCCTAACCCACCCCTCATAGACTGTGAGCCCTCGTGGACAGGGTCCCTGCCCCTCCTGTACCTGTACGTCCTGATCGCCTAGATTTAGTGTACTTGTTCTTGTCTCCCTCAACCTCATGTAAAGCGCCATGGAACCTAATGGCGCTATATAAATAAATAATAATAATAATAATAATAATAATACATCACCCTGCTCCAGCCGCCGGGTGAATTAGCTCTGTCACCCTTTATGCAAATTTACTTGTGTCCATATCCTGCACTAAGAATAGCTGCGGCTAGCAGTGAATTAACTTTGCGGGGGTGGGGCGGCCCTGAACTGTTGCTAAGTGACCAGCCCAGGGGGCACTTGCCCCCCAGCCACCTGGGCCAGTCCGCCCCTGCACGCAAGGATATCGTTAACGATCTTAAATTTGGCAACGCTCCAGATATTTTGAGAAGAACGATTGAACGATGAAAAACAGCGGCAGGAATAGGAGAAATATGAACGATATAGTTCGAGAAGGTGTCGAACTGAACGATGTTGCTGCTTCCCAGAACGTTAATTGGAAGACAAACGATAGATTTGACCTCAGGATCTCAAATTTTTGATGAACGTTCCAACGATTTTTCCTTCCTACATCGTTCGTTTACACGCAACGATGCACAAACGATATCGTTTGAACGATCACAAATCTGTGACATTTCAATGCTATCGTTAACAAGATCCTAGCGTGTGAATTGGCCTTTAGGCTGGTTTCACACTGCAGTTTTTTTCCCTGATTAGGTTTCATCCGGTTTGTGTGCCAAAACCAGGAGAGGAACCAGGAGAGGAACTTACAGTTGTGGCCAAAAGTATTGACACCCCTGCAATCACAAATTCTTTGGTATTATTATCTTCATTTAATTTGTCTTCAATGTAAAAACACAAAAAGAATTGTCCTAAAGCCAAATTGGATATAATTCCACACCAAACATAAAAAAGGGGTGGACAAAAGTATTGGCACTGTTAGAAAAATCATGTGATGCTTCTCTAATTTGTGTAATTAACAGCACCTGTAACTTACCTGTGGCACCTAACAGGTGTTGACAATAACGAAATCACACTTGCAGCCAGTTGACATGGATTAAAGTTGACTCAACCTCTGTCCTGTGTCCTTGTGTGTACCACATTGAGCATGGAGAAAAGAAAGAAGACCAAAAAACTGTCTGAGGACTTGAGAAACCAAATTGTGAAAAAGCATGAGCAATCTCAAGGCTACAAGTCCATCTCCAAAGACCTGAATGTTCCTGTGTCTACCGTGCGCAGTGTCATCAAGAAGTTTAAAACCCATGGCACTGTGGCTAACCTCCCTAGATGTGGACGGAAAAGAAAAATTGACAAGAGATTTCAACGCAAGATTGTGCAGATGGTGGATAAAGAACCTCGACTAACATCCAAACAAGTTCAAGCTGTCCTGCAGTCCGAGGGTACAACAGTGTTAACCCGTACTATTCGTCGGCATCTGAATGAAAAGGGACTGTATGGTAGGATACCCAGGAAGACCCCACTTCTTACCCTGAGACATAAAAAAGCCAGGCTGGAGTTTGCCAAAACTTACCTGAGAAAGCCTAAAATGTTTCGGAAGAATGTTCTCTGGCCAGATGAGACAAAAGTAGAGCTTTTTGGGCAAAGGCATCAACATAGAGTTTACAGGAGAAGAAAAAGAGGCATTCAAAGAAAAGAACACGGTCCCTACAGTCAAACATGGTGGAGGTTCCCTGATGTTTTGGGGTTGCTTTGCTGCCTCTGCCACTAGACTGCTTGACCGTGTACATGGCATTATGAAGTCTGAAGACTACCAACAAATTTTGCAGCATAATGTAGGGCCCAGTGTGAGAAAGCTGGGTCTCCGTTAGAGGTCATAGGTCTTCCAGCAGGACAATGACCCAAAACACACTTCAAAAAGCACAAGAAAATGGTTTCAGAGAAAGCACTGGAGCCTTCTAAGGTGGCCAGCAATGAGTCCAGACCTGAATCCCATAGAACACCTGTGGAGAGATCTAAAAATGGCAGTTTGGAGAAGGCACCCTTCAAATATCAGGGACCTGGAGCAGTTTGCCAAAGAAGAATGGTCTAAAATTCCAGCAGAGCATTGTAAGAAACTCAACGGAAGCAGTTGATCGCAGTTATTTTGGCTAAAGGTTGTGCAACCAAGAATTAGGCTGAGGGTGCTAATACTTTTGTCTGGCCCATTATTGGCGTTTTGTGTGAAATGATCAATGTTTTGCCTTTTGCTTCATTCTCTTTTGTGTTTTTTCATTGAAGACAAATTAAATGAAGATAATAATACCAAAGAATTTGTGATTGCAATCATTTTCAGGAAGAAACTGAGTATTATCTGACAGAATTGCAGGGGTGTCAATACTTTTGGCCACAAATGTACAGAGAAAAACTATAATTGAAAGTGAAACCTGCTCTGAGTTTTGGAGACACTCCTGGTTTTGGCACACAAACCTTATCAGGAAAAAAACTGCAGTGTGAAACCAGCCTTAACAAAAGACCTCTACATGCCGCCTCAAGCTCACTCTAGGCTTCACATTTCATGCTTCCAAATAGGCCGAATCACATATAATGTACGTACACTAGCCCCCAGGTGGCCCCATCACATATAATGTACATACACTAGCCCCTAGGAGGTCACATCACATATAATGTACATACACTAGCCCCTAGGTGGCCCCATCACATATAAAAGTACATACACTAGCCCCTAGGTGGCCACATCACATATAATGTACATACACTAGCCCCTAGGTGGCCCCATCACATATAATGTACATACACTAGCCCCCAGGTGGCTCCATCACATATAATGTACATACACCAGCCCCCAGGTGGCCTCATCACACATAACGTACATACACTAGCCCCCAGGTGGCCCCATCACATATAATGTACATACACCAGCCCCCAGGTGGCCTCATCACATATAATGTATGTACACTAGTCCCTAGGTGGCCCCATCACATATAATGTACATACACCAGCCCCCAGGTGGCCTCATCACATATAATGTATGTACACTAGTCCCTAGGTGGCCCCATCACATATAATGTATGTACACTAGCCCCCATCACATATAATGTACATACACTAGCCCACAGGTGGCCCAATCACATATAATGTATGTACACTAGCCCCCATCACATATAATGTACATACACTAACCCCCATCACATATAATGTACGTACACTAGCCCCCATCACATATAATGTATGTACACTAGCCTCCAGGTGGCCCCATCACATATAATGTATGTACACTAGCCCTCAGGTGGCCCCATCACATATAATGTATGTACACTAGCCCCTAGGTGGCCCCATCACATATAATGTATGTACACTAGCCCCCATCACATATAATGTACATACACTAACCCCCATCACATATAATGTATGTACACTAGCCTCCAGGTGGCCCATCACATATAATGTATGTACACTAGCCCCCATCACATATAATGTACCTACACTAGCCCCCATCACATATAATGTATGTACACTAGCCCCATCACATATAATGTACATACACTAGCCCTCATCACATATAATGTATGTACACTAGCCCCATCACATATAATGTATGTACACTAGCCCCATCACATATAATGTATGTACACTAGCCCCCATCACATATAATGTAGTACACTAGCCCCCATCACATATAATGTACGTACACTAGCCCCCATCACATATAATGTACGTACACTAGCCCTCCATCACATATAATGTACGTACACTAGCCCCATCACATATAATGTATGTACACTAGCCCCCATCACATATAATGTACATACACTAGCCACAGGTGGCCCAATCACATATAATGTATGTACACTAGCCCCCATCACATATAATGTACATACACTAACCCCATCACATATAATGTACGTACACTAGCCCCCATCACATATAATGTAGTACACTAGCCTCCATGGCCCCATCACATATAATGTATGTACTACCTAGCCCCCATCACATATAATGTATGTACACTAGCCCCTAGGTGGCCCCATCACATATAATGTATGTACACTAGCCCCCATCACATATAATGTATACACTAACCCCATCACATATAATGTATGTACACTAGCCTCCAGTGGCCCCATCACATATAATGTATGTACACTAGCCCCACATCACATATAATGTATACACTAGCCCCCATCACATATAATGTATTACACTACCCCATCACATATATTATTACACTAGCCCCATCACATATAATTATGTCAAGCCCATAATATAATGTACTACACTAGCCCCATCACATATAATGTAGTACACTAGCCCCCATCACAATAATGTATGTACACTAGCCCATCACATATAATGTACGTACACTAGCCCCATCACATATATGTATGTACACTAGCCCCCATCACATATAATGTAGTACACTAGCCCCCATCACATATAATGTATGTACACTAGCCCCCATCACATATAATGTACGTACACTAGCCCCATCACATATAATGTACGTACACTAGCCCCCATCACATATAATGTATGTACACTAGCCCCCATCACATATAATGTATGTACACTAGCCTAGGTGGCCCATCACATATAATGTATGTACACTAGCCCCCATCACATATAATTGTAGTACACTAGCCCCATCACATATAATGTACTGTACACTAGCCCCCATCACATATAATGTAGTACACTAGCCCTCATCACATATAATGTACTGTACACTAGCCCCAGGTGGCCCATCACATATAATGTATGTACACTAGCCCCATCACATATAATGTACGTACACTAGCCCCATCACATATAATGTACGTACACTAGCCCCCATCACATATAATGTAGTACACTAGCCTCCTAGGTGGCCCCACTAATTTACACATATATAATGTATGTACACTAGCCCCATCACATATAATGTATGTACACTAGCCCCATCACATATAATGTACGTACACTAGCCCCATCCATATAATGTAGTACACTAGCCCCATCACATATAATGTATGTACACTAGCCCCCATCACATATAATGTATGTACACTAGCCCCCATCACATATAATGTATGTACACTAGCCTCCTAGTGGCCCCCATCACATATAATGTACGTACACTAGCCCCCATCACATAAATGTATGTACACTAGCCCCATCACATATAATGTATGTACACTAGCCCCATCACATATAATGTACGTACACTAGCCCCCATCACATATAATGTATGTACACTAGCCCCCATCACATATAATGTACGTACACTAGCCCCCATCACATATAATGTACGTACACTAGCCCCATCACATATAATGTAGTACACTAGCCCCCATCACATATAATGTACGTACACTAGCCCCCATCACATATAATGTACGTACACTAGCCCCCATCACATATAATGTATGTACACTAGCCCCCATCACATATAATGTATGTACACTAGCACCCCATCACATATAATGTATGTACACTAGCCCATCATAGTAGTCACCCCATCACATATAATGTATGTACACTAGCCCCTCACATTAATGTATGTACACTAGCCCCCATCACATATAATGTATGTACACTAGCCCAGTGCCCATCACATATAATGTAGTACACTAGCCCCTCATCACATATAATGTATGTACACTAGCCCCATCACATATAATGTACGTAACCTAGCCCCATCACATATAATGTAGTACACTAGCCCCCATCACATATAATGTACGTACACTAGCCCCATCACATATAATGTATGTACACTAGCCCAGGTGGCCCCATCACATATAATGTATGTACACTAGCCCCCATCACATATAATGTACGTACACTAGCCCCCATCACATATAATGTAGTACACTAGCCCCATCACATATAATGTACGTACACTAGCCCCATCACATATAATATATGTACACTACACCTAGCCCCATCACATATAATGTATGTACACTAGCCCCTGCCCATCACATATAATGTACGTACACTAACCCCCATCACATATAATGTATGTACACTAGCCCCCATCACATATAATGTACGTACACTAGCCCCCATCACATATAATGTATGTACACTAGCCTCCAGGTGGCCCCATCACATATAATGTATGTACACTAGCCTCCAGGTGGCCCCATCACATATAATGTATGTACACTTGCCTCCAGGTGGCCCCCATCACATATAATGTATGTACACTAGCCCCCATCACATATAATGTATGTACACTTGCCTCCAGGTGGCCCCATCACATATAATGTATGTACACTAGCCTCCAGGTGGCCCCCATCACATATAATGTATGTACACTAGCCCCATCACATATAATGTATGTACACTAGCCTCCAGGTGGCCCCCATCACATATAATGTATGTACACTAGCCCCCATCACATATAATGTATGTACACTTGCCTCCAGGTGGCCCCCATCACATATAATGTATGTACACTAGCCCCCATCACATATAATGTATGTACACTTGCCTCCAGGTGGCCCCATCACATATAATGTATGTACACTAGCCCCCAGGTGGCCTCATCACATATAATGTACATACACTAGCCCCTAGGTGGCCCCATCACATATAATGTACATACACTAGCCCCTAGGTGGCCCCATCACATATAATGTATGTACACTAGCCCCTAGGTGGCCCCATCACATATAATGTATGTACACTAGCCTCCAGGTGGCCCCATCACATATAATGTACATACACTAGCCCCCATCACATATAATGTATGTACACCAGCCCCTAGGTGGCCCCATCACATATAATGTACGTACACTAGCCCCCATCACATATAATGTATGGACACTAGCCCCATCACATATAATGTATGGACACTAGCCCCCATCACATATAATGTACGTACACTAGCCCCCATCACATATAATGTACGTACAGTAGCCCCGGTGTGCAGCCGTCACCTCTCCGCTCAGGCCTTCCTCCTCCCGGTGCAGGCTCCTCTTCCCTTCCCCTCCAGCTTTGTGGCCGCGTTCTATCTCCATGGTTACCTATCGCGAGATGTTGAAGCCTCGCTGGAGGGACGAGCTCTCTGGCTCCATAGAGGAGGCGCAGTGCTGACTGTGCGGGTGGACGGGAGCGGGCACAGCCCAGGGAGGAGGAAGAACGGGGACCGTTACCGCCATATTTCATATTGGCAGAAGGGCTCAATACTCATAGATTCTTAGTGAAATACACAGTGGCGTCCGCTGACAATCTTCCCCTATAGACCGCTCAGCTGTGCAGCCTTTGGGCATTGTACTGTACCATATACGTGTGTGCCCTACATACACTTTACATATGACAGAGAAAAAAATGTCTGTCCACGAGCCTTCCAAATAATCAGGTGATCTAACACTGACCAATCAGCGCTTCTAAACGGTCAACAGTCAGACTCCGCCCCTTTAGTGTTTCTTTGCATAACCACGCCTCTAACATACGTCCCTTTCCGTTGCTCCGCAACCTGGCCCGCCCCCCTGAAGCCGCCTAGTAGTTAGTAACCGTCCGTTACTGTCCCGGTGACTCCGCTCCCGCTGTGCCGCGCTTCCCTCAGTGTATCCCCCGGCTGGTGCTTCCCTCAGTCCCCCGGCCCCGTGCTGTGCAGACTCCCCGCTGTGGCGTCACTCGCTTCTGCCGCTGTTTCTCTCATGAAGATGGCAGCCGGTCCCATTTTTTTTTCAAATCTGAGCAGGCTCCCAGCATGCACCGCGCGGCTGTAACGAACTTCGGTTCGAGTTTAGATTTTGGGCGCCATTTTCGAGTGGAGAAGCTGAGGCTGAGCAGGCAGGGCTGACATCCGCGGACCGCTGCTCCGGGGACACGAGAGGCGGACACACACACAGAGGGAAAAGGCGGCAAAAATCCGGCACACTGCGGGGAGCGGTGAGGAGGCTCCGAGCGGACTCTACAGACACATACCGGGGACAGAGCCACACCAGAGGACCGTGACAGGAGGAGGGGTGTGACACAGCTGTCAGCACAGGACTGACAACCACCGGGGGACACCGGGTAGGAGCACTGCACCGGGGGATACTGGATGTGTTAGGGGCATTGAACCGGGGATACTGGATGTATAAGGGGGCATTGAATCGGGGAACACTGGATGTATATGGGGGGGCACTGAACCAAGTACATATAGGGGGGCACTGAACCGGGACACTGGATGTATAAGGGGGGGGCACGACACCGGGGGATACTGGATGTGTTAGGGGGCATTGAACCGGGGAACACTGGAAGTATATGGGGGGGCACTACACCCGGTACATATAGGGGGGCACTGAACCAGGGGACACTGGATGTATAAGGGGGGGGGCACAACACTGGGTACATATAGGGGGGCACTGGCTGTATAATGGGGGGTGGGGCATTGCCCCAGGGGATACTGGATGTGTTAGGGGGGCATTGAATCAGGGAACACTGGTAGTATATGGGGGGGCACTGAACCAAGTACATATAGGGGGGCACTGAACCGGGGACACTGGATGTATAAGGGGGGGCATTACACCGGGTACATATAGGGGGGCACTGAACTGGGGGACACTGGATATGTTAGGGGGACACTGGATGTATAATGGGGGGGGCTTTGAATCGGGGGACACTGGAAGTATATGGGGGGGGCACTACACCGGGTACATATAGGGGGCACTGAACCGGGGGATACTGGATGTGTTAGGGGGGCTTTGAACCGGGGGACACTGGAAGTATATAGGGGGGGCACTACACCGGGTACATATAGGGGGCACTGAACCAGGGGACACTGGATGTGTTAGGGGGGCACTGAACCGGGGGACACTGGATGTATAAGGGGGGGCACTACAACGAGGGACACTGGATGTATAAGGTGGGGGGCACTACACCAGGGGACACTGGATGTACAAGGTGGGGCACTACATTGGGTACATATAGGGGGGCAGTACACCAGGTACTTATGGGGGGCACTGGATTTATATAGGGGGACAATGTATATAGGGATGGGGTCACTGCTGAATATATATATTATATGTATATATATATGAATATATATATTATATGTATATATATATGAATATATATATTATATGTATATTGGAGCACACTGTATATAGGGGGCCACTGCTGAATATATATGAGGGAAACACTATACATGAATGGGGGTACTGCTAAATATATGAGGGGCACACTATAGGGTTGGGAGGCACTGCTGAATATATATATGTGTATATATAATATATATGGGGTGCACCCTATAGGATGGGGCACTGATGAATATATGTGTAGGGGCACTGTATATAGGGGTGGAGGCACTGCTGAATATATATATACTAGATGGGTGCCCGATGCACAATGCATCGGGATTCTAGCAGAGCGAGTCTCTGACTCGCAATGGCCGCTTCGCGGCCAATGCTTCGCGCTGCTAAGGCGACTCGCCATGCCCGCTGCGCGGGCATAGCGAGTCGCCTTAGAGCGACTCGCAATGGCCGCTGCGCGGCCAATGCTTCGTTCGTATCCACATGACGACAAAGGGGCACTCGCAGCATTCGCAATTATATAATAGATTTAGATGGGGGGAACACTGTATAGGGATACTGCTGAAAATATATATGGGGCACACCATATAGGGACTGGGGCATTTATGAATATATGTGGGGGGCGCTGTATATAGGGATGGGGGCACTACTGAATATATATGGGGGGCACACTGTATAGGAATAGGGTCACTGCTGAACATATAAGGATGGGGCATACTATATAGGAATGCGGGCACTGCTGAATATATATGGTATGTACACTGTATATAGGTTTGGGGGCACTGCTCAATCTATATGGGGGGACACTTTATATACGATGGAGGTTCTGCTGAATATATATGGGGGGCATTATGTGTATATATAGGGGGCACAGCTGAATATGTGTGTACATATGGCATTTCATGTATACAGTTGGCTATGGGGGGTCACTGCATACATTTGGGGGGTCAACCACATTCAGTGGTATACTAGGGAGGGGTCGCTGCATACTGTGGTAAATTGGGGGTGGGTCACTACATGGTAGATACAGTGGTATATTGGAGACTCGTGCAACTCATATTTTGTGGGGGATTGTTGTATACAGTGGTATATTGGGGGAGGCGCGGTATACAGTGGTGTATTGGGGGTTGCGGTATACAGTGGTGTATTGGGGGGGGGGTTGCTGTATACAGTGGTATATAATAGAGATGTTGGGGAGGGTCAGTGCAAACAGTTATTTGGGGAGACAATGTCACTACATAGAATGATATTGTGGGGGGGCATTACGTGTAGTGATGGTGGTGTCAGATCACCACAGCTATATAAAAACTCACTAAGGCCCCATTCACACACTGCTTTTTTTGCTGCGTATTTTTACGCACAAGCTCAAAAAAAGCCAGGAGTGGAACAAACAAAACACTCAGAGGAAAGGTCTAATAGAAACGAGCTCCACTTATAGGTTTAATCACCCACTCCTGGTTTGTGATGAGCTTGTGCTTAAAAATACGCAGCAAAAAAAAGCAGTGTGTGAATGTGGCCTAAAAATTAATATCACTGTGATATATTAATTCATATTGCTATATTGAAAATATATTCAACAGCCACTTGTACTAGAGGAAAGTTATTACACATCTGATGTCATGCAGTACTGCAGCTCGTATCATGTATGGCAGATGTTAGACAGTACTACAACTCATATTGTATGACAGCCAATATTTCTGTAGTGATTTTCTTTCTATTTTGGTCTCAGATAACCCTCATCATGCCACCTAAAAAGACCAAATCGTCCACGGCTGCGGCTAAGCAGCCCACAGCTAGGGCCCCGGAGGAGAATGGCGCAGCCCTGCCTTCTGAGGCAGAAGCCCCTGCAGACGCTGGAGAAGCAGCAGCTCAAGGTATGGATGCCAGTGAGCAGCACAGCGATCAGCAATGGTCGGCCACCGTATGATATAGCCAGCAATCGACGATTTGTCACCTCTTGTTAAGTGGCCGCGCCGGATGGGTGCCTTTGTGTGAGTAGCGCCAGGACACTGACAGGCACTTAACCGCTGGTGTGCCAGACTGGACCCGGTTGTCATTTACAGAAGTTACTGTGTGTTGTGCCCATTGCTGAGGACTTCTTAGTAGCCACGATCAGCTTTCTCTTCAATGGAACGAGGACATGATTCGTCCATAGAAGTTTTCTGGTTGTGGTGTAAAATCCCCACAGGAGGGGAGGGGGCAGAGGAAGGGCGTTCATCAGATCCCGATAAGGACAACCTGTATGCCATTCACTGCTGCGATCTTTTGGCTGCTGGTATATTCACTTACTGGATGAATCCCCCTTTTTTTCTGTGGTTTTAGAGACTCCTAACGAGGTGCTGGATAATAGAAGTTTAGAGGAGATTCTGAGCAGCATCCCTCCTCCCCCACCTCCAGCAATGACCAATGAAGCTGGAGCTCCTCGTCTCATGATAACCCATATTGTAAACCAGAACTTCAAATCGTATGCTGGAGAACGCATTCTGGGGCCTTTCCATAAGGTAAGAGCTCAGATTTAGTAGGATCTCTGCTGCTTGTATGTGGTGTATGAAAACATCTGCATGTAATTCACTTAGTTTTATGCTGCTGTACTCTACAGTAGTTTTTTTGGCAGAAGGAGTGATGACTTGGTTATAAAAAGGTATAATGAGCGTAAGAATATCATGTAATAAAGATGCGTATCTCTGCTCACATGCTGATTTTGTTTGTCCAGCGCTTTTCCTGTATTATTGGGCCCAATGGCAGTGGAAAATCAAACGTGATTGACTCCATGCTCTTTGTTTTCGGCTATCGAGCACAAAAAATAAGATCCAAAAAGCTGTCGGTGTTGATCCATAATTCAGACGAACACACAGATATTCAGAGCTGTACAGTGGAAGTGCATTTCAGAAAATCATAGACAAGGTACCACTTCACTGGTTACACTACTTATTTGTGAATTTGCATTTTTCAATATCTGCTTTAATGTCCATATTTGCTTGTAATTTTCCTTTCTGTGTAAAGTGATCAGTCTTTGTCAGTGTCTTATTTTATCACGACCTCCCTTTCTCCGTTTTTTAATAGTAAACGTACGGTCATGGTATTTTCTTCTATTTTTATTCTCTTTCGTTCTCCCAGCTCTTGTTGTGTTTGCTTCCTGTTTGCATGCTGATATTATATTCTATTGTCCAATGTCTTTTATTATATTAAGTACTTTGTATTGGCCAACACTGGCATGAATCTGTGGCATGCTCGCTAAGTGTTTGGTGGAGTTGGTGAAACAATATATCCATATTTATAGTCTCAGGTGAAATCATCATATTAGAAAAAATAGGTGTTAGTAGGTAATCGCCATTCTGTGTGAAGTTTTCATCTCTGCACTAACATCTGCTGTCCCAGACCGTTTTATTAGGATGTGATCATAATTAGAATTATGACCAGACCTTACTAGTATTTTATTATTCTCTCTGGCAGGAAGGGGACGATTTTGAAGTTATTCCTAACAGCAGCTTCTATGTATCCAGAACTGCTTATAAGGATAATTCGTCAGTCTACCAAATTAGTGGGAAAAAGAAATCTTTTAAGGATGTTGGAGTTTTACTCCGAAGTCACGGCATTGATTTGGATCACAACAGGTTTCTAATTCTTCAGGTAATGTGAGATTATTGTTTTGCATACTGTGTTGTGCTGTGATCCAAAATGTTGAAGAGATGTGTGTCATATTGTTTCCTCTCTGAGAAGAGCCTGAAACCCTCGAGAAGCTGTAGCAGCACATCATGATTTGCATGCTATACTACAGATACTAATCATTGTTTGCTGCTTCAGTATTTCATGGAAAGTAACCAGTGTTTCTGAAATGACTTGATGCTTGTGGGAAACGATTCTGCGATCTGTTCCGCTTTAGCAGCACGTAAATATTGGGTGCTAACAAAGTGGACCCCAATATTATTGTGCTGCTTCAGTGAGGCAAGACTCTGACATCAGCTATGAACTTGTACTGGCATCATTCACTACATAGTCATGGCAGCAATGGGATCGAAGCTCAATTGTTTTTTCTTTGGGAGAATATCTGCAAAAGTGTCATTTAACTTTTATTCTCTTTGTTAATTCTTTTTACATCTCCCATGTCTATCTGGCCTGATTTCTGGTTTGACCAGTGTCTTTATCTCTTTAGTAAATTGTTTAGCTGCTCCCAAGATCTGTCGGTCATCTTTGTATTTCCGAATTCAATTGATCCTATGGTAGTTGGTATTCTGGGTGAAATGATTTCTGCCAAGAAGAAATGATGCCTACATTGAAGTTTGGTGCTTGGTCATTAACTCTTCTCGCTCCTCCATACTGCATAAGCTGGTGGTGTTCTTGTGTTATGAGAAGTGTATTCGGTGAAATCTTTTATTACAGGTTTCTGTTGGTTTGCAAGTTTTCAGTGAATAGTTATTATTGGTTGTGTAGTTTATAAAGATGATTACATTTTAGATTTGATCTGAAGATTTATTATAATTTTTATATTCCATAAAAATAGTGATATTTTTTTTCTTATATAATTATTAGCAAAATGTAAAAATTGAATATTTCCATCTGTTGGGAATATTCTCAACCCTTTATAGTACTGAATACATTAAAGGGAAAATGTTGGAGACTTAATTTGCCCCGCCCCCTTTTAACACTTTAAAGCATATATGGTTAGTGAAGGGGGAAACCCTTTTTCTTTTAGTATTATTATTCATGGAGTGGTCTGCTCTGATACCTGGGGACCATTGTATCCTTTTTTTTTTTTTGTGTAGAACATTAGCATGAATCTTTGTGCTAGATAAAAGTAGTTATACCAAAGTCATGTGTTATCTGATATTTACTAATGCAGCATACATGATTGTATATAGCAAAGTAATGACTACATTTTTGTACACATTACCCACATAACCCAATCTGTTACCAGTGTAATGTACAATATCATACGTGGGAAGGAATTCTTTCAGTACTTGGTTTAGATACAAGACTTTATTTGTGGATGTCCCACCCCATCTTCATGGTTACTTCAACCACTCTCAAAATACACTAATGTAATTGTAACAGCTTGCTACATGAAACAAGCATCTTCAATTTTTTTTTAATGTACACTGTTTTGTTTTGTTACAAACATGCATGGTTTTAGCTGTGGTCTTCACATACTAACAAGTGGCACCAGTGGGTGCAGCTACTATATGCTTTTCCTTGCGTGGCATTGTTTGCTATGATTACATTATATCGATCGCTTTCTTATGTTCTAAAGTTTAGCAAGTTTAGTGTTGAGGATGCTGCAACCACAGGGTTAATAAGAAAAACTAAAACGTGTGCTACTTCTATCAGTGCTAATCCAAGCACTTAGTACATGCTAGTGATTTCCTCTCTATCGTCTGAAGGAACCTTTCTATACTCGGATATTCCTTCTGCCCCTTTGTGCCCATCCAGCTGATGACATTTGGCCTTAGAGGTGCAGGTTGGCCTCATACCCATCAGGCTGTTTGCTTTCATTTTGTAAAGTGTGCTAGAAATTTACTGTCTGATAGTCTTATCCACCAATAACTAGAGGAAAGACTTTACTTTTAGTTATCTACAATACCCCCCATTGTTAGGATTACGTTCTGATGCTTCAGTGTTTTTTTTTTTTTTTTTTATTTTTTATTTTCTTGGACTTCTTTTTTTATTTGACCACTTTAAAAGGAAAATAAATCATGTTTAATATGTTACCTTGACCTTGCTGATCTGCTACCACTAAACAATTATAATGTAACGTTCCTTAATTGTATATAATGTAAACTAGCTGTATACTGGGCTCTGTATGTATGTATTTGTTTATTTCACCTTCTGAGAAGATATACAACATTGTTTAAGTTTAATGGGTTTTTTTCCCATGTCTCAAATGACAAATAGTTTTTATGTGTGAACACTGTATTTGCTTCTATAGTTTGCTTTTCTCAACGTTACAATAGATTCTCTAATTATGAGTCATTTTCATTAAAAAAATCTTTACTTTAGCGGAAATTGTGAAAATAAGTAAATGAAATGTTTTGTGGTGTTTACAGCTTCATTTGTGGTGAAATGTTAATGAAAGTTGCACCTCTCTCAAAGATGAATGAGGTTAACCTTAAAGGATTCAGGAAGTGGGTTAGGTGTTTTCGGTATGTTGGCCTTGCCCTGGCTTCTTCAAATTTCCATTACTTTTAGATTTCTCCAACAAGCATTTCCCGCCACCACTTGCATGTCCACACACTAGATTATTTGTTACCATTGTATTGTGGTAAAGAGGTTGTTCAGATTGTGCAGGAAAGGAAGGTAATACCCCTCTGTTCAAGCCTCTGCCACACTTATTTTTTTTTTTTTTTGTGCATTGGTGTACTCAGGTGGGGCATCATAGGCGCAACTCTAAATCTGCTAAAGTTTAAGCGAAAGGGATTATTGACTTTATTATTTTCGTGGTTAAAAAAAAAATCTAAAAGACTGAGGATTAGTATACATGCAGATTGGAAGCATGTCCACAATAGTCACTAAACAGATACAATCTAAGAAAAAACTGTGTGAATAAATACTCTATAATAAATAAGTAAAAGGCAAGTGCTAATGAATAGCAGGGTACTTAATAATCACATTTTTGCAAAAAGGGTACAAAGTGATCTTGCCACATCAAGGTGTACCCCTTTTGGGAAAGTACCTATCCCCAATTTAATTGTATCTAAGTTTGAATAAACTGGAGCTGGCTTACTTTTAATGTACTTGAGATCTATGTGCTAGTTCACCTGTACACCAGTTGCTGCTACCCCACCAGGAGGGTACCGTACCTATTCCTCCCCTTAGTGTTTACAGATTCATTTTATATCTGTGGGGATTATAGCGCTACTGTTATTAGGCTGTTTGATCAGACCTAATAACAGTAGCGCTATAATCCCCACAGATATAAAATTAATCTTCCCAATTTAAAACTTTTCCATGTGTCAAAACCTGACCTCAATGAGAAGAAGGGTGAAGAGTGACGTTGGTCCCAAAATGGAGTCAAACAGCAATGGGAAACAATATAAAAGGGGGCACTCCCTATCCTTATTTTCTATTTCTTCCAGTCTCTTGTTTTTAGTACAAAATAGGGAGTGCCCCCTTTTTATATTGCTTCCCATTGCTGTGTGTCCATCCTGGGAGCCAGTTCTCTCTTTACCTTTGTTCTCCATGAGGTCAGGTTTTGAAACATGGAAAGGTTTAAATTATGAAGCGATGGGTACTTTCCCAAAATTGACCTTGACGTGGTGTGAAGACTTCTTATCTTTTTGCAAAGATATATTCACCAAGTACCCCGATATTTGTTAACATTTGCTGTTTACCCATTTGTTTTATGGCAGGGTATTTTTTTCATTTTTTTTTTTTTTTTTTTTTTTTCTATTGGTTTTGTAAAATAAAACCTGAAGACACATGTTGTCAGATAATTCTTATTGTATGATAAACACCATAAAAACTGAGCCTAAAAAGTAATGTGTGTATTGCAGGAATTTTCTCTTTTTCTTTTCACCATTTCGCTCCACTTGGAATTTGTTTTCTCTATTCACTTTGTACTTTTCAGGATAATGTACTATCATTTATAACTTCTGTATGTTGCACAAAAGTCAAGCCCCCACATGGCTATGGCATTGGAAAAATAAGTTCTGAATCCTGGAAGATGTGGAGGAAAAAGCAAAATCACAAAACAATGAAAATTGCCTCCATCCTTACAGAAGCACTGCCACAAAATGTTTAGTTTCCCAAACCTGTCTAAATATATTTGTAATGTGGTGTAAGTCACCCATTTCAGAATTCCCCAATTTTGAGCATTGCTCCAGTCCTCTTTTCACTTACATGACTTTGACTCACTGGCTCATCAATTGGGAGGATGGTGTGAGCTGGAAGACTCTTCTACAATGGAAGTGAAGGGAGTGTCAGAACAAGGCTGCATATGTTTGCATGGCAAAAGCAACTGCCAATTCACACACAAACCCCAGTGTGATCTGGCGAGTTGCAATTTGTGACTGAAGTGAGAAATGGAGCGAAGCTGGATCAGAAAGTATATTACCCCACTCAATATGGCAGGTCTTCTTTGATAAAACACGAAAACCCCATCAATAAGTGTGCAAAAAAATAACTTGTCTCCTCTCCAGATGTCTAAGTAAATAATCCCCAGTAATATATAACAATACTGGTTTATTTATCCCTAGATCTGTTATTTTGAGTAGAAATTTGTGAATAAATTGACAACTGGGAGTGTCCCTGCACTCCTTGTCGAATCAATACGAGTCTTTAAGGACACATCCTTTTCACAAAGATATTTTAATATATATAATATATATAGACACACACACACATATATATATAATATAATGTCGCAGCACTCCCTTGGTGATGTTCAAAGATGTTTAATCCAGCTTGCAAAGGTACAAGTGGCAACGTTTCAGGCACCCACGTCCTTATCCCTGCCTATATACCTGTATCCATCGTGTCTGATGTAGCACCTTGCTAGTCTCCAGAAGGTAATATATGTGCAAAAGTAGGAGCAGCAAGGTATACTGGTAATCCCGGGTGCAGAGCGACCCACACAGTCCTCAATGCGTATAATTATACATACAAATGTCGCAGCACTCCCTTGGTGATGTTCAAAGATGTTTAATCCAGCTTGCAAAGGTACAAATGGCAATGTTTCAGGCACCCAGGAATAAGGGCGTGGGTGCCTGAAACGTTGCCATTTGTACCTTTTGCAAGCTGGATTAAACATCTTTGAACATCACCAAGGGAGTGCTGCGACATTTGTATGTATAATTATACGCATTGAGGACTGTGTGGGTCGCTCTGCACCCGGGATTACCAGTATACCTTGCTGCTCCTACTTTTGCACACATATATGTGTGTATGTGTGTATATATAATTAAAAAAAAAAAAATATATATATATATATATATATATATATATATATATATATATATATATATATATATATATATATATATATATATATATATATATATATATATATATAATATTAAAATGTGTAACATATATAATGTAAAGTTGTTGGGTTTTTTTATGTTTAAAGAACAGGGGAAATTGCAACTGATAAACTTTTTCATGAGTAAACCAAATGCTGTTTGTGGTAAACAGATGTGAAAGGTGACTTCACACCTTTTTTTATTTAAAAATAAAAATCTTTTAACTTATAGTGTTTTAAAATTATAGCATATCTGGTTTTGCATTCAGTAAAAACAAAAAGCTCTGTCTTCATGGTCTTCTGTGTTATTAAAGAATAAAACTGGTCTGTGTGGAAGTGCATGCAGCAGGCTGCCTTTTTTGGATCTGTACTAAACAATGTTAAAAACTTGTATGTTTATAATATTTTCCCGCTTATATTGTATGTTTTTTATATACAATCAGCTTAAGTACATTTTTTACAGTACAAATTGATTCATTAAGGCCACGTGCACACATTCAGTATTTGGTGAGTTTTTACCTCCGTATTTGTAGCCAATACCAGGAGTGGAACAAACAGAGGAAAAGTATAATAGAAACACGTCACCACTTCTGTATTTATTACCCACTCCTGGTTTTGTCTTACAAATACTGAGGTAAAAATTCAATGTGTGCATGTGGCTTTAAACGTAGTGTGAAACAGGCCTTATTTGATGTGGCATGTTCTCTTTAAAAATGTATAGAATTTAATAAGCATGGTCGCTTTCTTTTAAACATTGTGTCACATCTGTCCTGCTTGCTGTGATATTCTCCTGAGCCTCATTGAAGTGATTGGAGCGATGTTGCCATACATATGTCCAACTTGTCAACAAGTGGAATGGCATTTTTTGAGAGAACAGTCACATATTTAAGGATTCATTCAAACCCTAGTGACTTCTCTCTTCTAGGGAAAATATTATTTACATCAGCAATTGATCTTTTTTTCAATTTTTGCAATCATTAATTCCTCCAGTGAATTTTCTCTTAAGCAACATAAATTTATTTGCACCACTTTTCCTACTGATTATAATATTAAAAACTGACATCACTGATATAGGTAATTTTGATCTGTGACTAGGATCAAAAACAGAAAGGTTTCCCTCATTTTATATCTATTTTTAGTTATATTTTTTTTTGTGGGCACAATCTGGGAAAAAACACGCACATATGAATAGCATCATATACTTTAACATGTACATGTTCTATCCATGAAAATGACAGGTAGAACAGGTACATGATTTGCGAACATTGGAATGACGCTTTACATCCACACCGTGACACTAGTAAGCCCTGAATAGATTTTGCAGGGGATTTTGAGCTTTGACATCTATGAATGCCCCTTGGTTTTTGTGTCGTCGTCCCCCCGCCTCCTCCATCCCTCAAATCCCACCCCAAAAAAATTTTCATACTAATACATTTTTTAATGCATGAGATATATACTATATGTATTTGTACATATCTATGTAGGTATAGAAAAGTAGTGAATATAGAAAGAGCAGGACATGAAAAAATATACTTTAGGGTACAAAAAATCCTCCTTGCAATCTCTATTGAAAAAGTTAGACAAATCCAAAAATTAGTGAAGCCAGCACTCCAGTCTTCCAAAGTGTAACAAACCTTTATTGATCCATCTAGATATAGTTATATATATTAGAATAATGCTGTGTTGTAACCCATAAGATGATTTTTCTTTTTCCTTACATACACAGGCACCCAACATTAGAAGTGTGGAGTGGACTCAGGAGCTGGTCTTTAATCACTCTTGTTAACCCCTTAGGCCCTGTGTCCACGGTGCGTTATTTGATGTTTTTTTTTTTTTTTTTCCTTGCACATTTGGTGCAGATTTCTTTTTTCTGCAAGAAAAAAAAAAAACAATGTTGGCACAGCACTTCTGAACTCTCATAGACTTTGCAGGCTTCAGGATAGACATGCAGATTCTCAATCTGTGACAGGGTTGATCAGCCATTATCAAAATTCAGAGGTGAAATCTGTATTCAGTGAAGACTTTCCTATTACTGAGAGAGGAGATGGCAGTTGTTACTGATGAGATTCTATGATGAGGGAGGAGATTGACAGAGCCCCGCCTTTTCTTCTATCTACATAGCATCCCATCAGTACCAACCATCATCTCCTATCTCAGCAATGGGAAAGTCTTCACTGAATACAGATTTCAACTCAGACTTTTGATAACTGATCAATACTGGCAGAGAATGAAGCAGATTTGTCTGATAAGATATATTACAAAGTTGCTTATTGATGTGTACTATTGTTTTTTGGAAAGAAAATTAAAGTGAGTTACTCTAAGTCCCCTAAGGAGACTAAATATTTTTTAGTTTCAAAGCCTTTCCTTTTAAAAACGAACATATTTACATCTGTAAATGTCTGAACTATCAAAATATAATTCAGCTGCACGGTAAAAGCCATAAAAAATAATTGAAACACCAGAATTAAAGTAAATAATGCCTCATTCACACAGTGCATATTTTGCGCGCCTTTTTGCGTGCACTTTTCCCCCCAAAGCACGTCTGCGTTTGTCAGCAAAGTGAATGGACTTTCACTTTTGCCGTTCACAGCACTATTTCTGGCTGCGCTTTTATAGGAGCCATTGACGTGCTAGGACCTTGCATAATGTCAGAATGACATCGGCGCTGTGATTGGCCCGCTTGTGGTCATGTGACATGCGCGTCACATATCACATGACCGCGAGCGGGCCAATCACCATGCCCATGTCATTCTGACATCATGCAAGGTTCTAGCAGGTCAATGCCTGCTCCGGCTCCCGGTTACTGATCACTCAGCGGAGGTTAAGTATAAGAATCTTTATTATTTTTAATACATTTGGCTGAATTTTACATTTGATTTTGCAGTGTATAATGCATTGTCAACTCAAATGGGGGCTGTGACAGATGTCACACAAGGGAGGAGGAACAGGATTCTTCCTCCCTTCTGTAACATCACTGAAGAAGTAACCCCGTAAAAAAACACGCGGTGTGTGAATGCAGCCGTGTATTTTTACGGGGCTTTTTTGCACTGGTCAAAATGCTTAAAAAAAACGTTACGTGCCACAAAAAATAGCAACAAACCTTTTATACCAAGATTTGTACTCGTAATGCACACGAGTGTGTGTTTATGTACATACCACATATATATAAATATTTACCATCCCAGTATGGAGTCTCCTCTGCACTGACCAGAGAGCTCAGCCCTTTTAGACATCACGAGCTGCTTAGCTCACAGATTGGTCAATGTGAGAAGGAGTCTGTGATGGACCTGAGGAGGATGAGTTAGGCAGCGTTTGTTTGTATTATTAAAAAAAAAATCTGCACCTGGAGACAGATTTTCAGAAAATCCCTGCAATTTAAAAACAAAAAAAATACAGCTAAGTTTATTACATCTGAAATTGTACTGACCTGAAGAATTCTATTACCAGGTGAACTTTACACCATACCACTGCTGTTTTTTTTAGTATACTATACAGTAAAATTAATGGTCGAATTCAAAGCTACAACTCATTCTGCAAAAAATAAAAAAAACTGAGTCTTGATATAGCCATGTTAATGAGAAAAAACGTAAGTCGTGCTTTGCAGAAGTGAATACTTAAAATAATGGAAAATCTCCTTGTCATGAAGAGGTTAAAAATGTTTCTTTAGCCATAAAGTGATTGGAGTGATGTTGCCATACATGCGTCCAACTTGTGACAAGTATAATGTCATTTTTTGAGAGAACGTCACATATTTGAGGCTTTACTCAGCTGTCCTCTCTCCCAACCCTAGTGTAAATGCTGCAGTCAGTCTATATCTAAAGTAAAAGTAAATGCTTTTATATATTTATTTTTTATTTACCGTATTTATTTAAAAAAAAAAAAAAAAGTTAGCTTAAAGGGAACCAACCACCTCAGATGACGACTATAAGCTGTTAATACATGTCCCTGCACCCTACCTACACCGTTCCAGCTATGTTTTTGCTAAGAATATTGATAAATGCAAACCGAAATATACACTTTGTAAACTTACATTCCTGCGTACTTGAGGGCGTCTCCCTCGGGCTCTCGTACTAGAGGGCTGTGCTCATCATGCCTGCTCTCCCCCTCCCTTATGCACGCCCCCTCTCAGCCTGCTATACTGTGTGAGACTGATTGCGTCATAAAGGAGCGGGGCTAAATCGCGGCATCCCGGTAGCCCCGCCCCTTTATGACGCAATCAGCCTCACATCACTATAGCAGGCTGAGAGGGGGCGTGCATAAGGGAGGGGAGAGCAGACATGATGAGCACAGCCCACAAGTGCCAGCACACACAGGGAGACGCCCTCAAGTACGCAGGAATGTAAGTTTACAAAGTGTATATTTCGGTTTGCATTTATCAATATTTCTTAGCAAAAACATAGCTGGAACGGTGTAGGTAGGGTGCAGGGACATGTATTAACTGCTTATAGTCGTCATCTGAGGTGGTTGGTTCCCTTTAAAATTTAGGAATCAAATTTGCAAAGAAGCCAAAAAGTAAGCAAATTTTTCTCCCTTACATCTACTATCCAATTACCTTTAGCTGTCAATATCAGAGGTAATTGTTGTCCCAGAGGTTTGACCCCATTTCTAAGCCATTTTTGATAATGACCACTACATTTGTTGGCTCAATTAAGAAGAAGTAATTTTTTTGTGGGCATGTTCTGTCTGTTTTTCGTGGATGGAACTTGTATGTATTATAGCGTAGGGGGCTGTTCACATGTCTGTGTATTTCGGCAGACCCAGCGGTCTGGACAAAATCAGAAAGGTGCAACCTTGATCGGAGTCGGTGTTCAAAATCACCTATACAAGCCTATGGGTTAACACCTGAGTGCATCAGTATTTTTTATCTGTATTTCTAATGGACTTTTTTGATGGTCTTTTTTTTTTTTTTTTTTTTTTTTTTATTGAACAAAAACTAATGAAATTCAGACCGTTTTTTCTGCATGAGAAAAATCACTAATGCCTGAATTCGGCCTAGTTGTTGGTTAGCTTTGGGGAGGGGAAGAAAACATAGAGGCTTTTGGCACATAATTCAAAAGCTCTTCTCAAGGGTCCAAGGTGTCTCATGGAGGCCCACATGCCTGCTACCTTAGTCCTCCTTTCTTCATTTTAAGCCCTGAAAAATATACTGCTGTTCAGAAGGATGGAAGGTGTAACGGAAACCAACCACCATGATTTTGGGGTTTAAGGTAAACACCATATATGTGCTAGGATGGTAACACCTTCAGTCTTCTGATTAAATGTATGATTTCAGAAATAACATTTGCCAAAGTAAAGGAAATGTGTGCAGCAGGGGGCATTCCTCCACGTAGACGCCTCTTGCACCCTCCTGCTGTGCCCCTCCTTTATTTAAATCTGTTGCCTCCATTGCTGCTCCTGGTGACACATGCACAATGCAATAGGAATGGTGACACCATTAAAATTGCACCTGAGTCGGTGCATGCATGTAGCGCGATCTCCGGCACCATTTCACTGAGGTACATTGGCGTATGTGCAGTTTAAAAAATAAATAATTTGAACTGCGCATGCTCTGATGCCGCTCATATTAATCTTCAGTGTCCTCAGTAAAATGGTACCGGAGATCAAACTACATGCATGTGCTGACTCCGGTGCAATTTTAATGACCTCACCAGAGCACTGCTCTGAAACCAGGCGACCGTCCGGCACCACCGACATCGCCCCTTTACATGAGGCGACGTAGGGGCGATGACACCGGCGATAGGCCACGCCCCCACGTCACCTCTGTAACGGGCGGCGATGTCGCCCTGTGTGACGGGGGTTTTACATCATAAAATTATGTTCTGTATTGCTGTGGTTGTAGTAACGGGTCCAGAAATTATTTCAGTATCACATAAGCTATCCTATGTGTTTAAAAAAAATTTAAAAAAAACTCAAGCATTACATAATATAAAATAGAAAAAGAAAAAATAATATCCAGGATTCAGGAAGAGAATATTGATTAGTAGTAAAAAAAAAAAAATGTTCACAAAATGTTTAAAAATAAGATGACGGCATGTTGTACCGACACACATGTTACAGTCGGGCAGCAATCCCAGTCAATTAAATCATATGTTGGCTCCCTTCTTTAAAGATGGCTCAGTTTTTTGCCAGCAAATGACTGTTCTTCAGCTATCGTCTACCTCTTACAGCCGTGGGTGTAACGGAGTTCTGCCCACTGCTGTGAAATGTTGCTGCCAATCTCTGCTATGGATTTACTCGTCTGCCTGCCCATCGGACCACCATGTTCATGAATTGCCATGACACCAAGGGACTCTGCTGAGAAGCTCTGATCCTGTCATGACTAACACACCTATGAAGGCCATCCTGTGATGCTATGATATTGCAGTATGCAATATAAGCAATTGAATGAACACTTTTTCTAAAGGGACTACAAAATACAGGAAAAATTAAGAATTTAATCCATCACCTTTTTTCTCCCAGTAAAAATAGACCTATGTTTGTGGTATTGCCATGTCCAATATTAAAATATCAATTTAAATGGAGTTGAAGTGCACAGTCAAACAGGCAGGTAGTTGCTAGCACACCTACCTGCTTCACCTAGTGCTGGTTCAGAGCTGCCAGTGACTGCTCCTACCGGGTATTCAGTTGCTCAGTCGATGAGACATGAGTGATGAAATTGTACTGATTTCCAGCTCCCCCTCAGTTAACCCACACACAAAAAAAGACCAGTATTATGTTTTTTTTTTTTTTTTTTTTTTTTTTTTTTAATATTCCTTTTATGATGGGTACATCACGAAAAAAAAATTCAATAAGCTTTACAATTCTACCCCAAAATGGCATCAATAAAACAATCAGCTCAGGGTATTTAAAAAAAAAAAAAAAAAACACCTGACACTCGGCTCCAAGTAAATATTTTATCTGTTTATTTTTATTTTAAACTTACGGTAAATAGAGAAGGATACATGATTGTCCAGATCCGTGAGATTACAGTGATACCAATCATATTGGCAGGTACGTTTTTAGGGACAATGAATATTGTAAAAACAAAACCCCGAAAACAATTGAAGAATTGTTGTTTGTGCAATTTCACTGAACTTGGAATTTTGTTTTGGTTTTACAGTGCATTGAATGGTGATGTTCAAAACTACATTATGTCTTTGCAATAATCCAATCCATTCCAATTTATATGAATGTTAAAATAGAAATTATTGAAAGAAAAGGGAAAAAATGGAAAATCGTCTGGATTGGTTAAAAAGGGAAAAAAAATAATGGGGGAAAAGACTGCAAGAAGGGGTTTATTCATGCTAATTACCATCAAATATACATAAATAGTTTTATTTTTTTTTTGTATCTTAGATTTTAATATTTTTCTATTCTGTACACAGTACGTTGTTTTGGGCTGTTAATGGCTCATTATTAATGCATTACAGCAGCTATGTGGACCATATTCACCAATAATGTGGCGCTGTGATTCAATTGTCTCGGCCAGGTTTCTAAGTATTGTAAACTCTTTGCTTTTACTTTTTTATTTATTATTGAGAGAAGGTGGTACTTAAAAAATCTGCAGTCTTTCACTATTAAAGGTACACTGTCACCAGGTTTTTGCCATCTTATCTGACAGCAGCATAATGTAGAGACAGAGACCCAGATTCCAGTGATGTGTCTCTTACTGGGCTGCTCAGTGTAGTTTCCATAAAATCACAGTATCAGTTGGAGATTAACATTGTAGGACTAATCAATTATTCCAGCATACGGTAGTCATTTACTGCTAAATCTGGAGCAGAGAAAACAGTAATTTTATCAAAGTGACAGCAAGCAGCTCAGTAAGTGACACATCGCTATAATCAGGGTCTGTATCTACATTATGCTGCTGTCAGACGGGATGGCAAAAACCTGGTGACAGTGTCCCTTTAAAGCAAAGTGGATGTGATTTCACTTAATCTTAAAGAGGACCTGTCACCAAACCAGGCATGGTGATCTAATTACAGCACTGGATGCAGCATGCAGACAAGGGGTCCCCCAGCACTTGAGCAGCCCTGTACCCCGAGATAATACAGTTAGAAAACTTATATGCTACAGCCACTAAGGAGGTGGCTAGGGGCTGCAGCCAAGGGCAGATTCACACCCCCTGCATGTTTAATCTGTCCACTGCTGCCAATCATCCTCTCCCTGTCTGCAGCATTTAAACAGAGTTTTTTTTTTCTCTCTCCCAGAAAGTCTGTTAGCCCCACCCCCTGAGGGCAGGGCTAAACGGGAGAAAAAAAAAACTCTGTTTAAATGCTGCAGACAGGGAGAGAATGATTGGCAGCGGTGGGCAGATTACACATGCAGGGGGTGTGAATCTGCCCTTGGCTGCAGCCCCTAGCCACCCCCTTAGTGGCTGTAGCATGTAAGTTTCTCTAAGTGTATTATCTCGGGGTACAGGGCTGGTCAAGTGCTGGGGGACCCCTTGTCTGCATGCTGCAGACATGCTACATCCAGTGCTGTAATTAGATCACCATGCCTGGTTTGGTGACAGGTCCTCTTTAAAGGAGTTATCCCACGAACAAAGTTGATTTAATTTATAATTCATTTTAACCAATAGATCTTGTAATTATAATAATTTTCACAATTGGATGTGTTTACAAAAAAAAAATTCCTGTAATGAGATGATCTTATATAAGTGTCCCTGCTATATAGTTTAATTTTTGTTTCTGACCCTGCACAGAACACTGTTTGATCTTACCACACCTCTTGGGCAGTGGAGGAAGAAATGCAGTATACAGACATTACACAGGATCACTGTTCTTTCTTTGAGATAAAACATTTTATACAAAAACAGGCAGGGACATATTTTACCTTACAAAAAGAATGAGCTTCAATCCCTTGCTGTGATGTCTGTATGCTCTGTTACTTCCTTCCCTGCGCAGGTGATGTGGTAAGATCAGATTCTGTGCACAGTCAGAAACAAAAATGAAACTACATAGCAAGGACACATTTATAAGAATATCTCAGCAGAGGAACATTTCTTTTAAACACATCCAATTGTGGAAATAATTATTATTCCAAGATCTATTGATTAAAATAAACTTTAAAAATTAACTTGGTTCATGGGACAACCCCCTTTAAGCCTTGACAACACATGTAGAGGCAGGTTGTCCTACATATTTTGGTGGTGACACCACCTGTCGAAAAGACGCAGCTTTGTAGAGAGCAGGAGGTGGGCTGTATCCATTTCAAATAATAACTTAAAGGGTTTTCCAGTTTCCAATCCCGCAGGCTGAATTTTTTATTTATTTTCAATTCTTTCCTCACTTTCTTCAGGTGTCTGTGCTGCTGCTCCTGGGGTCCGTTACAGTCTGCAGGATTGACATCACACCGACCCACTGTGTACCTTGGATACCAGCTTGTAAGCGGAGAAGGCTGGTAACCAGGGTATACATCGGGTAACTAGGCGCTGCGCGCTGCCTAGATACCCGCTGTTTACCATGGTTACCAGCCTGCTCCTGTTTATCGCAGCCTGGCAGCGGGACCTTGACATTGTGTAAAGAATATTTTATTCTTTTCACAATGTCACTGGTCGCTGGTAAATCTTCCTGTGTGACAGATCACCAGCGATCAGATACCGATCAGCTAGCGATGTCCCAGCGACACGATCATTGGTTGCATCGCAGGGACATCATAGTGTGTAACGGGGCCTTTATAGGGTATGTGCATACAATTTCTATTCCTGGCAGATTCCACCTAGAACTCCGCTTGAAAAAGCAGTTCAAAACTGCAGAAAAAAAGAAAAACTGAACATAATGCACAGCAATATAAAAATAACAGCATACGGATCAGAGGGCAGGGCAGTGTAGTCATGCATGAATATTCATTCTTAGGGGGAGTGGGCAACAGAGAGCTCGCTGTGATTGACAGATGGGATTAATCTTTTATTTAGAAGTTTACACAAGATAGGAGGGAAGTAAAAATACGGTAATAGAAATACATGAACAGAGAAAGGAATTAGAAAATGATAGCAGTTACTTGTTAATTTTTGACCTGACAGATTCGCTTTAACCGCTTCTTGGTTCAGAAAGTGTGAATCAAGTAAAAGAAGCAGCAGTCATTTCTTGGGCAGCTTTTGAAAGGGAACCACTCTCTAGTTATAATTTAAAATAATGAATATTAAAATAAAAAAAAAAAAAAAAGATATAAACCACAAAAAATGCTGGTAGAGCTGTCTGAAGAAAAAGACTGCCAGTTGTGCTAAGAAAAACTTTGGAAGGTGCACCAGGGCATCTTAAAGATGTCCTATACACATAATCTTTAAGACAATTTTTAGGCTGAAAACCTCCATGCGCCACGGCCATCTTTCCATTGTTTCATTGACAAATCAATGTACCATGCTAAAAACAGTGGTTTCAAGTGTTTGTGCAAGGTAACGTTGGGAAAACCTGAGCAGTGCATAACTATTAGCTCTTGTCTAACATAGGTTAGGCGCACTTTAGTTTTCATACATGGACAATCAAGATACCTTACATTGAGCCTGTCAGCTGTTTCTTTTTGTTTTTGTTTTTTTGCATATAAGCTGCGACCACCACCAGTAAGGCCTCATATACAACATTCTGGAATACTGTATATAAGTCTCAAGGTCCAATTTGCATAATGTAAAAAAGTAACAGCTTTTATTATACTCACGGGGGAGGGGAGAGATCTGGTCCAATGGGTGTTGCTGGTTTTGGTCTGATGCCTTATTCCCTCTTGTAATTGCTGTCCTCCTTCTCTGCTTCTAGTGGTGACGTGTTCTACGTCACCCACACACAGTCTCCATTGTGCACGTGCACTTCTTTCAGCTCTTCTTAGGGCAGAGCAAAGTATTGTAATATGCAGGAAAGTATAAAGAGCGCATGCACACTACGTGGGCTTTCTTTCACTTTTCCCCGTACCCGCATAATACAGTAGCTTGCTCTGCCCTCAGCAGGGTTGAGAGAAGTGAACTGGAGCACATTGAATGCCAGTGAGTTGCCACTACTAGGACGAACCCCTCTTAGGTAAGTTCACACAGGAAGGTTTAGTGGCGTTCAAACCGTCAGAAAACCGCTGGAAATTATCAGTTCTGAGCTCTGAAGTCTCCAGCTGTGTTCCGGCGGTTTTCCGGCGTTTTTTTTTTTTACAGCGTGTGCACAGCGGGTTATAGTCGTTTTTCCCAGCGGTTTTTCCAGCGGTTTTCTATGAAGGATTTTGTTCATGGAACCGATCCAAAACCGCTGGGAAGAATTGACATGTTGTATGCTGCTAAACCGCTCAACCGCTGGCGGATCCGCTCACATAAACCGACTATGTGTGCACAGCGGTTTCAAAATTGCATAGGGTTACTTGTAAGTCCTAAAGCTGCTAAGGATTTACATAAATTTAAATAAAACCTATGCTAAACCGCCGGCGGTTTTCGCTGCTAAACCGAGGTTAAAACGGTATGTGTGAACTTACCCTAACTCCATATGTCTCTCCCATGTAAAGTAAAAATGGGCCTGTACTCTCCTCCCGTGCTGGTCCTGCTTCAGCGGTGTCAGAAATCGTGTTCCCAGGCCTGATGCGATATTGCGACGTCATGCGAGCCCCACATCCAATCACTGCCGACTTCTCTCTCCCAGTCTTTCGACCAATGAGTTCATTAACAGTAAGTAACAGCTGCGGAGGCTATTGCTTCCTCCAAATGTCAGTTATGCCTGAAGTAGGGACAGTGAAGTCACCGCAGTGAATGTGTAACCTAATGTCACAAACCACATGAGGGCCAATGTCTATACCCCTGGAATGGCATTGCAGGGGACTATAGGTGCTATTTTACTCTGGGGAAACTGTGATTGAGCATCAGTTGTAAGAGGATTGGACAACACATTTAAAGCAAATCTGTCAACTCACATTCCCATGGGACACGTTAAACAGCGGGTAGAGTAATATGTTGGTTGTTGGCTCTACTGCTGGAGGCCTTGACGAGGCCGGTAGTAAGTGTACACACAGAATAGACACACACCATGGCGTATGGAGAGAGGAAAGATGATGTAAACCACAAAGATATTCGAGCCTATGGTGAAATCTATATCAGATTCACAATAAATGACTAAAGTCACCAGAAACTTGATGTTTTGGTTTCTTTTTCTTTTATTTTTCCATAAACTCATATTGAATTGTGGATATGAGAGAAACTTTGTACAATATTTCCTAATGTCACTTCTCTGGAACTGATCCTCTTGTTTTTTTCTGGTTGTCGTCTTTGGTGACAACAGATGATCGCTTACTTAGAGACAGGAACTATTGAGGCCTGTATAAGAAAAATCTGTATGTAATTATGACAACCTATCTTCAGGATTTTATACCCCAATCGAGTGGCTTTTATGTAAAGGCTGAGTAAATCTTTACCTTGCTTGTAGAAACCTAGTTGACACTGTGTACCAATGAGTGCAGTTGGGCACTGCATTTAGGCTGTGTGTGCATGATGCGAATTTAGTGCGGATTCTGCCACACTACTTTATTATAAACACTGTTTGAAGTCTTGTTGTCTTTTGTAGCCAGAGCAGGGAGTTCTCTGCCTCTTCTATGCAATTTGCATTGGAGCGCAAGCTACGCCTATTCTGAAACTTCTGCGGGACTTCAAACGGTGTTTGTAATAAAGTAGTGGTTTTAAAAGCCCATCTTCAGGTCCCCACATATTATAAACATGTTCACAACAAATATAATCACATTTACACACAATAACATAGGGCACAAACCCTGTTTCTGAGGTGTCACTATCATGAAATCACATATGCTGGACATATATTGCACCAAATACACACCAGCAAACACATTGTTCTCATGACACCTTTTTTGTAGCGTATTTGGTCAGAAGCTGCATATTTTTGTCTAAAAATTCACACTTACGTTTTGCCGTGTGCATATAGCTTTACAACTCTGCCGCGTCTCTCCATATTGGACACAGGCTGCAGGTGGGGAATAGGTAGAGAGGTAGGAGAGCTGTATATGCACTGCCCACCCCATGCCTTAACATACAATTTCAACTGAATTTCTCTGATATACAAAAATGAATTTCTGCGGTATAAGCATCATTAAAGTTCCTTTACATACATGCCTTAAGTTAGGGTTACAAAATAATGATGACCTGTTCTCAGTTAATGTCTGGCCACAAAACACCCAAAACTGCTTTCTGTGATAGCCATTTGCCTAACTGTTATATGATCGTGCAGCCAATAATCTAAGTTTTTTGTTTTCCATACAGCACCCTTCTATTAAAATTTCTTTAAACATTATGCTTTTTCATTGCATCTGCCATAAAGTATAGTCCCTCCTACAATGTTCTATAAACAATATATAGTTAAAAATAAGGCCATCCAAAGAGTGAACAGTACATCCACGTAAAATAAAAACTTGCCATTTTTAGTTGAAAATCCAGGCTGACTAAGGGCACCGTTGCACGTGGCGACGTCGCCGGAGATATCAGCGGCGATGGGCGGGCGCGCACACGTTTTTGGCGCCCCGCCAGCATCGCCGTCATTTTTACATGCGGCAACACCTCCGGCGACGCATCGGCGATCTTACAAGCGTCGCCTATAAAAATGCAGCCGAAATCGCCAGGTGTGACGGTACCCTAATAGTATTGTGTAAGCCTGAAACATGTCAGTCCGTGACCAATGGTGAATATACTTTTCATACCCTTTTCATTGATTTTCAATAAAGATGCAAGTTTTAATTTTGAGTGAATGTGGTGCTCACTCTGGATTATGCTAAGTGTTGACAGTCAACAACAGTACTAGCACCCATAGCCTTAATGGACTGTCACATGGATTATATTCAGTGACGTGGTAAGCCTTAAAGTGAACCTGTCAGGTGGTTTATGTCCCCCCCCAGCCATCACTATCTGTACCTGCACCTTCATAATACTATTCTAATCATCCCTGTCTGAGCTCATAGTGTAATGTGAAAGGTGAAAGAAAAGCATTTATACACTTACATTTCAGTCCCCACCTTGGAGGAGGGTGACTGTCTGACAGGATAATGGTTAACTCACTATTAACTTGGATGGCTAAAGGACCTGTGTGATGTAACGATCATGTGACCATAGTGGGCGGGGCTAAGCCAGCAAACGTATTGTTCTATGAGAACTTAGCTCCGCCTATTGTAGTCACATGGTTGTGACATCACATCAGGTCTCCCAACATGTTCTAGCGCAAGGCTGAAATGTTAACTATTAACATGTCAAACAGTCCCCGTCCTCCAAGCTGGGCACTGACTGCCTCATTACATAAGAAAATGTAAGTGTATAAATGCTTTTTTTTTTTCACCTTTTACATTACACTATGAGCTCAGACAGGGATGATTAGAGTAGTATTATGATGCAGCTACAGACAGTGATAGCTGGGGGGGAACTAGTTGACAGGTTAAGACTGCTGTTACATCCAATACATCACACCCAGGAAAAATTAAAAAAAATTTGACTCTTAAAGGGGTTTTCCCGTGAGTAAAGGTAGTTTTATAGTTCATTCTATTTAATAGATATTGGAATAATTTCTACAATTGGATGTGTTTAAAAAAAAAAAAAAAAGTTCCTGTGCGGAGATAATCTTGTATACAGGTGTATCTCAATGAATTAAAATATGAAAAAGTTAATTCATTTTAGTAATTCAATACATAGTGAAATGCGTATATTACATAGTCATTACAGAGTGATCTATTTCAAGTGTTTATTTCTGTTAATGTTGATGATTACGACTTACAGCCAATGAAAACCCAAAGGCCATTACCTCAGAAAATTTAAGTAGGGAGTATGAAGGGTTTGATAGGTAAATTATTACCTAAATAGATATCAAAGTCTCAACTTGTGTGGTTGTGGAAATCACAACCCTATAAAAGCATATCACGTTTGCTGCCATCCCCAGCATGGTGCATATAGGGTAAGGAGGATGAAGGGTTTATTAATCAACATGTTTCAGGGCTCCCTTCCTTAGGACAAATAAATATGTTGCCATGTGTCAGGGAGCCCTGAAACATGTTGACTAATAATATATTCATCCTTTGATGTCTTGTGGAATATGGCAGCGCAGTTTTTTACCCTTCATCCTCACTACTTTAATTTTGTAAGATAATGACCTTAGGGTTTTCATTAACTGTAAGCCATAATCATCAACATTAACAAAAATAAACACTTCAAATGGATCAGTCTGTTATGACTCTATATAATATATGCATTTCACTTTTTGTATTGAATTACTGACAAAAAACTTTTTGATATTCAAATTCATTGAGATGCACCTGTATAAATCCCTGCTATGTACAGTGTATTGACTGTGTCTGACCGTACACGGAACATGGTTTGACCCTATGCAGAGGAGGACTCGAGTATATCGACATTACAAAACAGAATTGCAAATATTTTTTTTTCTATTGAAATAAAACCTTTTCAAAACAGGCAATTTTTTAATATTTTAATTACCTAAAAAAAAGACTGAGCTATGATCCTGTAATGTCATTACTCTTTTGTGTCCTCCCCTGTGCAGGACCAGACCATGTCCCTGTATGGTGAGGCATGGCCTTTACACAGTACATAGCAGGCAGGGCTGTGGAGTCGATGAGACAAACCTCCGACTCAGTTTCCCTGAATCCGGAACCCTCATGCATGTCTCATGTTTAAGTGATACATTTATTGTCGTACAATATGAACATTCGGGTTTAATCATTATTTTGATACAATAATCAAGATATATTTAGATAGAACATAATAATACCTAATGATGATATTCAGATCATTCTGCATCAAACCTCAATGTCCAATTTATTATATATTGTAGCAGTCTTGAGTTGGTCCATTTTATTCAGATTTCACAGCCCTAATAGTGGGGACACTTTTGTATAAGATTATCTCAGCCCTGGAGCTTTTTTTTTTTTTTTTTTTTTTTTATTAAACACATCCAATTGTGGAACTTATTATTCCAAGATCTATTGATTAAAATGAACTTTAAAAGTACCGTATATACTCGTGTATAAGCCGACCCGTGTATAAGCCGACCCCCCTACTTTTGCCCCCAAAATCTGGGAAAACCTATTGACTCGTGTATAAGCCGAGGGTGGACCCCAGCACAGGTATACAGCCCCCAGCAGTGTGGTGTACAGGCCTCCCCAGTGGTAGTATACATCCCCCAGAAGTGTGGTATACAGCAGCCTCCCCAGTGGTACATACAGGCCCCAGCAGTGTTACAGCAGCCTCCCCAGTGGTATATACAGCAGCAGCCCCAGTGGTAGTATACAGCAGCCCCAGAGGTAGTATACAGCAGCCCAAGTAGTAGTGTACAGCAGCCTCAGTGGTATATACAGCAGCAGCCCCAGTAGTAGTATACAGAAGCCCCAGTGGTAGTATACAGCAGCCCCAGTAGTAGTATACAGCAGCCCCAGTAGTAGTATACAGCAGCCCCAGTAGTAGTATACAGCAGCCCCAGGGGTATATACAGCAGCAGCCCCAGGGAGTACATACAGCAGCAGCCCCAGGGGGAATATACAGCAGCAGCCCCAGGGGGTATATACAGCAGCAGCCCCAGGGGGTATATACAGCAGCAGCCCCAGGGGGTATATACAGCAGCAGCCCCAGAGGTATACAGACCCCCCCCCCCCATAAGTAGTATACAGGGGCCCCAGCTGTATACAGCCCCCCCGTGGTATCCAGGGCCCCCCTTGCTGCACACCTGTAAAGGAAGATGTCGGTATACTTATCGCTGCCGCCGCCGCTCCGCTGCTCGGTCACCGCGCTGCTCCGGGTCTTCATGCTTCCTGTTCCTTCTCCGGCGCTCGAACAATGACGTCATTTCCTGAGCGCCGGAGAAGGAACAGGAAGCATGAAGACCAGGAGCAGCGCGGTGACCGAGCAGCAGAGCGGTGGCGGCGGCAGCGATAAGTATACTGACATCTTCCTTTACAGGTGTGCAGCAAGGGGGGCCCTGGATACCACGGGGGGGCTGTATACAGCTGGGGCTACGTATATACTCGTATATAAGCCGAGGGGGGACTTTTCAGCACATTTTTTGTGCTGAAAAACTCTGCTTATACACGAGTATATACAGTATTATTATTATTATTATTTATTTATATAGCGCCATTGGTTCCATGGCGCTTTACATAAGAAGTGGGGGTAACAACGACAGGTACAGTACAATGAGCAGACAATGCTTGCTGATACACGACGGGAGAGGAGAGTACCTTTCTTTGTGGGAAACCCCCCCCCTACCCCCAAGCCTGTTTTGACTGTAATGACCAGACCATTTTTTGCAATTCTGACCACAGTCACTTTGAGGTAATAAGCAGGGCTGTGGAGTCGGTGACTATTTTGTTGGAGTCGGTAAAATATGGACCAACTCAGACTCCTAAAATATATAATAAATTGGGTACAGTAGTTCAATGCAATAGAACTTAATAATATTCAGCATATATCTAAATAGCTTGATTATTGTAATAATGATAAAAATGTGATGTTCACATTGTACAACAGTAAATTTATTACTTAAACATGAGCCATGTGTGAGGGAGTTGGAGTCGGTGATTTAGCTTGACTCCACAACCCTGGTAATAACTCTGGAACGCTTCAATGGATCCCAGTGATTCCGAGAATGCTTCTTTGTGACATATAGTGGTAACATTAGGTGAATAATTTTTGCATTTCTTTTTGGAGAAAAAAAAATTTGGTGTAAATTTTGAAATTTTCAAACTTTTAATTTTTATACTGTTAAACCAGAGAGTTATGTCATATAAAATAGTTAATAAATAACATTTTCCACATGTCTACTTTACATTGGTACAATTTTGTAAACAATTTTCTTTTATTAAGGTTAGAAGGGTACAAAGTTCATCATCAATTTCTCATTTGTCCCTCAAAATTTACAAAGCTACTTTTTTTCAGGGACCACATCACATTTGAAGTCACTTTGATGGGCCTATGTGACAGAAAATGGCCAAATGTGACACCATTCCAAAAACTGCATCCTCAGACTACTTAAAACCACATTTAAAAAGTTTATTAACCCTTCAGGTGCTTCATAGTAACTAAATACTGAAAATAGGAAAACAAAAGTGCAATAGGGTCTTATCCTTTTAAGTGCTGTTTTATATATGGCTATTGTAACTGGTCACCTGAGCTGGTTGCGTGACCCAAAACCAGTATACGTATAGTACAGCTGCTGCAGGATCCACGCTTCACGTTTAACGATGGTAATGAGAAGTGAACCCAAAGAGACCGTGTGTTTATGATCCGCGCTGCTATATGATGAAACAAGACCATAAGGATCTATCGGATAATGGTGTCTTCTTTCGACGCCTTTCGGAGCGTTAATCCTGCTTCTTTCTCAGGAATGCAACCAGAATACCGAATAGGTATTCATCGTATAGCCGCATAAATCATGAAACACACTGCCCCTTTGGGTTTACTCCTCATAGGAACTAAAGTAGCATGGTAAGAAAAAAATGAACATTTTACAGTTTCCAACAAAAATGTTACTTTACCCTCAAATATTTTATTTTCAGAAGGGTAACAGCAGAAAATGGACCCTAAAATTTGTTGTAAAATTTCTCCCAAGTACGCCGATACCCAAAATGTGGTTGAAAATTACTGTTTGAGTGCATGGTACAGTGCGGAATGGAAGGAGAGCCATGTTTTTGAATGTAATACTAACTGCAATTGTTAGCGGACACCATGTCTCGTTTGGAGAGTTTTTGATGTGCCTATACAGTGGAAACCCCCATTAGTGACCCTATTTTGGAATCTAGATCCCCTAAAGAATTTATCTACGTGTGTAGTGAGCGCTTTGAACCAGGGCTGTGGAATCGAGTCCGGTGTCCATTTTGGGTGGAGTATGAGTCAGAGAAATTTAGAATTTGGATGTTTGGCTTACCGACTCCACAGCCCTGCTTATAACCTCCAGGTACTTCACAGAATTTTATAACATTGAGCCGTGAAAATGAAAACATTTTGTGGAAGAAAAGTATTTTATCTTGGGCTCAAATTTTTCAATTTCACAGGGGCAACGGGTTAAAATAGATCCCAAATTTTGTTAGGCAATTTGTCCTGAGTATGTCGATACCACATGTGTGGTGAAAACACACATCAGGGTTCAGAAGGGAAGAAGCAACATTTGACGTTTCAAGCGGAAAATTTGCTTGAATCGTGAGCTGACATGTCACGTTCGAAGAGCCTTTGATTTGCCTAAACGGTGGAGCTCTCCCAAAAGCAGGGCTGGGAAGTTCAAGTCTATATAAAATGGACCGACTCCAACTACAATGTATAATAAATTAGGTATAGTAGTTCAGTGCAGATTGTGCTGAATATTATTATTATGTTCTAAATATCTTGATTATTGTCATAATAATGATTAAAAGCCTGAGCCATGTATGAAGGAGTCGGAGTTGTGGAGTCTGAGTCAGGGAAATAGGAGTCGAAGTTGGTGGTTTGGTTTACTTACTCCACAGCCCTGCCCACAAGTGACTCCATTTTAAAAACTAGATTCCCCCCCCTCCCCCCCCCCCATCCCCCCAACTCAAGGAACTTATCGAGATGTGCGGTGAACACTTTGAACCCTTTTGGGGGCAAGGAGCCATAGCGAATTTCTAGAGCCCTTGTGCTACCAGTAATGTCAAAGCCCTGTATATTTCCGTTAACAGATGACGGACCTCAGTGGAGACTTGTGTTTTTGTTGTTTAAGTTGAATTCTATTGGTGGCAGTTGGGGCACAGAACATTTTGGATCAGTCCACATTTATCCTGTGGTCTATGCTTAGCATTTGCATTCGGATATCCAGCTAAATCTCCGAGATATGTGATTCAGGTGAAGCCCCCAACAGATCTATTCACTAATGCGGCAGCAGAGTTACTCTGGATTTTGTTTGACTTCTGTTCAGCTGTATCCTTTTTAAAGCTGCACAAAATTGTGGTTGACCTCCATTTTCTTCTTCGCTCCATTGGGAGACCCAGACATTGGGTGTATAGCTTCCGCCTCCGGAGGACACACAAAGTATTAAACTTAAAACAAGAAGTGTAACTCCTCCCCTACTGCCTATACACCCCCTCTAGGAGGAATTCCATCAGTTCTTAGCTTTGTGTTGAAGGAGGCACACTCTGCACTCATTCACTCTCACTTTTAGTCTTACTCACTCTTTGGAGAGTGTCGGATGCAAGCAAAGGGGATCCTTATGGATCCCCAGCATGTCTCCTTCCTCACCCTCGGGCAGAGGCGGGTGAGGTACCCTTGGGGTACAATGGGGGGCTGGAGCCCTCATGCTGTCTCCTTCTCCATCCCCTCGGGGCTCTGGAGAAGTGGGATCGGTACAGGCTCCTACAACTTCTGGAGCTCTGACTCCATCCACAGCCCCTTTGGACCTGTCGGCTGGAGTCGTAGACCTCAGGGCTCGGCCCCCTGCACCTACTTAAGGTACTCTGGGGGTTATGCTAAGATTGCCCTGCCTGCTACAGCTGCAGCCCGGTCCAACCACCTGGGGGAACATGCTCTTAAGGGGGATGTACTTGTCTCTCTGTGTGTGCACTCTCCTGGCCCTTATGCCCTTTTCAGCCTTTGGGCTCTATGATGTGTGGGCAGCCCTGCTCACACACTAGAGGGGTCCCTGGTGGTCTTCACCCGGTCCCTAGCGGCCTGTCACAGCAGCGCCGCGGGTTTCCCGGGGGTGCATGGTACTACCGCGCTCGGGTGCTCCCTAAATTTAGGCCCCGGCTTCATTGCGTCCTTGTTTTTGTTCCATATGCCCGGGCTCCACCGGAGGTGGGCCCGGCCGCCTTTGGGGCGGTCTTGGAGCTCGGCCGCTCCCAGCCATGGCTTGCATCATAGCCTGGCTGGGGAAGGGGAGTAGCCCTCCGGATTCCCGCGCCGCTAGGCCACGCCCCCTCGCTCAGCTCCGGCGGCCATCTTTTGTAGGGGCTGGAGACTTCTGGGCACATCTCCCAGCGTCTCCCTGCACTCTGCAGCTGCTAGTAAGAAGCGGATCATCCGGAGGCCACACACACACACACTCCCTTGTCAGCCTGGTAAGTCACCACATGTCTCCTGTTGGTGCCTTCCTTCTCCTATTCCCCCCTCTAGTTTTTCCCTCTTGGAGGATTAATACTAAGGGCGACATGTCTTCCACCAGGAGCAAAGCCCCTAAGGTGCAGACATTTTATTCTTCTTGCACTGCTTGCAAGATTGCCCTGCCTGCTGGGTCTATTTACCCTCATTGCTCTGCCTGCACTGCACATGAATCTGAAGAGGCACATGGGGCTCCCCCCAGCTCTGCTACATCAGAGCCTTCCCCGAGTCTGGGGGACCAGGCTGTCCCTCCTTGGACTGTAGCTTTCACTAGGTCCTTTTCAGAATCTTTTGCCCAGTCCATGACGGCTCTAACCAGAGTTTTGCAGGAGTCTTTACAGGCTAGTCACCGGAAAAGTGCCCCCGGTCCCTCTGCCTCACGCCGCAGGCGCCACAGCAAGTGGTCCCCTTCTGGGGGTTTTGACTGTAGAGACAATACAGGGGTCTCAGACATAGCTCCCTCTCCTAGACCCCCTAAACGGCCACGTAGAGCACTTTCTCCGGCCTCCTCTCTTCATACGGAGTCTCATGCTGAGGGTTCTCAGATTGATGGGGCTGATGGTTAGGATTCCGTGAGGCTCTCGGACGAGACCTCAGAGGAGGATTCCTTGGTGGATGACTTGGTGTCCTCCATTAACACGGTATTGGATTTAACTGCTCCCCCTCTCACGGTGGAGACTTTGCTCTCAGAGGAACTGTATCAGTTCCTTCATCCATCCAGACCCCGGGCTCTTTCTTTGATCATTCGAACTTTAGATCAACGGTACAGACCCCCAGGGCTTGTCCTGACAAACGCTTTTCCAGGAAACAGAAGGATACTCGATATCCTTTTCCCCCTGATGTTGTAAAGAGTTGGTCAGCTTCTCCTAAGGTAGACCCCCACCCGGTCTCCAGGTTGTCGGCCAATACAATCATGTCGGTTGCAGATGGCTCCTCTCTTAAGGGCCCTACTGACCGACAGATTGAACTTCTGCAGAAATTCAATCTATGAGGCTACAGGAGCCTCTTTGCCCCGGCTTTCGCTGCAGTGTGAGCCCTGCAGGCTGTTTCTGCCTGTTTGGCAGAGCTAAATGTTGTGGCTCAGGATATTCCCGAGGTCACTACCCTCACGTCTCAAGCTTCTGCATTTAATGACTACGCTAGATCAGCGATCATGGAGTCCGCCAGCCGTACTGCTGTGGCTTCGGCTAACTCACTCGCAGCCCGCAGAATGCTATGGCTGCGTGACTGGAAGGCTGATGCCACGTCCAAGAAGTTTCTCCAGGGTCTCGCGTTTGCGGGAAACAGGCTCTTTGGCGAATAATTGGACGATATCATCAAGGAATCCACAGGTGGGAAGTCAACTTCTTTGCCTCAAACTAAGGTGCAAAAGTCGGGTCAGCGTCAGATGCACGCCAAGTTTCGGGCCTTTCGTCCCTCCTCAAAGACGTCCTCCTCCTCCTCCTGTACAGACAGGGATCAGAAGTCGGGCCGGACGTGGAGGCCCAAAAATCGGCAAAAGAAGCCAGCCAGCGCCACAGCCGCCAAACCCACTTCTTCATGACTCGCCGCCTCTCCCAGCAGCATCCTCGGTCGGTGGCAGGCTCTCCCAATTTGGAGACATCTGGCGCCGCCAGATCCAGGACCAATGGGTAGTGGATGTCATCTCCCACGGCTACAGAATAGAGCTGACCTCGCATCCTCCGACTCGTTTCTGTCTCTCCTCGCCCCCGTCGGCCTTTCGTCAGGTGCTGGACGCCTTGAGACGGGACTGGACGGGGTGGTGACCCAGGTTCCCTTCAGGGAACGCTTCCTGGGGTTCTACTCGAATCTCTTAACGGTCCCCAAGAAGGACGGTTCGGTAAGACCGGTTTTGGACCTCAAGCTTCTCAACCCACACGTGAAAGTCAGGTCATTCCGCATGGAATCTCTGCGATCTGTGATAGCGTCTCTATCTCAGGGGACTTCCTAGCATCAGTGGATGTCAAGGATGCCTATCTACATGTCCCCATTGCTCCTGCGCATCAGCGTTGGCTGAGGTTCGCAGCAGGAGAGGAGCACTTTCAATTCGTGGCTCTTCCCTTCGGCCTTGCCTCCGCACCAAGGGTCTTCACCAAGGTGGCGGCGGCGATGGTAGCGGTTCTGCATTCACAGGGCAATGCAGTGACTCCGTACTTGGACGACCTTCTGGTCAGAGCCCCCTCTGCGGAGCGGTGTCAGCTGAGTCTCTCAGTCACTCTAGACACTCTACAGCACTTCGGGTCGTTGATCAACATTCCCAAGTCGGTTCTCCTTCCTGTTCAGTCAATAACTTATCTGGGCATGGAGTTTCATACTGCTCCGGCTCTGATCGTTCTGCCTGTCGACAAGCAGATCTCGATTCAGGAGGAGGTCCAGTCTCTCATGCAGTCGGACTCAGTATCCATCAGGCATCTGATGCACGTGTTGGGAAAAATGGTGGCGACCATAGAAGCCGTTCCATTTGCGCAATTCCATCTCCGTCCGCTGCAATTGCAGATCTTGCGCAGATGGAACAAGAGGTCCTCCTCCCTCGACCAGCACATCCCTCTGTTATCGGTCACGAAGGAGTCTCTTCGTTGGTGGCTGCTTCCCACCTCCCTCTCTTGGGGCAGATGCTTTCTGCCCCCCTCTTGGTTGGTAGTGACCACGGACGCCAGTCTCCTAGGCTGGGGCGCCATCTTTTCTTCACCACAGGGTGCAGGGCACCTGGAGGGAGCAGGAATCCTCCCTTCAGATCAATGTTCTGGAGATTCGGGCCATTTATTTGGCTCTTCTGGCATTTCAGAGATTCCTGGCGGGGAATCCGATTCGGATACAATCCGACAACGCCGCTGCGGTCGCTTAAATCAACCACCAGGGAGGCACTCGCAGTCCTCAGGCGCTCGCGGAGGTCCACCGTATCCTACAGTGGGTCGAGGACAATGACTCGTCCATCTTGGCAGTGCATATTCCCGGGGTGGACAATTGGGAGGCCGACTATCTAAGTCGGCAAGGTGTGGACGCAGAAGAATGGGCTCTCCACCCAGATGTCTTTCTTCACATCTGCAACAGATGGGGCACACCAGACGTGGACCTCATGGCCTCTCGGTTGAACCACCAGGTTCCGCTGTTCATGTGTCGCTCTCGGGACAGCAAGGCTGTGGCGGCGGACACTCTGGTTCAGGATTGGTCCAGGTTTCGCCATCCCTACGTGTTTCCGCCATCTCCTCTATTACCCAGGGTTCTTCAGAAACTCAGGATGGAATGTCGTCAAGCCCTGCTCATCGCCCCAGACTGGCCCAGGAGGGCCTGGTATCCGGACCTGTTACAACTCTCGACGGGAACTCCGTGGAGGCTCCTGCTCCGGCCAGACCTTCTGTCTCAAGGGCCGTTCTTCCACCACAATTCAGCGGCCCTCAGCCTGACTTTGTGGCACATGAAGACTGGTTGCTGACATCTTGTGGCTTTTCCTCTGAAGTTGCTGCAACCATGAGACAAGCCAAGAAACCCGCATCGGCAAAGATTTACTGTAGGGTCTGGAAGATTTTCTATTCTTGGGTCGTCTCAACGAAAAGTCTCCCTGGCCTTTCTCTCTTCCAACCCTTCTTGCCTTTCTTCAATCTGGGCTGAACAAGGGTTTGGCTCTCAGTTCCCTAAAGGGTCAGATCTCCGCTCTGTCTGTGCTTTTCAACAAACGTCTGGCTAACCTGCCTCAGGTCAAAACGTTTGTACAGGGGGCAAATCACATTGTTCCCCCCCCCTACAGACGTCCTCTGGACCCCTGGGACCTTTAATATGGTTCTAGCGGCCTTACAGAAGCCGCCTTTCGAACCCTTGAGAGAGGTGTCCCTCTCTAGACTTTCTCAAAAAGTTGCCTTTCTTGTGGCTATTACGTCTTTACGAAGAGTTTCGGAGCTGGCAGCTCTGTCTTGCAAATCCGCTTTCCTGGTGGTTCACCAGGATAAAGTGGTGCTTCGTCCTGTGGCGGAGTTCTTACCGAAGGTGCTTTCCCCGTTTCACCTGAATCAAGACATTGTCCTGCCGTCCTTTTGTCCTAATCCTGTTCACCAGTATGAGAAGTCTCTCCATACTCTGGACCTGGTCAGGGCTGTCAGGATTTATGTCTCCCGTACGGCTGCTTTTCGCCGCTCTGATGCCCTGTTCGTTCTCACGACAGGTGAGAAAAAAGGAACACAGGCCTCCAAGGCTCGGTGGATCAAGGCTCCCATTCAGGAAGCCTACCTTCTCTCTGGTAACCTCTACCTGCTGGGATTAAGGCGCATTCCACAAGAGCTGTGGGTGCCTCGTGGGCCTTACGTCATCAAGCCACAGCACAACAGGTGTGTCAGGCGGCCACTTGGTCTAACCTACACACCTTTACTAAACACTATCAGATTCATGCGTATGCTTCGGCTGATGCTAATGTGGGCAGACGGATCCTTCAGGCGGCGGTAGTAGCTCACATTTGAAGTTACTGTCTTGCTTGGGTCTCTTCCCACCCAGGGATAGCTTTTGGACATCCCAATGTCTGGGTCTCCCAATGGAGCGAAAAGAAAAAGAGAATTTTGTTTACTTACCGTAAATTCTTTTTCTTCTAGCTCCTAATTAAGAGACCCAGCACCCACCCTGTTGGCCCTTTGGGCGTTGTTCTGTTATGTGAGTGACTGGTGTTGTACATGTTGCTCTATCGGCCCTGTTGGCCGACAATGTTTAGCCGGACCTTTTGGTCTTGGTGTGGGTTTTATCCTCCTTCCTGCTTGTGCACCGAACTGATGGGATTCCTCCTAGAGGGTGTGTATAGGCAGTAGGGGAGGAGTTACACTTCTTGTTTTAAGTGTAATACTTTGTGTGTCTTCCAGAGGCGGAAGCTATGCACCCAATGTCTGGGTCTCCCAATTAGGAGCTAGAAGAAAAAGAATTTACAGTAAGTAAACAAAATTCTCTTTTTTGTGCATGCTAAAAGATGCATAAAAAGATGGACATCACCAGGTCACAGGTCAGATGGGTGTTCAAAGTGATGTGACTTCATTAGAAGCGCCAATTCCTGGCACTTCGCACCGCTCTTCCTGATGCCTTGGTGTGATGGCATCGGGGTAATAAAAGGAGTTAATGACAGCTGAGTGTTGACAGCTTGTCATTAGGCCCAGGTTGATAGTGTGATGTTTCTAGCAGAACCGCCCGTTATCAATCCTGTGAGTAAATACCACTAGTTAAATAAAACAGATACAGGGAAAAATCCTTTATTTGAAATCTCACAGACAACCCTCATTTCCCATTTATTACCCCACACATACCCCTCCGACGATAATCCACAATGATGGTCCAACGAATATCACTCGCTTCTGCTACATACAGATTCTGCAGAGAGGGAACACAGCGATCGTGTCTCTAGCTGTTTCACATCTTTCCTCCTCAGCCTGCAATCCTTACATGCAGGAATTAAGCTTAAGAGGAGCGATCACAGGCGGCAGACTCCACCGCTCTCCTGCACGCTGCTGGAGTGCTCGTGACAGGAGGGGGTGATGCTCTCTCTTATGGAGCTCTAGACTATGGAAGAGGCTATTTCCGCCCCTTCCATAAGCAGGATTGTAATGATTCAGGCAATGCCATTGCCTGATAATTACAGTTGCTGTTATTGGCTGTTCAGCTATTGCAGTTGCAGGTGGGGAAGCCAGGCACTGGGAGGTTGAGCTACAGTATCCCTGTGCATAGGATCACAGAATACCGGAGCATGATTGCCGGTGCCACGATTCCACCATGGACGTACTGGTACATCATAGGTCGGTAAGTACTATCGATATACAGTGTAGCGATACATTAAAGGTGGTGAAGGGGTTAATTTAAAGGGAACCTGTCGGGTCCCCTGTGCACACTGAACCATTGGCAGTTCTGTGTGCATAGCTCTAATCCCTGCAGGACCATCCCTCTATGTACCTTTTAGTTGTGTGTATAAGTGTATTCCAGTGATCTCTTAGCTTCCTGGCTCTGTGTAGGCTTTCCATCTGCCAGATATTGGTATGCCTGGTCATTGGATTATTAGCAATAAACGTCAGGTTACCTTTGACTACAGGGTGTCTCTTCACAGAGCTCACAACCATAATTACTATAAAGCCCTACTAAGCAATTTGTCTCCATTAACCTTATAGAATTTGTTTGAAACTATTAGCAGCTTGGGATATAGGAGTATCCTCTTTTTTTCCACAGGTTTTGAAGGGTTTCTGTTTTGTTTAGGTCTGTTTGTATGTGTCTGTCCATGTTCTATTTACTTTACTAAAGAATTTGCATTTTTTTTCTTTTTGAATATTCCTGTATCTTTTTTTTGATTTGGGTCAAATGTTTATGCCTCTATGCACTAGCATACATAATGTATTTCTAAAGACCATTTATGAGATGCTAATTAAGGCTTTGCCTATTAAACAGGGCGTTAATTCCCCTGATTAGTCGGCTGATTTATGCCCACAGAGGCGTGATAATATACAAAGCCGCGAATGTGGGTGTATGCACCGGATGTCAGAGAGTCTCACTGCGCATGATAGCAAGTGGTTGTACTTCTGGTCATGTGCACTGTGCTTCTCTGAAGCCCAGACGCATACACCCGGCATCAGAGTAGTCCACATGACCAGACATGCGGACGATGTTCGATCTTGTGCACAGAGCCTCTCTGTAGTCAGGTGCATACACCCGCATCCGAGGCTTTTTATAGCGGGGCTGATGATGCTGGCTGTTTAAATCATGTTATCACACCTCTGTGTGCGTGATAACATGCTTTAAAGTGGAGTGACTAGTTAGGGTAACTAAAACCCCCCCCCCCAACAAGTCAAAGCCCTAATTAGCATCTCCTAAACGGTCTAATAAATACTTATTTTTTGGAGATCTGTTTGTATTCTACCGGGATTATAGATATGGGCACATAACTGCTCATGGTTGTATATGCACAGGGGACCTGACAGGTTCCCTCTAAACTATATTATTCCATTCTTTTTAAAACCGTATTGGTTTGTCATCAGAATTGTCCTTATATTCACCTTTGTGTTTTTGGCATATGACTGTTTTATGTAGCAATTGCACCAAAAATGTGTAAAGTGTTTCTTGTAAGTTTTGTTAATTATATTGGGGAATTTGTGTTGGACATTTCCAGTATTTTTTGTTGCAGCAGCTCACCACATGCATGTAGTGTTAAAGGGAACCAACCACCCCCAATGACCCCCCCGGACTATTAATATGGCTCCCTACACCCAGCACATGTGCTGCAATGTTTTTTGCTAAAAAAAACTGCTTTTTAAAAGTAAAGATAATGCTTTATAAAGTTTCTACCGAAGGGACGGGTGGGCGTTACTTACATGGGGCTAAAGCCGGGTTGCAGCTGCCACTCATCATCCTGTGTCCCCTCGCAGCAGTAACGGCCAGCCCTTTCATGTCGTCACAGCCTGGTGCACGGGCTCGCATGCCCGTGCACACGTCATCAGCTACAACCGGGTAGCGAGCGCGCGCTCTGACTTCCTGCGCTCGGCTGTGGAAGTCAGAGCGCGCGCTCGCTACCCGGCTGTAGCTGATGACGTGTGCACGGGCATGCGAGCCCGTGCACCAGGCTGTGACGACATGAAAGGGCTGGCCGTTACTGCTGCGAGGGGACACAGGATGATGAGTGGCAGCTGCAACCCGGCTTTAGCCCCATGTAAGTAACGCCCACCCGTCCCTTCAGTAGAAACTTTATAAAGCATTATCTTTACTTTTAAAAAGCAGTTTTTTTAGCAAAAAACATTGCAGCACATGTATGTGCTGGGTGTAGGGAGCCATATTAATAGTCCGGGGGGGGGTCATTGGGGGTGGTTGGTTCCCTTTAAAGTTTCATTACAAAGCAAAAAAAAGTGCATCAGAATTTTTCTTTCAATATTGCCCTTGACCTATTGCTCAGGTGTCTGGAGATGATTCCTTCCTTTGAGGGGGTTGGGATCAGTCACCATACGCTTAAAACCTTGGCTTTCGCTGATGATATTCTTCTCATGGTAGCTAATCCAAAAGAATCTATTCCTTCTATAATGGACGTATTCCATGAATTCGGAGAAATCTCAGGCTTCCGTATCAATTTCACCAAATCGCAGGCCTTGGCGATCTTTCCTGATACTCGTAGACTGTGACCGTTCCCTTTCTCCTTTCAGTGGGGACAGAATTCTCTGCGATATCTAGGTATCTTTTTACCCTCTAATCCCCATAATTTATACCAACTCAATATTCGACCCTTAAGATCTACCATTACAAAAGAAATTCACTCCTGGAAGTCATTTAAATTGTCCTTTTGCAGGCAGAGCACACCTGATTAAAATGGTTTCCTTCCCCAAACTTCTGTTTCCGTTACAAACATTACCCATTTTACTATCTAAAGCCGATGACCGGTTCTTGACAAAAAAATTTTTGACAATTCTTATGGGATTCGAGAGACTGCTCTAGGATCAGCATTTTTAAACTACAACAGGTTAAATCATTGGGAGGTCTTAATTTCCCAAACTTATGACTATATAGCATTGTGGCTACTTTCAGGCATTCCCTTAACTTGATATGGGCTTTTAATTGATTCACGAACACTCCCAATTGATGAGGCCATGTCCGGACCCATTAGTTTACCAGCCTTGCTACACGCACAACCTCACAATGTCCCTATTGAGATAAAAGATAATGCCGTGCTTTGGTTGGTGGTATTAGCATGGCGTCAAGCCAGAAAGATCAGCGGTCTAGACCCTTGTAGATCTGTCTTTCTCCCCTTTGTGGGCAATCCCTCTTTCCTACAGGGTAGGTCACCTCCAATATACTGGGTATTGGGAGAGACTGGATGTAGATTGATATGCAATCTCTTGGCGACTACTCAATCTCCTCTTACCATAGCAGGTATTATTTCTACATACCCAATCCTGGCAAGCAATATATTTATTGCAGCTCAGATTAAACACTATGCCACCTCAGTTTTGCATAGCATACCAGACAGAGTCAGGAATAATCCTCTGCACCTAGTCTCCTACTGCTCGCACAGGGGCCTACTCATTGAGTCTCATTTATAAATCCATAAAACCCTCCATTTCTTGGTCGGATTCTTCCCCGGGGTCCTGATAGATGGACATCACAACTCCTAATTGTAGACTAACAGACTTTCTAAAAGCCACATTACGTTTAAACGCTATACTACCATATGATAGTTACTCTACAATGGCTCTTATGATGTTTCATAGAGCATACTTATCACCTGAAGTCAAGTCCAGGATGTCCTCCATGGGTGATTCCTCTTGTCCTAAATGCTCCCCGCTCTCCAGCAGACATCTTCCATTGCCTTTGGGACTGGGAAAATGAAAGAGGTCTGGGATCAACTATGTGATCATCTTAAAACCAAATTTAGTATTCCCCTTACATTATCACCTGAATGGGCATTATTTAATATATTACCACAAAACCAGCTTACTAGACTTCATGCTCAACAACAACGTATTTTAATTATCTGGGCTGCAGCTACCTGAAAAAGCATCCTTCATTTGTGGGCACAGGACACCATCCCCACTTTAGCCTTTATGTCCAGGAAAGTTAACTATTTATTCCAAATGGAGTGTATTGAATCTTTATTACATAAAGAAAAATGTACAGAATATTTCTCACATGGTCTCATTATATAGAAATGTAACCACTCTGTGCGACAGTCGATTCATGGATGTTCCAAATTCACCAACTGGTATATGGGACATCTTATTGCTGGTATCACACCGGTTAGGCTCATTTAAGTAGTTATTACTAATTCACCCTGTGCTTGGGGAGGGGGGATGTTGGAGCTATAAAATGGGTTGTTGGTTTATTTGAAAATCCCATCTTGTAATATACATAACTGGAGTCACATTTGATGTAATTTAAATCTGACTTTATACATTTTTTTGTATGCTATCGTTTTTTTCTTAAATAAAGACGGTTATAAATAAAAAAAAAAATTGTTTCCTATAAAACTGTCAGTGTATGTATGTTCTAAATATGGGAATTAGATTGTGAGCCCCACTGGGTGGCAGGGCTGATGTGCAGCATGATGCGTGTACAAATCTGCAGATGGTGCTGCTGCTCTATAAGAAAAAAAATGGAAAATATTTGTATATTTTGTCTTTCTTAATATGTACTTCTCCAGTTCATAGGTATTTTGTTTTGCGTTAATCTGTGATAGGGTGAAGTTGAACAAATTGCAATGATGAAACCAAAAGGACAAACTGAGCATGATGAAGGAATGCTGGAATATTTAGAAGACATTATTGGCTCTGGGAGGTTAAAGGAGCCAATTGAGCTTCTTTGTCGCAGAGTTGAAGCCTTAAATCAGCAGAGAGGGGAAAAGGTAAGTCCTTGATTTTCACACCATTCAAAGATTTTACTGTGCTAAATCCTGTTTTTTACTATAGATTACCATATATACTCGTGTATAAGCCGACCCCCTACTTTTGCCCCCCAAAACTGGGAAAACATATTGACTCGCGTATAAGCAGAGGGTGGACCCCAGCACAGGTATACAGCCCCCAGCAGTGTGGTATACAGGCCCTCCCAGTGGTATACAGGCCCCAGCAGCATGGTATACAGCAGGCCCCCAGGGGTATATACAGCAGGCCCCCAGGGGTATATACAGCAGGCCCCCAGGGGTATATACAGAAGCCCCAGTGGCACTCGCCCCCCCATCATGAGAAGAGACCCCCACACTTTGCAGAGTCCCCCCCCCCCCCCCACTGCATTATCTTACCATCCAGGGTCCTCTTCACCGCGGGTCCTGCAGTCCATCCTCGCGCACTGTGTTCCCGGTCTCTTGTGACCCGGCGGTCGCAGCCGGGTCACATGAGACCGTAACGCTCGATGATGACTGCAGGACCTCCGGTGAAGGAGACCCTGGATGGTAAGATAATGCAGCGGTGGGGGTGGGGGGCTCTTCAAATGATGGGGGGGCTAGTGCCACTGGGGGGATGCTCTATACACTGGGGGATTCATGCACGGCTCCCCCTGCCGCTGTGATGGGCGGGGGGAGCCGTGTAGATCTAATGAGCGGCCCCACGTGATGGGCCGCTCATTCAGCAGCCTCCCCCCGCCTCCTCCAGCCTTGTTGCAGGAATGTTACCGTATTGGCCCGTGTATAAGCCGAGGGGGTGACTTTTCAGCCCAATTTTTGGGCTGAAAAACTCGGCTTATACACGAGTATATACGGTAGATATTCATTGTACATAAGGAAGAAAAAGAGTGGGCAAAAAACAGCAGCACACCACATGTATTAGTGAAATAATATGCAGCTTTATTAATGAACACAGTGACAAGGTTAAAACTAATCAAAATATTAACCACTGCAGGTGGTGATCCAATAGGGCCCTAGTCCCTTATGCCACATTGCCTCTGTATTGGCTCACATGTTCCTAATTGTCCATCTGAATGTTCCTGCCTGGCTCAAAGGAATCAACTGCAGTGTCGTTATTGTATATGCATAAGAAACTGGAGCCCTGTTGGATCACCACCTGTAGTGGTTAATATTTTAATTGGTTTTAACTTTGTCACGGTGTTCATTAATAAAGCTGCATATTATTTCACTAATCCATGTGGTGTGCTACCGTTTTTTGCTAACTCTTTTCTTATGTTTCTGCTTCGTTGGCATTTAGCACCTATACTCCTATATTGATGTATTGGTGGTGCACTCTTCTAGTAGATATTCATTTTACTGATGTTAATGGCTTTGGTGCAGAAACATATTCTTTGCTCTTGGTTGAAGGCATGTGACAAGAAATGTTTTGGTAAAATTGATATTTGAACAGGCAACAAAAATAAATTTATAACTATTTTATTTGTAAAGCTCAATAGAGTGAAGTTGGTGGAAAAAGAAAAGGATGCACTAGAAGGCGAGAAAAATAAAGCAATTGAATTTCTTACTTTGGAGAATGAAGCCTTTAAAAAGAAAATCAGATCTGCCAATATTACATGTAAGTGACAAAGAGCAATGAGAAAATAAAACCTGGGTGTATTATGTTAGTCAAAATGTGATGTTTACACAGCATTTATCATTTACAGCTTTACATAATGGTATTGGTTGGTTTTAATTCTGTGAATGGGCTCAAGATGCTCACCACACGCCACACTGCTAAATAAATTACTTGAGGGGTGTAGTTTCCAAAATGGTGTCATTTTTAGGTTGGATCTAGCTGTTTTGGAACCTCTGAGACCTCACCAGAACAGACCAGGAGTCCAAAGTCACTCCGTCTGCCTTATTATAATGAGTGGTTTACTTGAGAGCTTTGTCTGAATACCTGTTTTGGGGATTAAGGCCAAGTGCTGACGTTGAATGTGTGCTGCAGATATTTGACGTCCAAAGTTCGCACCATTTTTCAAAGATCCACATAGTAAAGTTTACTTTTTTCTTGGTGTATTTTTTTTTACGCATTTTTACATGTGGATTTTGCTGCGTTTATTTAGCAGTTGTTCACTGTTTATAACTGAATAAGGTTAGGTTGAAGGCTTTGATTTTTTTTAACTATTTAAATAAATAATTAAAAAGAAAATTACGTGGAGCTTCGCTGTATTTCTAGCTAGGTACAACTAGGCAACTAGGAGTTGGAATCCTCAGCATGGGGAGCCCCAAGCGTACTGGACCCCAAATTGCAGCTCGCAGCCACACCAGGAAATGCCGCATTCATTGTAGCTCCATTTTCTGGTACTGCAAATGACTCTTGTAGCTGTTCTGTTGTGGTGGCAGACTGGGTAACACAGGTGTTAATGCCAGCTGAATATTGCCAGCTGTCACTAAGCCCAAGGTTCATAATGTGGAGCCAATGTTAAACCTGGACATTATGAACCTCTAAGGAACTAGTAAATAATACACCACATCGTGAAAAACAATTTATTTGTATTAAAAAAAGAAAGGCCTTTATTCCCCTCCACGATCCTCTGTGATGACTGTACACAGCTAGATACGAAACTGACTGAGTTTCGGCTTCCTCTGTGAGGTGGAAGTTCACACTAAATATGCTGCAAAATACTCACTGTGAACAGTGGTACGTATATAGGTGCCAACATTGACGTCTGAGTGAGATTCGCGGCAAAATGCGCTGCAAGAATTGATATGCTGCAGATTTCTCCTTCGCCTCATTGGGGGACACAGGACCGTGGGTGTTATGCTGCTGTCCACTAGGAGGCGACACTAAGCAATCTGCAAAAGAGTAACAGTGGCTCCTCCTCCTCAGTATACACCCCTGGGGCAGGCACTGCCTCCTCAGTTTTTGCTTAGTGTCGAAGGAGGCACACGACCATTTTTACTCTCATCTTTTTTCTTCCGATGAAGAAAAGTGGGTCCGGTGTGACCCCCGGCATGCTCCCTCCTCGGCCACCCACTGTTGGGGCGCTAGGTTGAGGTTGAGAATCCATACATATGCCGTACTCCTTTCTCGGCCTCCCACTGTTGGGTTGCTGGGTTAAAGTTGAGACAGCCCAGCATAACACCCTCCTTCCTCATTCTCTTCGGTCTGAGGTGAAGTAGAAGCTGACGGCCTGCCAGATGACGTCCCCCTAATCACCCCTGGGTGTTTTAGGCAGTGGCACCACAGGTATCAGCAGCCCCTGGCTGCAGGGGCTGGAGATGTACGGCTGCCTGTAGCACAGGCTAGCAGGCTACACAGTTTTCAAGATGCTGAGGCTGCATGGAGGGGGCTCTTGCAATCCAGCACAGGCTTCCAGTGCTTGTGCACAAGCCTGCACAGCTGAGGGGCACACAGCACAAGGACGTGCAGCTGCATCCACTGGAGCAGCTTGCACATACTGTGGAGCACCCCCCTGATATACTGGCGGTTCCCCCGCCAGTACCTTCCTCTATGCCCCCGGGACCTTCTTGTCCCGTTTTTCTGGGCCCCCCAGCGCCGTTTTCGCGCCTCCGCGCCGGCCCCTCACTATTTCCGGAGGCCTCAACTAATTGAGGCCCCGGCTTGGGCCTAGCGCGGAGGCCGCAACCCCTGCACCGCCCCCGTCCTGCCCCGCCGGATGACGCGGACGCGCGTCATACTGGGGGCGGAGCCGAGAACGGGCGCGTTTTACAGCAAGGAGCCCGCCCGTTTAGCTCCGCCCCTTCCTCCTTCTGCCTGCACGGACGCCATTAGCCCTGCACGTGGACCCGGCCTCAGCCATCCGGGGGGACACAGGATCCAGGCGGCCTGTCACAGCGGCGCTGGGGGCTGGTAAGACCTCTGCAGGGATCTCTTCTGCAGAGGTTTCTCTCTCTCTCCCCCCTCTGTATCCCCCTGCAACAGGCACTGTTCGACCACAGTGACCCTTCTCAGCCCCTCAACTAAGGGCCCAGGCACCTAGCTGGACAGCTAGACAGTGCCTGATTACACTGGGACTCCTGGTTACCTTATATACTGCTCACTGACCATACCACAATGTCTGGCAATAAGAGTAAGAAAGGCTCCAAGGCAGCCAGCACTTACTATGCTACCTGCACTATTTGTCAGGCTGACCTCCCTGCAGGATGCACCTCACCACATTGTGAGAGCTGCACGCAGGCTGCGGACACTGAGACCCCCACTACCCAGGCTTCTAACAGTGCCCCTGACCCTACCCCTGCGTGGGCCACGGTCATGTCTCAGAATATGACGCAGTCCATGGACAGATTGTCTGACACACTGCTGCAGTTTATGCAAGCTCGTTCGCCACCTGCAGCCGCTGTTCAGGCTTCTGCGTCGCAGCAGGAAGTCCCAGAACCGCGACAGACTGCTGACCCTGACCCGTCAGCTTCCGACTCTGGCCGTAAGAGACCACCACCTTCTCCAGAGTCCCATGCAGGCTCTGCAGCCTCTGCTTCCCGTAGGCGTCAAGATGACGCGCAGGACTCCGAAAATCTCTGCTCTTCGAGCTCGGAGGATCACTTAGATGACTCCCTAGATTTGGATACGACCGATACGGTCGCGTTGGTGGAGGATTTAATTACTTCCATTAACCAGGTTCTGGAGGTGTCAGACCCTCCGGCTGATACTCCTGAGCATAAGGTGTCCTTTAAAAGGGCCAGGAGACCACATAAGCATTTCTCGGACCATCCAGAGTTCCAGGAAATCCTCAAAAAACATAGGTTACACCCTGACAAAAGGTTTGGTAACCGTAAGGCGCTGGAAACCCGTTATCCCTTTCTGCCTAAGGTCACCCAGGATTGGACAGATCCGCCACAGGTGGACCCTCCTGTTTCTCGTCTCGCTACTAAGACCCTCCTGTCCTTACCGGACAGTTCATCCATAAAGGACGCCACTGACCGTCAGGTGGAGCAGATGGCGAAGTCCGTCTTTGAGGCCTCAGGCTCTTCTCTAGGGCCTGCCTTTGCCTCGGTTTGGGCTTCAAAGGCTATTATGACTAGAGCTAATTCCGTACACTCGGCCCTACGGTCTTTGCAGGTCGACCCAGCCTTGTTAGACCAGGTTGCCCAAATAGCGGTGACCGCCGAATACTCCATGCACGCTGCCTTCGATTCAGCTAACTGTGCCGCGGCTTCCAACGCCATAACCATCAGGCGAGCCCTCTGGTTGCGAGAGTGGAAAGCAGATGCAGCGTCTAAAAAGTCGCTCACCTGCCTTCCGTACAACGGTGGACGTTTATTCGGCGAAAAACTGGATCAATTGATTTCAGATGCCACTGGGGGTAAGAGTACCTCTCTTCCACAACGTCAGATTAAGCGACCCTTCTCTCGTCGCCAACAAACCCGTTTCCGGTCCTTTCGGAACTCCTTTGGTTGGTCAGTCTCGAAACCCCCGACGGCGGCCAATAGGTCCCCCCGTAGGGAACGCTCCCAGACGATACGGAAGACTGGTGCAAACTGGCAGTCCCATTCACGCCAGTCCAGAGCCAAGGGTTCAAAGCCCGGCAGATTTTCTTCTTCCTGACTCCCCCCCTTCGGGAGACACTATTCAGGTTGGCGGCCGACTTTCTCGCTTTCGTCAGGTCTGGCTCGCTTCTACCGACGACAAGTGGGTACACACCTTGGTGTCTTCCGGATACGCCATAGAATTCACGGCCTATCCTCCAAATCGTTTTTTTCTGTCAATCCCACCTGCTCATCCCCCCAAAGCTCGCGCCTTCTTTCAGGCGGTCGATTCCCTTTTGAAAGCCGGTGTCATCATTCCGGTACCGCCAGCCGAACGCTTCCAAGGGTTCTACTCGAACCTGTTTGTGGTACCCAAAAAAGGAGGGGCTGTTCGCCCCATTCTGGATCTGAAACAGTTAAACTCCTTCGTGAAGGTTCGGCATTTCCGCATGGAGTCACTGCGCTCCATCATAGCGTCCATGGAGAAGGACGAATTTCTCGCGTCCATCGACATACAGGACGCTTACCTCCATATCCCTATCGCGACAATTCACCAGCGGTTTCTCCGATTCGCCATCGACCGGGATCATTATCAGTTTGTGGCCCTCCCGTTCGGCCTAGCGACGGCCCCAGGGTGTTCACCAAGGTCATGGCGGCTGTCATGACCATACTGCACACAAGAGGAATGGTAGTCCTACCATACCTAGACGATTTGCTCATCAAAGCTCCCTCCTTCAGGGAGTGTCAGCAGAGTGTTTCCATCACGGTGGACACCCTGCGTTGGTGAATCTGCGGAAGTCATCGCCAGTTCCGTCACAATTTCTAACATTCCTCGGGATGCTTTTCAACACCCCCAGGGGTCTGGTCCTCCTCCCTCAGGACAAGGCGAAGGCCCTTCGACAGGGGGTCCACAGTCTTCTACGGCCGTGTCCTCATTCACTTCGGTTCGCCATGAGAGTCTTGGGAAGGATGGTTGCCTCTATGGAGGCGGTGCCGTTTGCTCAACTTCACCTCAGGCCTCTCCAACGGGCAATTCTGACTTCGTGGAACAGGAATCCTTCTGCCCTGGACAAGTTATTCCGTTTGCCTCCTGCAGCAAGGAGTTCCCTCCATTGGTGGCTCAAACCTCGTTCCCTCACAAGGGGGAGGTCCTTTCTACCGGTTTGCTGGAAGATAGTCACCACCGACGCAAGCCTCAGCGGATGGGGAGCGGTACATCGTCGTCACACAGCACAGGGAACATGGTCCCCAGCGGAGTCGGCCGAGCCAATCAATCTCCTGGAAATCCGGGCCATATTTCTAGCTCTGAAGGCCTTTCATTCCATGCTGGCAGGCACACAGGTACGGATTCAGTCGGACAGTGCCACGGCCGTGGCATACATCAACCATCAAGGCGGAACACACAGTCTCCAGGCCATGCACGAAGTGCAACGCATTCTCCACTGGGCAGAATCGACGAACTCAACGCTGTCAGCAGTTCATATCCCAGGAGTGGAAAACTGGGAAGCGGATTTTCTCAGCCGCCAGGGCATGGACTCGGGAGAGTGGTCCCTACACCCCGACGTGTTCCAACAAATCTGCCGTCGCTGGGGACCCCGGACGTAGACCTGATGGCATCTCGGCTCAACACGAAGGTTCCCAGGTTTATGGCCAGATCTCACGACCCGCAAGCACTAGGGGCGGATGCCCTAGTTCAGAACTGGTCCCAGTTCCAGCTGCCTTACATCTTCCCTCCTCTGCCTCTCATTCCCAGAGTCGTGCGGAAGATAAAACAAGAGGGCATTCAACTCATTCTCATAGCCCCAGACTGGCCCAGACGGGCATGGTACGCCGATCTCGTCCAGCTCGCGGCGGACGTTCCTTGGCGCCTCCCTTGTCGTCCCGACCTTCTGTCGCAGGGACCGTTTTACCACCAGAATTCAGACGCCCTGAATTTGATGGCGTGGCCCTTGAGACCTGGGTACTAACCCAAGCGGGTTTCTCCCCTGCCGTTATTCAGACCATGATCAGAGCTCGGAAGTCGGCATCGGCAAAGATTTATCATCGCACCTGGAAAGCCTTCTTCGCATGGTGCTCTTCTCGAGATCAACCCCCTCTTCCCTATTCCTTGCCGCTAGTTCTAGGGTTCCTTCAGTCGGGGTTGGAGTCTGGTCTCTCACTAGGTTCCCTTAAGGGTCAGGTCTCGGCTCTTTCAGTACTCTTTCAATGTCGCCTTGCTGTTAAGCCGCAGGTTAAAACTTTTCTCCAGGGAGTTAATCGCATCGTCCCTCCGTACAAACGACCGTTAGATACATGGGACCTTAACCTGGTACTTACGGCTCTGCAGGAACCTCCCTTTGAACCTCTTCGGGATATCTCCCTCCACTTTCTGGTTCTGAAGGTGGTTTTTCTAGTGGCTATCACTTCTCTTCGCCGAGTGTCCGAACTCTCGGCGCTTTCCTGTAAGCCACCCTTCCTGGTGTTCCATCAGGACAAGGTCGTCCTACGCCCGGTGCCGTCATTCCTGCCTAAGGTTGTCTCCTCTTTCCATCTGAATGAGGATATTTCATTGCCTTCCTTTTGCCCTACTCCGGTTCACAGGTTCAAACGAGCCCTGCATACTCTGGATCTCGTCAGGGCGCTTCGCATTTATGTCTCCAGAACTGCACATTTCCGTAAGTCAGACACTCTGTTCATTCTGACGGAAGGCCCCCGTAAGGGTATGCCAGCTTCCAAGGCTACACTGGCTAGATGGATTAGATCAGCTATCCAAGAGGCCTACACGATGAAAACTACTCCTCTTCCAGCGGGGATCAAGGCACATTCTACCCGAGCCGTGGGGGCCTCCTGGGCCATTCGGCACCAAGCCTCGGCTCTCCAAGTGTGTAAGGCGGCCACCTGGTCGAGCTTACACACTTTTACCAAGCACTACCGTGTTCATACCCAGTCCTCGGCGGACGCTAGTCTGGGTAGGTGCATCCTTCAGGCGGCGGTTGCCCACCTGTAGGTGTTTCTCTGTTCACTGACTTGTTCAGTATCATTAGTTCCATTGTCTTTCCCACCCAGGGACTGCTTTGGGACGTCCCACGGTCCTGTGTCCCCCAATGAGGCGAAGGAGAAAAGGAGAATTTTGTATACTTACCGTAAATTCCTTTTCTCTTGGCCTCTAATTGGGGGACACAGCACCCACCCTGTTGGCCATACGGCCTTGTTTCTAGTGGTTTTTGTTACTCTTATTTTGTTACGTTATGGCCTTGCCAGGCCTTGTTGGTATTGGTTAACCTTGTTACTTCTCCTACTGCTTTAGCACAAAACTGAGGAGGCAGTGCCTGCCCCAGGGGTGTATACTGAGGAGGAGGAGCCACTGTTACTCTTTTGCAGATTGCTTAGTGTCGCCTCCTAGTGGACAGCAGCATAACACCCACGGTCCTGTGTCCCCCAATTAGAGGCTAAGAGAAAAGGAATTTACGGTAAGTATACAAAATTCTCCTTTTTTTGTATCATTTCTGCTGCGGGAAAATCCACAGCAGAGGCACACTTCTACTTTACAATACACTTTGCAGGGAATGTGCTGAACTGTGGATTTGTCAAAAAAAAAAAAAAAAATGATAAAATCATGGCAAAAATAACCCCCGTCGGAAATCTGCAGCGTTGGCACATAGCCTTACATGAAATTCCGATGTAAGTGCTCAGTGGAGAGTGCAGAATAAATGTGGACAGTCGTCTTCTGATTTTTAGGAGGTAAAATGAACAAATAGAATATTTTTTATTTTTGGGTGTTTCACTGTACTGTGTAAGTGAGAAGACTGCTTCATTCTTTGGGTCTATGCGCAATACCAGATTTTATATTTTGTTTTATTTTATTTTTGCTGCTATCATTCAAGTAAAAAAAATTTGATAACTGTTTTTTCTTTGTCACCATATTCTGGGCTGTAACTTTTTTTTACTTTTTGAACACAAAGCTGTATGTGGGCATATTTCTTGCACAATTTGCAGTACTTGAAGATTTTTTTTTTATTTATTACAATTTTGAAATATGCAACATTTTTTTTTTTAAATTTTATCTCTTTTCATTCACATTTTTCTGAATGGATAAAAACAAGCAATTCATGTTTTTTTTTGCACTTAGTTTACCATGCGGTAAAAGTGATGAGACCAGTTTATTCTTCGGGCCAGTAAGATTATAGAGATACCAGAGTTATTTTGCTTTTTGTGCGCTTTTACTACTTTTACACATCTAAATATATTTATCAAAAATTAATTTATTTTACATCACCATTTAACTTTTATACATTTTTGGCCGCATGAGCCATATTAGGTCTAATTTTTTGTGCAGGGAGTTTGAGGGTTTTTCTTGTACCATTTTGGGGCACAACATTTTGTGATCCTTTTTAGTATTTTTTCACATGCAGAATCATTCAAAAACAGCAAATCACTTAGGTATTTATAGTTGTTGCTGCGATACCAGATTTATAAAGTTTCCTATGCTTTTGCTACTATATATATATATATATATACACTAGCTGCACTTCCCGGCTACGCCCGGGTTAATAAATAGCTGTGCTGTTAGCTATAACAAAATAGAGTTTGAATATGTCATATTAATGACCTGTAAGAAATTAGAAGCTGAGCTGTGATTGGTTGCCATAGGCAGCCTAATAAATCTCCAGCCAACAGTAAACCCACCCCCGGCCGGGCAGTATATATTACCTCACAAATACACATAATAGACAGCTCATGTGACTGACATCTGCCTTAATTCCCTATATCTATAAAATGAGAATGCGCATAGGGTCTTATCCTCAATAGGAATCAAATCCCATACAGTATGAAAACTGCTCACCTGATTTAGTTGTGAAGCCCACAACTAGCTTGATCGCTCAAACACAGCAGCCGCAGCCGGGACCACACTTCCACAACGTGGGGGTGAAACTCTATCAGGGACCAAATGTCTTTCGGTCCGCGCCGCTGCTCCAATGAGTATCAAAAAACACTGGAGTGCTTTGAAACAAGGTATCTTCAGTTTTATTTTCCAACGCGTTTCGGAGCTAACTCCCAGCTCCTTCCTCAGGGAATGACCTAATTCCCTATATGGCACATGTGTTGCACATTGGCTGTTTTTAATCAGATGTTTATTTTTGGAAATTAAAGATAGCACGCGTATGAGGCGAGTTGTGTGAGGTGATTTGTGCACATCTGTGTCTGTCTGTGTGGTGTGTGTGTGTGTCCCTGGGTGTGTGTGTGTGTGGTGTGTCCCTGTGGGGTGAGTGCATGTGTCCATATAGGGTGTGTATGTGTGTGTGCCTGTAGGGGGGGTCTGTGTGGTGTGTGTGTCTGTGTTGTGTGTGTCTCGTTGTGGTGTGTGTGTGTGTGTCCCTTTGGGTGAGTGCAAGTGTCCCTGTAGGGTGTGTATTTGTGTGTGTCCCTGTGGGGGGGGTGTCTGTGTGGGGTGTGTGTGTCTGTGCTGTGTCTTTGTGGTGTGTGTGTCTGTGTGTCCCTGTGGTGGGGTGTCTGTGTGGGGTGTGTGTCTGTGCTGTGTCTCTTTGTGGTGTGTGTGTGTGTCTGTGGGGTGAGTGCCTGTGTCCCTATAGGGTGTATGTTTGTGTGCCCCTGTAGGGGGGGTCTGTGTGGTGTGGGTGTCTGTGTTGTGGGTGTCTCTGTGTTGTGGGTGTCTCTGTGTTGTGGGTGGGTGTCTGTGTGTTGGGGGTGTCTGTGTGTTGGGGGTGTCTGTGTGTTGGGGGTGTCTGTGTGTTGGGGGTGTCTGTGTGTTGTGGGGGTGTCTGTTGTGTGTCTCTTTGTGGTGTGTGTGTGTCTGTGGGGTGAGTGCATGTGTCACTATAGGGTGTGTGTCCCTGTAGGGGGTGTGTGTGTGTGTGTGTCTGTTGTGTGTGTCTCTGTGGTGTGTGTGTTCGGGTGCGTGGTGAGTATCCAATGTTGGGGCTGCACCTTAGCGACTATACACTTGCTGTTACTCTGTGTGGTGTGTATACATGTCCCCGTGCGTGGTGAAGTTCCCATGTTGGGGCCCCACCTTAGTGACTATATGCTGGTATATGCTGTTAGTCTTTGGCACTGTCATTAAGCCCCTCTCGTTCACAACTGTCAACTGGTGGTAAGTGTCACTTTTTCCCCATTATGTAGATGGGAGCAAATTGTTTGGTGAATTGGAATGCGCGGGGTTAAAATTTCGCCTCACAACATAGCCTATGACACTCTCTGGGTCCAGACGTGTGACTGTACAAAATTTTGTGGCTGTAGCTGGCAGCTGTCGATTTTCCTCCAACACTTTCCATTCATTTTTTCCCCATTATGTAGATAGGGGCAAAATTGTTTGTTGAACTGGAACGCGCAGGGTTAAAATTTCGCCTCACAACATGGCCTATGACGCTCTCGGGGTCCAGATGTGTGGCTGCAAAATTTTGTGGCTGCAGTTGCGACTGTGTAGATGCCAATCCCAGATATACACACACATACATACATGCATACATTCAGCTTTATATATTAGATAGATAGTAGATGTGTATATATGTATGTATGTGTGTGTGTGTGTGTATGTATATACCGTATATACTCGTGTATAAGCCGACCCGTGTATAAGCCGACCCCCCTACTTTTGCCCCCAAAAACCGGGAAAACTTATTGACTCGCGTATAAGCAGAGGTTGGACTCCAGCACAGGTATACAACCCCCAGCAGTGAGGTATACAGCAGCCTCCCCAGTGGTAGTATACAGCAGCAGCCCCAGTGGTATATACAGCAGCAGCCCCAGTGGTAGTATACAGCAGCCCCAGGAGGTATATGCAGCCCCAGGAGGTATATGCAGCCCCAGGAGGTATATGCAGCCCCCCCATATCAGTATACAGGCCCCCTTGGGTAGTAATCCTGTAAAGGAAGAGATTAGTATACTTATCCCTCCGCTGTCCCGCTGCCGCTGTCCCGCCGCAGCCATCACGCTCCTCCATCTTCATCCAGCGTCTTCCGTCTTCTTTCGGCTTCCTCCTCTGTCGCGCAGGCAATGACGTCATTGCCTGCGACCATCGGAGGAAGCCGGAAGAAGATGGAAGACGCTGGATGAAGACGGAAGAGCGCGATGGCGGCGGCGGGACAGCGGCAGCAGGACAGCGGAGGGATAAGTATACTAATCTCTTCCTTTACAGGATTACTACCCAAGGGGGGCCTGTATACTGATATGGGGGGGGCACTGTATACTGTATACATTGTATACAGTATACAGTGACTCGCGTATAAGCCGAGGGGGGGGACTTTTCAGCCCAATTTTTGGGCTGAAAAACTCGGCTTATACGCGAGTATATACGGTGTGTGTATGTGTGTGTGTATGTGTATATATATATATATATATATATATATATGTGTATATGTACATATGTATATTTTATATATATTTTATTTTATATATATAATGTGTGTGTATATATTCTATATATGCATGTATATATTCTATATAATACGGAAAAAACTGCACAGCACTCAGACACAATGTGAACTGGTGCCAAGCAGGGACACTGAGTTAAACAACTAGAAAAAATTCTCTGCAGCACTCAGTTACTACCAATGATGTACATGTGCTAACAAGCTATATATATATTGAGAAAAAAAATTAAAAAAAACTTACGTTTTTTTTTTTTTTTTTTTCAAAAAACTCAAAAATTCTTTTTTTATTTCTGAGGTTCTTAGTACATACATTGGCCAATGTCTGTTTGCAGACATGGAGCCAGTAACTCCATATGATACAAAACAGAAAAAAACTACACAGCACTCAGACACAATGTGAACTGGTGCCAAGCAGGGACACCGAGTTAAACAACTAGAAAAAATACTCTGCAGCACTCATTTACTATCAATGATGTACATGTGCTAACAAGCTATATATATAATATATATATATATATATATATATATATATATATATATATATAATATATAGCTAGTTAGCACATGTACATCATTGATAGTAAATGAGTGCTGCAGAGTATTTATTCTAGTTGTTTAACTCGTTGTCCCTGCTTGGCACCAGTTCACATTGGCCGCTTGGTTTGAAATAAATAACCTGACCGTTTTTTATAGATCGGGTTATTTCAGACACGAAGATACCAATTGTGTAATTTTTATTTTTGTTTTCACGCAATCTATGTTTGTTGCAATACTTGAGACGTATCAGTGTCTTGCTGACTTTGCCTGTCTACAGCATCTCACAGGCCACTGTACCCTGGGGTCATCAGCTGACCCTTGATACCATGACAATGACTGACACCTTCAGTTATGATCACAGGGGGTCGACCCTGCTAAACAGTGTCTTTAGACCTCTTGGATACCGCGCACGCTATCAATCGCCGTATTAAAGCGGTGATGGGGGAGAATAATGCCCATTAACGACCGCTGTTTTTATTCACATTATCGGTCGTTAAGGGTTAAGCTGTCGTCATCGAGCTACAACGATACAAGTTGTAGGTGCGGTACATCACTCTGTATAATTGTCAAAAAAGAATTGTGTACTACTCACGTTACTTAAAGCAAAAGGTGTAAAGGCAATATTCCAAGGACAGAAGGTAAAATGGTGACAGTCTCTGGTTTTGCTTTGTGTACTTGGAGAATTTTTCTTTCTAGTATCATTGTGAGATATTTTTTTCACCTGATTCTGTGGACTGTGCTGCTAACTTTTTTTTTTTTTTTTTTTTGTCCCTATTTCTTGATTTTGACTCTGCATTTAGTTTAATTTATATTATGCCATTTACAGTGACTTTAAAGAGATTAAACCCTTAATGAATATTTTTAAAGTATTGAGAATATCAGCATTGTAAGCTACTAGATGAGTGAGTGTACATGAGTGCAGTGGAAGAATACTATTATGCTAAATATATTATGACGTTATAAGGATTGGTCCAAAAACTAGAATAAAATAACACATTTGACCTATTACTGAATACACGTATCATCCCTATAACTATAATCAACATATTTATAGTGAACCATATTAAAGCGGACAAAATATGGCTGTTGTGTCTTATATGATGACTTTAGGAGTTGTCATGCAGCACTTGGCAGCAGTCACCATACACAGAGCGGAGCTGCATTGTTTACCTATACCATTCTGCATGATTACATTAGTGACCTGAGCTTGTGAGTGTGCCGTGTGTCAGACACTCCCGCCCAACACTAATCTGAAATTGATGACTTAGGCTGGCTTCACACCACGGTTTGTGTTCCTGTCCGTGGGATCCTGTTTTTTGCAGGACCCCACAGACCGGAACGGACAGGCCCAGATTGTAAACTCCGGATGCCATTTCTTTGTCTGAATCCGAGATTTTGAGGTATCCGGACACAGAAAGGGGAGTCGAGCCTACAAAGCGCAGGTAAGTCTTGATGATGCTGTTCTATCACTTTAGCAGTGTATCTACATACACGGCTAATGCGAAATTAAGTAAAGGAATGGTTAAAAATAAATTCTCATCTGTCCACCGTGTGTCCCGTAATGTATTCATCTCCGATGGCTAAAGGACCTTAATCAGCTGACTGGGAAGGGGCGGGGCAACCTGATGAGCTGATGGGTCACATGACCGCATCAGCGCGGTTTAAATCAAATAGTGACGGTGCGTGACCCATCAGCAAATAGAGGTTCTTTAGCAATCAAAGATCAATGTGTCGTGGGACACACGGCAGACAAATGAGAATTTTTTTTTTTTAACCATTCCTTTACTTAATTTAATTTTAGCCGTGTATGTAAATACACTGATATAGTTAAATTACAGGAGCAGAGCAGTTTGTGTTCCTGTTCTGTTCTTTTAAAAACGAACAGAAGAGGATGGTAAAAACTGGTGTGAAGCCTTATCTCATTGATAGGTTATCAACATAACTTCAACATTATGTTAATAGTTTAACGTGTATTTTATGGTATATTAAAATAATTGCTGGCTTATGACTTATAATAATTTTTCATTTGTTTACAAGACATGATTTGCAGAAGCGTATGCAGGAACTGGAAACTCAAAAAGAGAAAATTCAAGAAGACACAAAGGACATCAATGAGAAAAGCGCATCACTTACCGAGGAAATGAAAGAGAAGAATAAAGGTTTGAAAGATGTTGAAAAGTAAGGTTTCTTCCCCATGTAAAATATATTGCAATTCACATTTTTCAATGTAATAGCTATTACATGCCAACCTCAAAAAATAAAGGTGTATTAGGGTATGTGCACATATGCCGGGTTAGGGTCGGTTTATCTGTGTAAACCGCCGGTCGGTTTACATAAGTTTTATGTAAATTTATGTTAATCCAAACCGGCGTTTGGATTAACATTAAAACCTATGTAAACGGACACCCGCTGTGCACACACCGGCGGTTTACACATACTCATCTGTTGCTAACCCGCTGGGTTCCCAGCGGGTTAGCAACGAATGTGCATGTTCTATAAACCGGCCGGTTCTGCAGCGGCTGCAAGCAGAATCATGTGCTGCTTCCAGCCGCTGCATAACCGCCGCCGCTAACCCGCTGTGCACCCGCCCGTCACCCGCCGCACATACCCGCCAGGAAGCCGGTGGACGGCTGCAGAGCTTCCTGGCGGGTCCGCCCAGCCGCCGCCGACCCTAACCCGCTGTGCGCCCGCCAAAGTGTGCACATACCCTTAAAGGGAATCGGTCAGCAGCTCTTTTCTTTCTATATAATCTGAGAGCAGCATTATGTAGAGGCTGAGATCTGGATTCTAGCGATGTCACTTACTGGGATGATTTGTTTCAATAAGCTCCATGTTTTATCTGCAGTGGATTAACACTAGAGGACCAGTTATCTTGTGCCACCTAGTTAACTGCTCTGCAACTCTGCCCCTCACAGTTTAAACCATTTTCTGTCAATTTACACATCTGCCAGTCTGTTGTGTGTAGTTATACGGGTCTCTGTATTCAAAGCACTGGTAGATCTGCATTACAGAAAAAAGGGACTAAATCACAATTGCTGTACCCAGTAAAGTGATAAATCACTGGACTTAATGTCTCTGTCCCTACATTATGCTGAACCCAGATAGGCTTGCACAAACCTGGGGACAGAGTCCCTTTAGTTGTACTTAACCACCACATTCTATGTTTTCACTGTGCAGAGAAGGATTGTAAAATGAATATAGTGCTAGATCGTTATTCTTGCCTTTTCACTCTCAGATTCTGTGAGGGGCCCGGATGTCTGATCCCCTTGATAAAGCTTTGGCATATACCTTCCAATAACCAAATAGCTATCAATATAGTGGCACTCTGACCTATAAACAGAACCTTTTTAGTTGACATGGAAAATAAAGCAGACAGGATTCGTTTAAATGGTCCGGTCAGCAGTATTTAAAGCTCCACCTGTATATACATGTAGAGCTTTTAAAGATAAATGCAGTAATACCTTCACATAGTTCCTCCATTACTGAGAAATCACAGTGAGTTAATTTACAAATGAGTCTCAAGATTTATTTATAGAGCTGAAGCCACGGTCATTCCAGCTGGAACCTCTTCCCTAGTGCGACGACCTCCTGCTTGATTAATAGCTTCTTTTCCTGAACTCACAAAGCATAAAGGCTGTCAGGAGGTGAGGTTGGGTGGGGAATAGAGCTGGAGTGACAGAGGAGCTGCCATGGCCAGCTACTCATCCTTTTGAATGGACTGACCATATAGTTACTGCTACACTATTCTTTGAAAGAGCTACAGTACTTGCACATATTAATATTATAGGGGATGAAATCCTATTGTCACATTTTTCTTTGAATAAAACCTTTTTCCCCCTATTTTAAGGCAGATTAATAAAATTACCAAATTCATTGAAGAGAATAGAGAAAAATTTACTCAGTTGGACTTGCAGGATGTTGATGTACGTGAGAAGCTGAAGCATGCAAAGAGCAAAGTAAAAAAGCTGCAAAAACAACTTCAAAAAGACATGGAAAAGGTAATTTTAGATTATTAGACACTTTTTTTTTTTTTTTTTTCCCTTTAATCCATTCCGGCATTAGGACGTTAATTGATGTCATGGGCAGGGTTCTGTGTGTGTGGAAGGACCTCCAGAACTGAGCTCTCCCCCCTGCATAAAATTGTCTTCCATCTTTATCAGCCCTGATGAAAGCAGAGATCTGGCGGTTAACCGTTTTAAACACCACTGTCAACCTTTGACAGACATATAAATTGATAACTGCCCCCCCCCCCCATTGAGGTGAATGTTAGAGACTGATGCGTTACCATGACAGTCAGGGGAAGGCTGAAGTGAAGCCCCACGTTGATGTTATCTGGGTCAGTTGAGCCCCATATCAGACTGAGATTTTTACTATAGACTGTGGCTACATAAAATTGCAGTGTATAGTGTAAGCAGTCAAATGCATGCAGGTACACCTAAAAAGACTACAAAATTGTATAATGAAGAAAAGATTAAAATATTAAAATTCTAATCACCCCACTTTTCCATTGTTTGAAAGTAAAAGAAAAAAATGTACATTTCTCCTTCCCCTCATTGGGGGACACAGGACGATGGGTTATAGCATTCTGCCACTAGGAGGCAACACTAAGTAATTAAAAAGAAGCACAGTGGCTCCTCCCAACAGTATATAACCCCCTGACTGGCACATTCTAACCAGTTTTTTGCTTAGTGTCTTGGGAAACAAGACCGTTTATTTTGTTAGTTTATTTTTTTCTATTGTTGTGGTACTGCTCCCCAGACCCCTCAGTTGTGGATTCTGGTTTGTAGCTGATAGTAATCAGACCGCTGCACCGTCCCTTCACGGACCCCACAGTTGGGACTCTGGGTTGTAGGAGGTATCCCCTGGGCCACTACCTTTTTTTGCTGGCCGCAGCAGCTATGAAGATGGATCCAGCTGCATGAGATGACTGGTCCGTTCTCCTGCTCCTTGGAGGGTTGAAGGATGAGATCCATTAAGGCAGGGGTCTCAAACTCGGCTGGGTTGGTGGGCCGCACATAGAAAAAAAATTGATATCGGGGGGGCCACATTCATTGTAGGACTAAGTGACATTTTAGCAATGCCAGAATGTTTTGCTCAATGTAGTAATGCCCAAATCCTGATCTTCTTCTTGTAGGAATGTCCCCACCCTAACCTCCTTTATGTAGGAATGTCCCCATCCTGGTCCCCTTCTTGTAGGAATGTCCCCATCTTATATTAATGTCATCCATCCTGGTCTTCTTGAAGTAATGTCCCCATCCTGGTCACAGAGCCCACGGGACTCTGCACACAGAGCCCACAGCGCACACGGGGCACACTGAGGACACGGAGCCCACAGCACACACGGGCACACTGAGGACACCGAGCCCACAGCAGACACGGGGCACACTGAGGACACGGGGCACACTGAGGACACGGGGCACACTGAGGACACGGGGCACACTGAGGACACGGGGCACACTGAGGACACGGGGCACACTGAGGACACCGAGCCCACAGTGCACATGGGACACACGGAGCCCACAGTGCACACGAGACCACGAGTCCACATGCACACGGAGTCCACAGTGCACACGGAAGTCCACAGTGCACACGGAGTCCACAGTGCACACGGAGTCCACAGTGCACACGGAGTCCACAGTGCACACGGAGTCCACAGTGCACACGGAGTCCACAGTGCACACGGAGTCCACAGTGCACACGGAGTCCACAGTGCACACGGAGTCCACAGTGCACACGGAGTCCACAGTGCACACGGAGTCCACAGTGCACACGGAGTCCACAGTGCACACGGAGTCCACAGTGCACACGGAGTCCACAGTGCACACGGAGTCCACAGTGCACACGGAGTCCACAGTGCACACGGAGTCCACAGTGCACACGGAGTCCACAGTGCACACGGAGTCCACAGTGCACACGAGTCCACAGTGCACACGGAGTCCACAGTGCACACGGAGTCCACAGTGCACACGGAGTCCACAGTGCACACGGAGTCCACAGTGCACACGGAGTCCACAGTGCACACGGAGTCCACAGTGCACACGGAGTCCACAGTGCACACGGAGTCCACAGTGCACACGGGGTCCACAGTGCACACGGAGTCCACAGTGCACACGGAGTCCACAGTGCACACGGAGTCCACAGTGCACACGGAGTCCACAGTGCACACGGAGTCCACAGTGCACACGGAGTCCACAGTGCACACGGAGTCCACAGTGCACACGGACCACGTCCCACAAGTGCACACGGAGTCCACAGTGCACACGGAGTCCACAGTGCACACGGAGTCCACAGTGCACACGGAGTCCACAGTGCACACGGAGTCCACAGTGCACACGGAGTCCACAGTGCACACGGAGTCCACAGTGCACACGGAGTCCACAGTGCACACGGAGTCCACAGTGCACACGGAGTCCACAGTGCACACGGAGTCCACAGTGCACACGGAGTCCACAGTGCACACGGAGTCCACAGTGCACACGGAGTCCACAGTGCACACGGAGTCCACAGTGCACACGGAGTCCACAGTGCACACGGAGTCCACAGTGCACACGGAGTCCACAGTGCACACGGAGTCCACAGTGCACACGGAGTCCACAGTGCACACGGAGTCCACAGTGCACACGGAGTCCACAGTGCACACGGAGTCCACAGTGCACACGGAGTCCACAGTGCACACGGAGTCCACAGTGCACACGGAGTCCACAGTGCACACGGAGTCCACAGTGCACACGGAGTCCACAGTGCACACGGAGTCCACAGTGCACACGGAGTCCACAGTGCACACGGAGTCCACAGTGCACACGGAGTCCACAGTGCACACGGAGTCCACAGTGCACACGGAGTCCACAGTGCACACGGAGTCCACAGTGCACACGGAGTCCACAGTGCACACGGAGTCCACAGTGCACACGGAGTCCACAGTGCACACGGAGTCCACAGTGCACACGGAGTCCACAGTGCACACGGAGTCCACAGTGCACACGGAGTCCACAGTGCACACGGAGTCCACAGTGCACACGGAGTCCACAGTGCACACGGAGTCCACAGTGCACACGGAGTCCACAGTGCACACGGAGTCCACAGTGCACACGGAGTCCACAGTGCACACGGAGTCCACAGTGCACACGGAGTCCACAGTGCAAGGCCACGTGCACGGAGTCCACAGTGCACACGGAGTCCACAGTGCACACGGAGTCCACAGTGCACACGGAGTCCACAGTGCACACGGAGTCCACAGTGCACACGGAGTCCACAGTGCACACGGAGTCCACAGTGCACACGGAGTCCACAGTGCACACGGAGTCCACAGTGCACACGGAGTCCACAGTGCACACGGAGTCCACAGTGCACACGGAGTCCACAGTGCACACGGAGTCCACAGTGCACACGGAGTCCACAGTGGCCACAGTGCACACAGAGCCCAAAGCGCACACAGAGCCCAGTGCACACCCTCAGTGCCTGAACCCTGCCTCACTGTCTGTGCTGCTGTGCCACCGCCGGACCTGGTAATCACTGCTTAAGTTACAGTACCATACCGGCGCCAGCGATGAGCTGCCTGGTCCTCCGCCGCGGGATCTTCCCCTGATGACATCCGGCAGCAACTCCTCCTCACTGCTCTCAGGGCCTCGCTTGCCCTCCACAGCAGTGACAGGGCGGGATTCTGAGACCCCCTCAGGTGACCCGCAGCAGCCGGAAGACTGAGGTGGGTGGGCGGGAGATGGTGAGGTGGGTGGGAGGAAGATGCTGAGATGAGTGGGCGGAAGAGTCTGTCTTCCAGTCACCATCATCATCAAAATCATTTTCATCATCATCATAAACACACTGCCGCCACCATCATCATCATCATCATCATCATCATACAAACACACACAGCCACCATCATCATCATAAACACACAGCCACCACCGCCGTCATCATCAGTCACACACACGTCACCACCGCCGTTATCATCAATCACACACAGCCACCACCACGATCATCATCAGTAACACACAGCCACCACCACCATCATCATCATCAGTCATACAAAGCCACCACTGTCGCCATCATCATGTTACACACAGTCGCCACCACCATCATCAGTCACACACTGCCACCACCGCCGTCATTATCATCAGTCACACACAGCCACCACCACGATCATAATCAGTAACACACAGCGACCACCGCCACAATCATCATCATCAGTCACACACAACCACCACCGCCATCATCACCTCAGCCACCATGGCCGCCATCATCATCATCAGTCACACACAACCACTACCGTCATCATCATCAGTCACACACAGCCACCACTGCTGCCATCATCATTATCAGTCACACACAGCCACCACTGCCGCCACCGCCATCATCATCATCAGTCACACACAGCCATCACCGCCGCCATCATCATCATCACTCACACACAGCCACCACTGGCATCACCAGTCACAGACACGCACAGCCATCATCATCAGTCACACACACAATCATCATCAGTCACACAAACACAGCCATCATCATCAATCACACACACACACACAGCCATGGTCACACACATACATACACAGCCATGATAATCAGTCACACACACAGGCATCATCAGTCACACACACACATACACAGCCATGATCATCATCAGTCACACGCACACATATACAGCCATAATCATCATGAGTCACACGCACACATATACAGCCATAATCATCATGTCACACACACATACACAGCCATGATCATCATCAGTCACACGCACACATACACAGCCATGATCATCATCAGTCACACGCACACATACACAGCCATGATCATCATCAGTCACATGCACACATACACAGCCATCATTAGTCACACACCTCCATCATCATCAGACACACACATATACAGCCATCATTAGTCACACACAGCCATCATCATCAGACACACACACACATACACAGCCATGATCATTAGTCATACACACACAGCCATCATCATGTCACACACATACACAGCCATGATAATCAGTCACATGTACACATACACAGCCATGATAATCATCAGACACACACACACACATATACACACACACACCTGGCCTATGGTCTTTCTTGTGCCCTCGGCTGTACGCCCGCAGCTGACGTCCCCGCTGCTGGGTTGATTGCTTTGTCATGACCGCTGATTGGACGCCGCCTTTGATTGCTTCTCCCTGGCGGCGTCCCCAAGGCGGAAGTGCGGCCGGGCCGGCGGCAGAATGTTACTGGAGGCTGCGGGGGCAGTGTTAAAGTGCGGCCGCCAGCGGGGGGCAGTGGATAAATGCGGCCGCCAGCGGGAGCACAGGAAACGTGCGGCCAGCGGCCTCTAATAAAGGGCAAGCAAGGACTGCCCAGTGTGTCCCCGGGCCGCAGCAATCAGCCTGGCGGGCCGCTTGCGGCCATGGGCCACGTGTTTGAGACCCCTGCATTAAGGTATGGGGCAGCGCTGCGGTCGGGTGTTCCCTGGAGTGTCCTGTGCTTTTCCGGCGTCTTTCGGTGCGCTCTGCATCGGCCCCCTGCTGACAGGTGGCCAGCGATATTCATTTAGCCCCCGGCTTCGGCCTGTTCTGGGAGGTCTCCACCTCCAGTGATGATGCGCTCCTTCTGGACCACCCCCCAACCTCTCGTCTTTGGCCAATTGCATTAGGCTGCGACAGGCATCATGGAAAGGGGCGTGGCTTCACTTCCACGCCGCTCTTTTGGCGCCATTCCTTCACTTCAGACGCCATTGCAGCAGCACAGGACGCTAGGGGACACAGGACTCGGGGCGCTTCACTTCTAGCCTCTCAGGTGAACTGGGCGCAGCAGTGGTTTGGCACCGCAATAGCCCTTGGCGGTGGTGGTTTAACAGTGCAGCAGCTCCTGTCCCAGTATTACTTGCTCCTTACACTGTAGTGTGTATTTTCTGATCATCATAATGGGAGACCCAGACAATGGGGTTTAGGGCACTGCCCTCCGGAGGCCACACTATGTACTACAAGTTTGTAGACACCGCCCCCTCCGCTTATAAACCCCTACCGCAGGGAATATCCTCAGTTTTAAACTTAGTGTGCTCGGAGGATCACACGCTTTGCTTGCACTTCACTGCATACTCACAGCTTACGTGATGGCGTATGAAGACAAGGTAAAAAGGTCCCGTCGGGGACCTCCGGCAGTCTCCCTGCTCACCTTCGGGGAACACGCAGGTTGAGGTACCGGAGGGTCTAGTGCCTGGACACGTGGTGTTCTCCCGGTACGCTGCCGCACTCCTTCCCATCCCCCATGGGGGCTCTGGAAAGTGGGAGATAGGAGCCTTGCACAGCTCCGCTCCGTCCGAGGCCTCCCTAAATGGTGCTTACAGACCGGACTGGAGTCAGCCCAGTCCGAGGCCTCCCTAAATGGTGCTTACAGACCGGACTGGTGCTGAAACCCCCGTCCGAGGCCTCCCGAAATGGTGCTTACAGACCGGACAGGCACTGAGATACCCTGGTGTCTCCGGTGTGCCTGGGGGTAGTGTCTGGACCTGAGGTGTCCTGCCACTCAGACCGCGCGCTACCCTCGGGTCCGCGGTTCTGGAGGTGTACCCTGTGCTGGGGTCACCCTGGCTGACCGCCCTGTGTACCCACAGGGGCTGCGGCTGTGGGCTTCAGATTTATGTCTGCAGCCTGGGTATTTGTGTTTATACCCCCCGCGCTGCGGGCTCCGGCGCCTACATTACTGTAATGGCTGCCTGGAGAGTTGTGGAGCAGCCCATGTGACATCGATGGGCGTGTGTGTGTGCTTCCCGCGTGTTTCGGTCCTCGCCCTCAGCTTATCCTGCGGCGGCCATCTTTCTCCCTCACTTCCCGGCTGGGATCTGTTGAGACTGCTCTGCTGCTCTCCCGGGGAGACCAGGTTCATAACCCTCGCGGAGGCTACACACACATCGCTCCCTTCCCCACCGCTTTGAAGCGGTCGGTAAGCCACCGGTGTACCGGTGATTCTCTCCTGTTTTGGCTTGTTTTCCCCTACTGTGGGTATGTCCTCAGGAAAGAAGAGTGCTGCTAAGGCGGCCAGTACCACCTCTGTCTGTGCTACATGCAACGGGACACTGGTTGGGGGGTCCTGCAATAATTGCAGACGTCCAGAAGCCCGGACTGTCACTGCTGAGTCAGCAGCTCCGGTGCTATACCCTGAGGTTCAGGTGATCCCAGGGCCATGGGACAAACAGAATGAGATCAATGAATCTATGTTATCCCAATTGTCCTCCATGTCGCAATCCCTGGAGGCACTAACAAGGAGGCTGGAAGGTCCAGCTGCTCCTTCAAGTTACCCCCGGGTGTCTCCGTCTTCCACTGTGAGACCCCTTAAGCGGGCTCGCCGGGACGATTCACCCGAACTCCAGATCCTCTCTGAGGAGGAGCGTCACTCTGAAGGTGACGAGGATGATGGGGGTTCAATCCTCGGGTCTGTGTCGGAACCACCAGAAGGGGTGGAGGATCTGGTGTCCTCCATCAACGAGACTTTGCGTCTCGTGGCACCCCCTGAGGAGGTGGACGTTCACCCGAAGGAGGTCTATCAATGGTTACAACCTGAGGCTAGACCATGTGGCTCTTTTATGGACCACACTAATTTTGGAAGGGTGGTTAGAACACCCAGGGTTCACCCTGGGCGGCGTTATGTCCGCAAATCTAAGGACACTCGCTTCCCCTTTCCACAGGAGGTGCTTCAGGAGTGGTCGCAGTCCCCGAAGGTGGACGCTTCCATGACCAGGATTGCTGCACGCTCCCTTTTCTCTGCCTCTGATAGCTCCTCATTGAAGGACGCAACAGACAGACAGGTCGAATAACTCGCCAAGTCTTCTTATGAGGCTGTGGGTCTTCTTTTGCCCCTAATTTTGCTGCGGTCTGGACCTTGCAGGCGATCACATCCTGCCTGGATGGTATTGCTGACCTGGCAGGGTCCAGTTCAGAGGTTCTGGCACTTACCGACAGGGCACGAGCCTATGCGGATTATGCCAGGACGGCGTCCTTGGAGACTGCCACCCGCTCTGCTGTGGCCTCGGCCAATGCTATAGCGATCCGCAGGTTGTTGTGGCTGCGTCTATGGGACTCAGATACCACGTCAAAGAAGATTCTGCAGAATCTTCCATTCTCTGGTGACAGGCTTTTTGGTACCGAGCTGGACAAGCTGATCAAGGATTCTGCGGAGTCCAAGATACCACAGAACAAACCTAAGCCACGGTATACCGTGAAAAGGAACCCTAAACAGTGGTCCTTTCGCTCCAGCTCGCAGCCTTCGGCATCTTCCGCTCGCGCGGACCGTGGGGGCAAGCCTTCTACCCAGTGGCGCCCCAAGGGTCGCCAGAAGAAGCCGACGGGGGCAACAGCTGCCGCCCCCAAACCCACTTCCGCATGACTCGCTCTCTCTTCCTGCCTCCCCACAGGTGGGGGGTCGTCTGTCCCGATTTCAGGACAGATGGCGTCTCCGCATTCAGGATCAGTGGGTCAGAGACGTAGTCTCGCGAGGTTACAGGATAGAGCTGTCGTCGCAGCCCGCACACCGATTCCATCGGTCTGTTCCATCTCCAGAAAAGGCTCAGGCTTTTTATCTGGTGTTGGAGGGTCTACGCAGAGACGGGGTAGTGGTCCCAGTGCCCACTGGGGAGAGGTTCAGGGGTTTTTACTCCAACCTCTTTATCGTCCCAAAGAAGGACGGCTCCTTCCGCCCGGTTCTGGACCTCAAGTTGTTCAACCGTCACGTGTTGGTTCGGAAGTTCCGCATGGAATCCCTGCGTTCCGTGATCGCGGCTGTGTCGCAGGGAGACTTCCTAGCGTCCATAGATATCCGAGACGCTTACCTTCACGTGCCCATTGCACCGGCTCATCAGCGCTGGTTGAGATTCGCAGTGGGGGAGAACACTTCCAATTCGTGGCACTGCCTTTCGGGTTGGCCTCGGCACCGCGGGTGTTCACAAAAGTGATGGCCTCGATGATGGCTCTCCTGCATGCACAGGGTCACGCCGTCATACCTTATCTAGACGACCTGCTGGTCAGAGCGCCATCGGAACACCTGTGTCAGCGAAGCCTGGAGGTGACCATGCAGTCTCTGGAATGGTTTGGGTGGCTCCTCAATATCCAGAAATCCACCCTGGTCCCAACCCAGTCACTGACGTATCTGGGCATGGACTTCCACACGGACTCTGCTCTGGTGTCTCTGCCGCGAGCCAAACAGCTGGCCATCCAATCGGGAGTACACGATCTCCTCCTGTCACCGCACTCATCCCTGCGGGTCTTGATGAAGCTGGTGGGGCGCATGGTGGCAGCAATAGAGGCGGTGCCTTTTGCACAGTTTCGCCTCCGTCCTCTGCAACTGGAAATTCTCCAGAGGTGGGACAAGAAGTCGTCCTCTCTGAATCAGCTGGTGGTTCTTTCCCAGACGACCAGGGATTCTCTACAGTGGTGGCTCCAGCCAAGTCACCTGTCACGGGGCCGATCCTTCCTAAAACCGTCATGGTTAGTGGTGACCACCGACGCCAGTCTAAAAGGCTGGGGGGCGGTGTTCTTACACCACAGGGCTCAAGGTCTCTGGACACGGTCGGAGTCGACGTTGCAGATCAACGTGCTGGAGCTCAGGGCGGTCTATCTAGCACTCCTGGCTTTTCGGGTGTTCCTGTCAGGACAGCCCATTCGGGTTCAGTCCGACAATGCGACAGCCGTCGCCTATATAAATCATCAGGGAGGAACCAGGAGTGCACAGGCCCTAGCGGAAGTCCACCGCATTCTATCATGGGTGGAAGACAACAACTGCTTGATCTCCGCAGTTTACATCCCAGGTGTCGAGAATTGGGAGGCCGATTACCTGAGCCGACAGGGGATGGACGCCGGAGAATGGTCTCTTCATCCGGACGTCTTCCGGGACATCTGCAACAGATGGGGCACTCCGGACGTGGATCTGATGGCCTCCCGGCTGAATCATCAGGTGCCACAATACATGGCGAGATCGTGGGACCCTCAGTCTCTGGGGGCAGATGCCCTGATCCTGAGTTGGTCCAGCTTCCAACTACCATATGTTTTCCCACCTCTGGCACTGATTCCCAAGGTTCTGTGGAAAATCAGGACGGAATGCTGCACAGCCATTCTAGTGGCTCCGGATTGGCCCAGGAGGTCCTGGTACCCGGATCTGTGGCAACTGTCAGGCGGGAACAGGTGGGCTCTTCCAGACCGCGCAGATCTTCTCGCGCAAGGCCCCATCTTCCGCCTCAATTCCAGGGCTCTCAGATTGACTGCATGGCTCTTGAGGCCTGGCTTCTAACGTCCAGGGGATTCTCCCCTACGGTGGTTGCCACTATGAATCGAGCTAGACGGCCCATATCACGGAAGATATATCACAGAACGTGGAAAATCTTCTTCACCTGGTGTGCTTCTGGTGGACGTTCACCTTGGCCGTTGTCGATTCCGACCCTGTTGGCTTTTCTGCAGTCGGGCTTGGAGTTGGGCCTATCCCTCAGTTCCCTGAAGGGTCAGCTATCAGCGCTGTCTGTACTGTTTGACAGGCGCTTGGCACTCCTTCCAAAGGTTCGTCAATTTCTCCAGGGGGTGTCTCGGGTGGTCCCGCCGTATAGGCGACCGCTGGACCCTTGGGATCTCAACATGGTTCTGGCGGCTCTATAGAAACCGCCTTTTGAGCCACTGAGAGAAGTTTCCCTCTCTTGTCTGTCACAGAAAGTGGTCTTTCTGGTGGCAATTACGTCTCTAAGACGGGTCTCTGAATTGGCTGCACTTTCGTGCAAGTCACCCTTTCTGGCGGTTCACCAAGACAAGGTGGTGTTGCGCCCGCGGGCAGAATTCTTGCCAAAGGTGGTTTCCACTTTTCACTTGAACCAAGAGATTGTTCTTCCATCATTCTGTCCTGCCCCTGTTCATCAGGTTGAGCGCGACCTCCACACTCTGGACCTCGTACGGGCTGTACGCATTTATGTGTCCAGGACTGCCTCCTTCCGGAGTTCGGACTCCTTGTTCGTACTGACGGCAGGTCGCTGTAAGGGGTCCGCGGCGTCAAAATCGACCTTGGCCAGATGGATCAAGGCACCCATTCAAGAGGCATACCGTTCTTCTGGTTTGCCTCTCCCGGTGGGCTTGAAGGCGCACTCGACCAGAGCTGTCGGTGCCTCCTGGGCTTTGCGACATCGCGCTTCTGCGCTACAGGTGTGTCAGGCGGCCACTTGGTCCAGCCTGCACACTTTCTCTAAGCACTATATGGTGCATGCCCATGCCTCTGCGGATGCAAGTTTGGGCAGGCGGGTCCTCCAGGCGGCGGTTGCCCACCTTTGAGGGGGACCGTATATCTCACCGTCTTTTTGAGGAACTCTTCCCGCCCTGGGGTTTGCTTTAGGACATCCCCATTGTCTGGGTCTCCCATTATGATGATCAGAAAAAAGAGAATTTTGTTTACGTACCGTAAATTCTTTTTTCTTGAATCATCAATGGGAGACCCAGCACCCACCCAGTTGTTCCGTTGGATGTTTTGCATTTGACCTGTTCCCAGTTGGGACAGTTTATTCCGGGTTGTTGGACCGTCTGTGCACGGTTTCTTTCCCGATGTTTTGGGTGTGGTTTATGTTGTCTCCTCGCAGCTTATGGACCTAACTGAGGATATTCCCTGCGGTAGGGGTTTATAAGCGGAGGGGGCGGTGTCTACAAACTTGTAGTACCTAGTGTGGCCTCCGGAGGGCAGTGCCCTAAACCCCATTGTCTGGGTCTCCCATTGATGATTCAAGAAAAAAGAATTTACGGTACGTAAACAAAATTCTCTTTTTCTGGGTGCAGCAGGGGAGGAAAGTTGCATGATGCCTGGCAACAAGGGCAAAAAGGCACCTTAGGCCTTTAATGTTTATTATGCTTTTTGCATAGCATGTGTGGATGCGCTGCCCTGCGGATGCTCGACCCCACTCTGCCAGGCCTGTGCCTCTGAACCCCCTCAGTCTAGTGTCTGACTCTGGTCAGGTACCCACTGAAGTAGGTGTCTGCTAACAGACCATCGGCAGTTACTCTGTCACAATCCATGAGCCAGGCTATACACCAGCTCTCCGAGACACTGCTCCGGGTGGTGCAACCACATCCATTGTCCTCGGACCAGCAGGTCCACTTGGAGGAGGGTTCTGACCATGAAGAATCTCATTCTGGTACTCCTCTTCCCCTTGGTCAGTCGGGTAGGAAGAGATCCCGGACGGGCTCTTCCTCAGCCCCATCTCAGGGCTCCATGACCTCTCCTACACGGAGTAGGTCTCGTGATTCTCACTCTTCTTGTAAGCTTCATGAATCTGAGGTGGATCTGGATGAGGGTGAATCCTTTGAATCCACTTCCTCTGATACTCTTGCCCTGGTGGACGATCTGGTGTCGGCCGTTAATCAGGCTCTGTCGGTGGCAGATCCCACTCCGGTGTCCTCCTCGGATCATGTGATCTCATTCAAGAGGCCCAAGAGACCTCAGAAGGTTTTTTCTGATCATTCAGAGATCCAGGAAGTCTCACAGAAACACTGGGCCCATCCAGATAAGAGGTTCGGTAATCATAAGGCGATTGCAGCCCTTTACCCTTTTTTGCCAACTCTGGCAAAGGCCTGGTCGGACTCTCCGACCATAGATCCTCCAGTGTCCCGTTTGGCTTCTAAGACTCTTCTATCTCTCCCTGATCGTGCATCCATAAAGGATACTACTGATCGTCAGCTGGAACAGCTGCCTAAGTCAGTGTTCGAAGCTTCAGGGGCATCTTTGTCCCCTTCCTTCGCCTCTATGTGGTGGCGAAGGCTATTCTGTCCTGGGCTGGGGATTTACACTCCACCTTGCGTCATCAAGAGGCAGATTCGGAGTTATTAGATTTAGCAGCTCAGATTTCTGTGGCTGGGGGAGGTAAAAGCATCTCGCTTCCCCAACAGAAGCTAAAATGTAGGTTCACCAAGGGTCAACAGACGAGATTCCGGTCCTTTCGGAACTCGTCAGGGTGGTCGGTTTCCCGTCCGCCTCACCAGAATCGGACGCAGCGCATGGATAGGGGTTTCCAAACTCCCAATAAATTGGGTTCTACTTGGCAGCCCCGGAATAATCAGTCCAAATCAAAGGAATCTGGGCCTCAGAGGTTTTCCTCTTCATGACTCGGCACCCCCCCGGAAGACACCTCCCAAGTGGGCGGCCGACTTTCCCGCTTTCGGCATGCCTGGCTCGCTGCTACAGATGATCAGTGGGTTCGGGAATTGGTGTCTTCCGGATACAACATAGAGTTTCATACTCGCCCTCCCAGAAGATTTGTTCTTTCCCACCCCTCGAGATTGCCGGAAAAGGCACACGCTTTGTTCCAAGCAGTCGACTCTGTGCGGCGGGCAGGAGTCAATGTACCAAGCCTCAGGCCGAGTGGTTTCAGGGGTTCTATTCAAACCTATTCATCGTACCCAAAGGATGTCTCTTTCCGTCCCATTTTGGATTTGAAACGTCTAAACAGATTTGTGCGTATCCGACGTTTCCGGATGGAATCTCTCCGGTCCGTCATTGCGTCCATGCAGAAGGGGGAGTTCATCGCCTCTATAGATATCAGGGACGCTTATCTGCACATCCCGATATCCAGCCCCCATCAGAGGTTTCTGTGTTTCGCGGTGGGCGAGGATCATTATCAGTTTGTAGCTCTCCCCTTCGGGTTGGCAACTGCTCCGCACGTGTTTACCAAGGTCATGGCTGCGGTCATGACCGTTCTTCATGGTCTGGGGGTGGCGATTCTCCCTTACCTGGACGACCTTTTGGTCAAGGGTCGGTCGTTCAGGGACTGCGAGGACAGTGTTTGTAACACGATGGACACGCTCTCACGGCTGGGTTGGATTCTCAATTTGCCGAAATCCACCCCAGTTCCGAGCCGCAAACTCACGTTTCTGGGGATGGTCCTGGACACATCACAGGGACAGGTACTTCTTCCCCAGAACAAGGTTCATTCTCTGCTTTGTGCAGTCCGCACACTTCTGGGCCAAATTCCGCATTCCCTTCAATTTGCAATGCGCGTCTTGGGGAAGATGGTGGCGGCGATGGAGGCAGTGCCATTTGCTCAATTGCATCTCTGTCCCTTACAACTGGATCTGTTATCGGCCTGGAATCCAGCCCGTTTACCCTTCACTGGTCATTTCGCCCGTCGCGGCAACGAGACGATCTCTTTGTTGGTGGTTGGTTCCGTCGTCTCTCTCTTCGGGGAGATCCTTCCCTTACCGATCCGGTGGGATGTTCTGACCACCGATGCCATCTCCTCGGCTGGGAGGCGGTTTTCCAGAGTCACACGGCCCGGGTCGGTGGACCCCAGAGGAATCCTTTCTGCCCATAAATCTTTTGGAGATTCGGGCCATTTACTTGGTATTGAAGAGTTTTCATCATCACCTGATGGGTTGCCACATTCGCATCCAATCGGACAACGCCACGGCGGTGGCTTATGTAACCATCAGGGCGAACGCGCAGCAGAACAGCGATGCGGGAAGTAGAACCAATTCTCCATTGGGTCGATTTTTCGGGAGCTGTACTGTCGGCAGTCCACATCCCGGGGGTCAAGAACTGGGCGGCAGATTATCTCAGCCGTCAGGGGCTTGCATCAGGGGACATCTTCACCCAGATGTCTTCGCTCAGATATGCATGCACTTTGGGACTCCAGATGTAGATCTCATGGCGTCACGGATGAATTCCCAGATTCCCAACTTCTTTGCTCGATCCCGCAATCCCAGGGATCTAGGAGCAGATGCCCTGGTTTAGGACTGGACGCAGTTTCGTCTCCCGTACGTCTTTCCACCTCTGGCCCTCCTTCCCAGAGTGGTCCAGAAAATCAGAACGGAGAGAGTGGCGGTGATACTAATCGACCCGGACTGGCCCAGGAGGTTGTGGTACGCCGATCTCGTTCAACTCTCCGCAAACGCCCCGTGGCAGTTGCCGGTCTGTCCAGATCTTCTCTCCCAGGGTCCGATTTGGCATCAGAACTCAGGGGCTCTTCGTTTCATGGCGTGCCCTTGAGACCAGAATTCTAACTCAGGCGGGGTTTTCGGAAAGTGAAAACCTGTCTCCGCCCGGATATATCACAGGACTTGGAAGGTGTTTTTCGCCTGGTGTGAGTCAATGCAGGTTCCTCCCTTGCGTTTCGCAGCCGTCTTAGTTGAACTTGATGGTCGGGGGCTTGGAACAGAAAAAGCATCGTCCCTTTCCTCTGGATGAACAACTCCAGGATCTGGTTACTAGAGAATGGAAGAAGCCAGATAGGAAGGGCGCCTTTACATAATTTCTGAAGCGCAAATATCCTTTCGAGGAGGCTTCATGTTCTTCTTGACATAAGACACCCAGACTGGATGTTGCAGTGGCGAAACCTTCTAAAAAATATTCTTTGCCATTTGAAGATATGGGCACTCTAAAGGATCCTCTAGACAAAAAAGCTGACCAGTTTCCCTAAAAACACTGGGGAGTCATCAGCAGGTGGGCTGAGGCCAGGACTGGCTGCCAGGTTCTTGATGGTCTGGTTAGACCAACTAGTTTCTCAACTAAAAAATAGGGATTCTAGAGAAGAAATTCTGGCCTCAGTTCCCATTATGCAAGGGGCTGCAGCTTTCTTAGTAGATGCAGCCACAGATTCCACCATGTTGACAGCAAGATCTGCAGCCTCCTCCAATGCAGCTAGGAGGGCATTGTGGTCGAAGAACTGGCCGGGTAATTTGCAGCAAAGAATAAATTGAGTCTCCTTCCTTGCGAGGGTGAATATCTGTTTGGAACAGCCGTAGATGACATCTTGGAGAAGGCAGGGGATAAGAAGAAGTTGTTTCCAGAGCTGTCTTTTTTTTTTTTTTTTTTCTTCTTTTAAACGGCCCTTTCGGAGTAGACCAATATTGAAGGAAGTATTCCCCGAAAAAAGACACCAGTTGGACTGTCCCGAGGAAAGGTCGAAAGTGGTTCATGTTCAAGGGGTCCTTCTGTGACTCCAAAAGTCCTCAAAGTGACACTCTTCCCCAGGTGGGATGTCGGCTCTCTCACCTTCCTTCCAGCCTGGGCTCCAATTTCATCAATACTTGGATTTTAAACCTCATAAAAACTGGTCAAACTCTGGTTTCCACATCTTCCGTCCATCCAGATTTCCTCATCACTCCTCCCAGAGCGTCTCAGGTCAAACGACGGGTGCTTGAAAGCAAGATCTTCAGTCTCTTGGACAAGGCAGTCCTAGTTCGGGTTCTGACCCAGGAAGACGGGACAGGATATTACTCTCCCCTCTTCCTGGTTAAAAAAAAAACGTTTTTTTCAGGACTATTTTGAACTTGAAAAGCCTGAACAATTACCTGGAGGTTCCAACTTTCAAGATCAAAGCGATTGGGTCTGCAGTCAAAATGCTTTTTCCAGTTGCCACATAGTAGTCCTGGACTTAAGATTCATGTTACCATGTTCCTATAAGTGTCCAGTCCCAACAGTACCTCTGGGTGGCGTTCAGGGGATCTCCCAAATCCCAACATTTTCCGTATCAAGCACTTCTGTTCAGCATAGTGATCGCTCCTCAAATTTTCACCAAAAAAATATCAGAAGTGTCTGCTCGCCTCAGGGAGCAGTGTGTCCTCAATGTACCATACCTGGACGATTTTCTGATAATTGGGAAATCAGCTACATGTTGTTCAGACCAGGTCCATCAGGTCCTCGAAATGTTGAAAAATCTGGGTGGCTCATCAACATGGACAAATCCAAACTGACTCCATCAACGTCTCAGATTTTTGAAGGTCTCCTATTGGACTCAACCACACAGGAGTGTTGTCTACCACCAGACAAGATGAAGAACATCCAGATGCTTGTCTTAAACGCCATAGACTCACCAGCCATGACTCTGAGACGGGCCATGTTGCTACTGGGCTCCCTCACAGCTTGCATACCAGGATTACTTTGGGCCCAGACCCATTCCAGGATTCTGCAGTGGGACATTCCCAAACATCAGGAAGCCCTAGGTCAGAATCTAGAGGGCAAACTGATTTAGAGCTGCAACCAGCTATCTTACAATCTCTCCGCTGGTGGTTGGACGATTCGATACTGTCCACAGGGGTCCCCTGGTGGTCCCCCGCTACAGAGGTGGTCACAACTGATGCCAGTGATTCAGGGTGGGCAGCCGATTTAGATCAGGAGATATTTCAGGGGGATTGGTCAGGTTTTCTGAAGGACATTTCCTCCCACATGAGAGAGTTGGTAGCTTTAGAATGTGTTTCTACCAGCATTAAAGGGTCATCACATCAAAGTCCTGTCCCACAATCGGGTGTCGGTTGCCTATATAGACCACCAAGGGGGAGACACGGTCCAAAGCAATAGTGGGGGTGGCGGAATGTATCATCTTACTTGCAGAGGTACACCTAGCCTCCATCTCTGCAGTACAGTCATGGCCAAAAGTTTTGAGAATGACACCAAAATTATATTTTCACATGATCTGCTGCCCTCTGGTTTTTATTTGTGTTTGTCTGATGTTTCTATCACATACAGAAATATAATTGCAATCATATTATGAGTACCAAAAGGTTTAATTGACAGTTAGAATGAGTTAATGCAACAAGTCAATATTTGCAGTGTTGACCCTTCTTCTTCAGGACCTCTGCAATTCTCCCTGGCATGCTCTCAATCAACTTCTGGACCAAATCCTGACTGATAGCAGTCCATTCTTGCATAATCAATGCTTGCATTTTGCCAGAATTTGTTGTTTTTTGTTTGCCCACTCGTCTCTTGATGATTGACCACAAGTTCTCAATGGGATTAAGATCTGGGGAGTTTTCAGGCCATGGACCCAAAATCTCTGTTTTGTTCCCTGAGCCATTTAGTTATCACCTTTGCTTTATGGCAAGGTGCTCCATCATGCTGGAAAAGGCATTGTTGGGTGCCAAACTGCTCTTGGACGGTTGGGAGAAGTTGCTCTTGGAGGACATTCTGGTACCATTCTTTATTCATGGCTTTTTAGGCAAGACTGTGAGTGAGCTGATTCCCTTGGCTGAGAAGCAACCCGACACATGAATGGTTTCAGGATGCTTTACAGTTGGCATGAGACAAGACTGGTGGTAGCGCTCACCTCTTCTTCTCCGAATAAGCTGTTTTCCAGATGTCCCAAACAATCGAAAAGGGGATTCATCAGAAAATGACTTTACCCCAGTCCTCAGCAGTCCACTCCCTGTACCTTTTGCAGAATATCAGTCGGTCCCTGATGTTTTTTCTGGAGAGAAGTGGCTTCTTTGCTGCCCTCTTTGAAACCAGGCCTTGCTCAAAGAGTCTCCGCCTCAGTGCGTGCAGAAGCACTCACAACAGCCTGCTGCCATTCCTGAACAAGCTCCGCACTGCTGGTAGTCCAATCCCGCAGCTGAAACTGTTTTAAGATACGGTCCTGGCACTTGCTGGTCTTTCTTGGGCGCCCTGGGCCTTTTTGACAACAATGGAAGCTCTCTCCTTGAAGTTCTTGATGATGCGATAATTGTTGACTGAGGTGCAATCTTTCTAGCTGCGATACTCTTCCCTGTTAGGCCATTTTTGTGCAGTGCAATGATGGCTGCACGTGTTTCTTTAGAGATAACCATGGTTAACTGAAGAGAAACAATGATACCAAGCACCAGCCTCCTTTTAAAGTGTCCAGTGGTGTCATTCTTACTTAATCATGACTGATCGCCAGCCCTGTCCTCATCAACACCCACACCTGTGTTAATGGAACAATCACTAAAACGATGTTAACTGCTCCTTTTAAGGCAGGACTGCATTGATGTTGAAATGTGTTTTGGGTGTTAAACTTCATTTTCTAGGCAAATATTGACTTTGCAAGTAATTGCTGTTAAGCTGATCACTCTTTGACATTTTGGAGTATATGCAAATTGGCATTAGAAAAACTGTAGTAGACTTTGTTAAAATTTATATTTGTATCATTCTCAAAACTTTTGGCCATGACTGTACATATAAGGGGGAAGGACAATGACGAAGCAGATTTCCTCGGTCGGGTACACCTTCACCAGGGCGATTAGACTCTGAATCAGACAATGTTTTGCCAGATCACAGACATGTGGGGAACCCCAACATAGTTGTTCGCGACCAGGTCCAACCGGCAAGTGGATCGGTTTTGCTTCCTGGATCCCAGAGATCATCCATTTGTGGTGGATGCGCTTCTTATCTAATAGGATTTCAGGCTGATTTATGCCTTTCCTCCATTAATTCTAATATCGGGAAGACCAAGCACGAGTGATCTCGATAGCACCATTCTGGCCGAGGAGGCCATCGTTCTTCTGACTCCAGCAGATGTCAGTCTCCAATCCTTGGGTCCTCCCGTATCTTCCAGACCTCTCCAGGGGCAGGTTCATCACCCTCAGGCAGAAAGATTACACCTGACTTCCTGGAACTTGAGAGGTGGCTTTTGAGTAATAGGGGTTCTCTGCTGCAGTATCAGAAACTCTCCTTTAAATCTAGAATACCTGTAACTTCCCGGATTTATTATAGGACCTGGACAAAATTCCTGTCAGTAACCAGGGCAGATCCGGAAGGGGTAGTCCCTAGCAACCTGGTTCTAGCATTTCTGCAAAAGGGGGTGGAGATGGGGCTCTCGGTAAGCACTCTTAAGGTCCAGATTTCGGCGCTTGGAGTGCTTGCTCTATAATTTCAACCTAGCAGGGGACCCTTGGGTTTCACGCTTTATCTCAAAGCATGTGCTAGATCTGCATTGGCTTAGCCCATTAGCTCCTCTCCTTGGGATCTCAACCTGGTACTAACTGCTTAGACAGAACCTCCATTGAACCTCTGCAGGATGTTCCTAGTAAGTTTCTTTCCCTTTAGACTGTCCTCTTGGTAGCATTAACCTCTGCTCTACAAATAGGGGGACATTCAGGCCCTTTCAGCAGACCCACCTTTTACCTTGTTTCGAGACGATAGAGTGATCTTAAGACCTGACGCGGCATACCTCTCTGATGTTGTCTCTACATTTCACTGGTCAAAAGAGATTGTTTTGCCCACTTTTTGCAGTAGCCCTACAAATGATAAACTCATTAGATGTCAAACACTGTTTGGAAAGATACCTAGAGGTTACAAGTCCTTGGAGGAGAGACAGGTCACTTTTTGTTTGTTTTCAGGGACAGATGAAAGGTTGTAGGTCCTCCAAAGCCACATTAGCTCGTTGGGTTAGGGAGGCTATTAACATGGCCTACTCTGTAAGCGGCAAAGAATTGGAGAAGAACCTCAGAGCTCATTCCACAAGGGCCGTGGCTACTACCTGGTCTGAAAGCTCAGGCATATCTATCGATCAAATTTGTAGAGCAGCAACATGGTCTTCGCCTTCTACATTCTATAAGCACTATTGATTAGATCTGTGGTGCTGATATCCTGTTTGGGAGTAGGGTTCTACAGGCTGTGGTCCCTCCCTAGTTCTAAATTTCTCTGTAATTCTCTCCTTAGGGTGCTGTCATGGATGACTGATAAACACCATTACTTACCGGTAATGTGTTTTTTCATGAGTCCATGATAGCCCCCTCATATTACCTCCCATTTAGGAGGGTTCGTCACTTTTGTCTTCTCCTCTTGGTGTTTTGTTTTTACACGTGGTGTTCTGAGTTGTGGTGGACTAACAATATTCCGGAGGTCTGTTTTTCAGACTCTGCAACCAACTGCCATGGGGGAAAGGAACCGCCCCTTTTAAAGCCTGACAGTTCCCTGTCCTTGGAGGGTAGATCCTCTCTTGTTAGGGTGCTGTCATGGATTCCGAAAAAATCAGTATGTAATTGTTTTTGTCACCCCCACCTTCCTAAAATTATGTAATAAAGAATCATATGTACAAAACATTGGCATCCAGAAAAAGGTTAGCTCGCCTGGAAAAAACAAGCCTTCAGCCCTATCAAGAAAAAAAAAAAAGTTACATTACATCTTACATTACATTATATAGTAAAATGAATGGTGTCATTCAAAACTACACTTTGTCCTGTAAGAAACAAGCCCCCATTTTTTTTTTTCTTTTTTAAATTACTTTAATTCCCAATTTTCCTTGAATAAATGCATGGGTGACATTAGTCTGTGCTGTCTCCTCAGTTTACCATCTTTAGCATTACCCCTCGTTATATTCTACCGTGCTGGTGTTGGAGACTTGGGAATACAGCCAGTCTATGGTGTGCCTCCTCTAAAACCAAAGCTGGTAAAATACAGACTCCTCCTGCATAAGGTCTTTGCTTAAAGAGAACCAACCAACAAGTTTTAAGGCTATAAAGTGAAGCCAATACCTTACAAGCTGTGGGATATTGAGTGCAATAATACCTTTACTCCAATGATTACATGTATGATTACAGAGATAAATGATCTAGAAGTCCTTAGAATGTGTGCAGCAAAGGGACGGAGTGTGCAACACAATAGTATAAAGAGGGCCTGGGTTTCCGTGTATCACTGCCCTTTTTGCTCTAAGGCAAACCCTCCCTCTCTACCTACCTAAATCTCCCACCTTGACTGTTATCGTCACAAATAGAAGCCCCCACACCCTCCAGTCTCTGCAGGTCCTGACTTGTCTCCTCTCACAGACCTGGACAGATCCCTGCTATTGTCATCACAGATCACCAATGACAGATGGGGATCTGTCCATGGAGCATGCTGGGAGTTTGTTTCTCTGCATTTGCAGACTGTGATGGAGCATGTGGGAGTTGTAGTGCCACTGGCTCAGGATCTGCAGATTGTTCCCTTGTTTTAGTCTTTGGGGTCATAGTGATAATGCATTGTATGGCAGATCATTGCCATACAGAACACAATCACTGTGACCCCAGAGACTACAACAACAGGACGCTTGATCCCTTGTTGTAGTCTCTGTGGTCACGCTGATTGTGCACTGTATGGTAATGATCTGCCATACAAGTGCATAATCACCGTGACCCCAGAGACTATAACAAGGGAATACTTGATCCCTTGCTGCAGTCTCTGGATGTAGCAGACGCGATCGAGTGTCATGGGACCATCGTTTTGGACTATGTCGAAGGTTGATAAAGATGGCATCTTAATTTGGTTTGTGTTTTTCTTTCTAATAAAAAGATTTTTGTCTGTGTGGTGTATTTTTTTACTATTTGATAGACCTTTCTAATGGCCAGGTCTAACATTGGCACGACATTATGAATCTCGGGCTTAGTGACGCTCCTAATAAAAAAGCCGGCGTTTACCCCTTTATATCCAGTTTGTCACCGCCACAGGGCAACCGGGTGAGTCTTGGTACAGCGCCAGAAAATGGTGCTTCAATGAATGCACCATTTTCTGGGGCGGCTGTTGCCTGCAATTCACAGCATGAGGGGCCCAGAACTCTTGGTGTCTCCATGCTGAAGGATTCCAGCCCCTAGCTGCCTAGTTGTACCTGGCTTGACCAAAAATACAGCGAAACGCCATGTTTTTTTTTTTTTTTTTTCTTTTCCCCCAAATAATTTGGATGAATTAAAAAAAAAAAAAAAAAAACCTGTCTGGCTTCGCTGTACTTTTTGGTTGCCAACCAGGTACTACTAGGCAGCTGGGGGTGGGTGGCAGACCGTAGCAACATGTTGTTGTACCTGGCTTGCAACCAAAAATATGGCGAAGCCCCACATCGTTTTTTTTTTATTTTTTTTAATTATTTTTACAACTAAAAAAAACGACTTGGAGCTTCGCCATATTTTTGGTTGCCAGCCCAGGTACAACTTGGCAGCTGGGGACTGGAATCCTCAGCGTAGACAGGCTCAAACATTCTGGGCTCCCACACTGTGAACTGTGAATTGCAGCCCACAGCCATGCCAGAAAATGGTGCATTCATTAGAGGCGCCATTTTCTGGTGCTGTACCCAGACTCTTCCGCCTGTCCTGGTGCCGGTGGCAAAGTGGGTTATAAAGGGGTTAATTCAATTCTTTTATTGGCAGCTGGCACAAAGCCCGAGATTCAAAATGTCGGGCTAATATTAGACCCTGCCAATAGGAATCTCTGGTAAATAGTGAATAATACACAACACTCAGAGAAGCATAATTTTATTAGAACAAAAAACAAACGTATCTCAACACCATCTTTATTACTTCCACATAACCCTCCACGATCCTTCTTCCAGAGTCTGCAGGGAAAGAACAAGCATCCTCTCCCTGCAGAGTTTGCAGTCACACTGACCGCAGGGACTCGGTGAGTGAAGTCACCCGCGACAGTCAGAGACTGCCATGGAGGTGTGGTGACGTCAATCGCCAAGTCACCTTGGCTTCCCATGGCAGTGAACTCAAAATGTTGTCACTTGTTGTGGGTTTCCACTGTTTAAGGCACATTAGGGGCTATCCAAACAGGACATGACACCCACAGACCATGCCATCGAAATCTGTGTTCCAAAATATCACGCCCTGCTGTCACCCAAACAGTGGTTTTCCACCACATATGAGGTATCTGTGTACTCAGGAGAAATTGCGCAACAAATTCCAGGATCCATTTTATCCTGTTGCCCATGTGAAAATGAAAAAATTGAAGCCAAAAGAACATTCTTGTGGGGAAAAAAGTACTTGTTCATTTTCATGGATAAATGTATAAAGCCACCTGGGGGTTCAAAGTGCTCACTATGCATCTAGATAAGTAACTTGGGGGTCTAATTTCCAAAATGGGGTCACTTGTGGGGGAGCTCCACTGTTTAGGCACACAGGGGCTCTCCATACATGACATGGTGTCCGTTTAACGGTTGGAGCTAACTTTCCAATGGAAACCTCAAATGTCGCTCCTTCCCTTCTCAACCCTGCCGTGTGCCCAAACAGTGGATTGCCCAATAAATTTTGGGATCCATTTTATCCTGTTGCCCATGTGAAAATGAAAAAATGTAACCTAAATTAACATTTGTGTGGGGAAAAAGTGCTTTCATTTTTACAGCTCAATCAATGTATGAAGCGCCTGGGGGGGTTGAAAGTGCTCACTATGCATCTAGATAAGTTCCTTTGGGGGGGAAGGGGGGAGAGGGTCTTATTTCCAAAATGGGGTCGCCTGTGAGGGGTTTCCACTGTATAAGCTCATCTGGGACTTTCCAAACATGACATGGTGCCCGCTAATGCTTGCTGCTAATTTTCCTTTGCCCAAACAGTGGTTTTTGACCACACATGGGGTGTCAGCGTATTCAGCAGAAATTGCACAACAAATTTTAGGGTCCTTTTTGTGCTTTTTGTTTTGTGAAAATGCAATAATTGAGGTTGAAATAACATTTTTGTTGGAAAAATTAACATGTTCATTTTTTCTTTCCACATTACTTTAGTTCCTGTGAAGCAGCTGAAGAATAATCATTTTTTTGAATTTTGTTTTGAGTAGCTTGAGGGTTGCAGTCTTTAGAACGGTGTTGTTGCACCCCGGGGACCAGGCCCTTGTCGTCCTCTAGGGCTGGTGGGGTCGTCACGGTGACGTGACCCGGTCCCCTGGTCCCAGGTGCGGCAATAAAAAGGAATTAAAGAAAGGGGAATAGAGTTTTTCATGACGCCACCTGTTGTTTGTGGCTAGTAAGCCGCCACTGCTGTGCAAGTCTCTGGGGAACGATAATGAAGGCGCAGCCGGGATGGTGAGCTGTCCATGAGTAGGGCTTGGTGTTCCCAAGAGTAGGGGATGAGTCGTCAGGCTTTTCCAACTCCCGGCAGAGTTCAGCGTCTTCTCCTCAGGCAGGCTATCTCTCCTGCCAGCGTATAAAAGTCAGTGTGTTGCTCTGCAGGCAGGTGCGGGTTGCCGTCGTGTAAATGGGAATCCTAGCCCTATATGACGGCCTTTCCTTTGTGTGCTGGGGGTTTGGGTTCCGGGCATAAAGTCCCTTCACCCTGTCGGTTAATCTGTGTTTGGGGCATACAGCTCCCGGCCACTTCAACAGGGCTGGCACCGTGGTGTCGGCCCGGTCCTCCCAGTGTCCCAATTCTTTTGAACCCACCATGAACCCCTTCTTCCTCCCTCGGTACTCGGCCAGGGACCTGGACCGGCCTTACGGTGGCACAGGCCGCCGGGTCCACACTATTCCTCTGCGGTGTTAGTTTGGCTCTTGGGGTGTCTCGGCTTAGGAGCTCAGTTCCTCTTTCTCTACACCAGGGGTGGGGAACTCCAGTCCTCGAGGACCGCAATCAGTGCAGGTTTTCAGGATTTCCTTAGTATTGCTCAGGTGATAACATAATCACTTGCACTGGTGATGATTCCAATCCCTGTGCAATACTAAGGAAATCGTGAAAACCTGAACTGTTTGCGGCCCTCGAGGACTGGAGTTTCCCACCCCTGCTCTACACACTCTAGGAACTCTAACCTGGACCTCCTGTGTCCCTTACTCAGGGTAGACTAGCTTACTGGGAACTGGGTCCTCCTAACATAGTGTTCCTAGGGTCTAGTCTTGTACTTCCACCCCTTTCCTGGATATTCCTCCCTTCTCTCCACCCTCCATCTAGCTCTCTTTCCCCCCCCCCCCCTCTATCTGTTGCCTGACATGGAGTACTAGGTCTTGGGATGGGGGGGGGATGTGTAGGGTGTTGGTGTGGAGTGACTAGCTTACTAGCCCTGTTTGCAGGGGTGCCACAGTGTCACTTTTGGGTATTTTCTGTCACCTGGGCCCCTTAAAGTCACTTCAAATGGGATGTGGTCACTAAAAAAATGGTTTTGTAAATTTTGCAGGAAAAATGAGACGTTGCTGATTAACTTTGACCCGTCTAACTTCCTAACGGCACAATTTTGGAAACAAATTTTTTTTTTTTAATGTAAAGTAATCTATTCACCTTTTTGTGTGACATAGCTCTGTGGTTTAACCGAATAAAAATTCAAAATGTGAAAATTCCAAAATGTTCTAAATTTTCACCAAATTTCCATTTTTTTCACAAACGCAAAAATTATCATCCTAAATTTACTTAAAATGAAGCCCAATATTATGTCCGAAAAAACAAATCTCTGAATCGGTAGGATCCGTTGAACGGTTCCAGAGTTATTAACTCTTAAAGGGACACTGGTCAGAATTGCAAAAAATGGCCAGGTCAGTAATGTCAGAACAGAGCTATTCCTTGCACTACTCGCTTCCCAATGCAGAAGTGGGCAGTGTGGGAACCATCCCTATAACGATGCACTTTTATTTTGTGCATAAGGTTTGTTTTGTTTATTCTTTTTTCCTTCATACAAATAATTCTGAAATTTTGGTGCAAAAAGAGGTTTTATCAGCTGTAATAGAGGGTTAGAAAAATTCCCGGTTTTATATCACACTAAAAATGAATTGGTAGTATTTTTTCCCTTCTCAATAGGTGGAAGAACTAAGAAGTGTCCCTGCTAACAGTGAGAAGATTATTGAGGAAGCAAGTAAAAAAAAGAAATTCTGGAAAAGGAAAAAGAGAAGGAGGAGGAAAAGTTGAAAGAGGTTATGGATAGTCTAAAAAAAGAAACCCAAGGTTTACAAGAGGAAAAGGAGGTTTGTTACACTTTGCTTTTACCTATGCAGTATTTGAGTTTCTGAAAATAAGTATTTGGTCATTAGAAAAAAAAAACTACCAAAAACATACTATCAAATTTCTAAGGACTACAACAACTAGTCAACACCTAAAGAGATTGTCCACTACCTAAACATTGATTGGTAACCTCTTCCAAGAGTAGACAATGTCTCTCTGGGGTCCAACACCTGGCACCCCCACCGATCAGCTGTACTTGGTGGTGGCAGCAGGAAACCAGAGCTGCTCAGTCTACTGATAGTGGCCATGCCACTTCACATCCTCTTATTGATTTGAGCGATTACAGTGTGCTCGCTGTGTGGTACAGGGGTGGGGGGAACTCCAGGCCTCGAGAGCCGCACAAATTGCAGGTTTTCAGGATTACCTTAGTATTTGACAGTTGGAATCGTTACCTGTGCATGAGAATAAATTGCCAACTGTGAAATACTAAAAAAAATCCTGAAAACCTGGACTGTGTGCAGCTCTCGAGGCCTGCAGTTCCCCTACTCCTGGTGCCGTAAGTGCTGACTATTACAGACCCTTGTACTGCTTCTATGGCTGGAAGCTAGCAGTTACAGGGAGAATATGCCGTCATTTTCTCCCGGTAGCTGTGCTTTCAGCAAGTCTGCTAGACATTTAGTAGTAATAGAATGACCGATGAAGTAAAAGGGAGTGATTTTAAGAAGGGAATTTTGGGAATGTCCATACCAGGTGGCCATAGAGAAGCAACATAATATTGTACAGACAATAAAGTGCACATTTTTGTAGTTGTCTCATACTGTCAGATGAGATCCCTCCTCTTTAATAATGAGAGACTCCTATATTTCTTCCATAGATGAAGTTCTGATTTTTTTTCTTTAATTACTCGGTCATGAGGAATTTGGCTGTAGTTAATTTCTGTAGATGGAGGCAAACTAATACTTCACATTTATCATTTAGTTTTCTCATAGAATAGAAAATCATACTCTTCTAATATTCATGTATATAACATTTAGTTTCTATATATTGATGAGGAGGTCTCACCTACAGACTGTTGTAAATATCTAGGGAAGTAATTGTTGAGGTATACTCAATAAAAACCTTACTATTCCACTATTCACCCTAGTTATGCCATGTTTGTGCTAATCTGCTAAATGTCATGTAGACCAGTTGCTGAATGAATGCCAGTGGTTATAATGTGTATGGTGGCACATAACTGATGGTATGTTTAGTCCTATTCAAGTAGCTTGCACAGAATTGATCCATGAGCGTTACACTGTATTATTGTAAAACCGGTAGTGTGAGACCGGCCTAAGTTGCGAATAGCCTTTTTAGTTTCTTTTAATGTTCTTTCATGTCTACGTCTAAAAAAGTGGAGTTAGATGATTACTTTGTTTCAAATGTATAATGTTACCTTCTAGGTGAAAGAGCGAGACCTGATGGAGCTGAACAAGAGTGTGAATGAAACCCGTTCAAAGATGGATGTTGCACAGTCAGAGCTGGACATTTATTTGAGTCGTCATAATACAGCATTGTCCCAGCTTAACAAGGCTAAGGAGGCATTAAACATTGCTTCAACCACACTGAAAGAAAGAAAAACTGCAATCAAAGACATAGAGATAAAGCTGCCCAAATCAGAGGATGAACTTAAAAAGGTATGTGTAAGAAACAACAAACCTGCCAGGGAATTTGAGCATTTAAGTTCGCTTGAGTGACCATGTGTTTTTTATTACAAAACATTTAAATTTTCTTTGTCTCACGATTAAGATTTGTATTTGCATTCAGACACAATCATTCAATCCATATTTCTGAGCCTAAAGGGACACATGGCATCCTTTTGTGACACTATTCCTGAAATGTACTGTTATAACAATCAAATTGCACAAGTGATGATTGAAATTTTTTTTTAATGAATCTCATTTTAATAGCTTATTAGTTTTCTCCTTCACATCATTGGGGGACACAGGACCATGGGTGTATGCTTTCCTGCCACTAGGAGAAGACACTAAGTAAAGATAAAAACTTAAGTCCTTCTCCCTGCAGTATACACCCACCAGTAGGAGTAAGTAGCCAGTTTTAGCTTAGTGTCGCATGGAGGCACATGTGATCTGTTTCTCAGACCCTTTTTATTTTTATTCTTTATTCAACTTTTTTTTTTTACCTTTTACATCAGACAATGGCTCCCTTTAGGGCGCCGCTCTCCTTGAGCATGGGGATCGCTCAAGGCAGCACGCATCTCCTTTTTCGGGGCAATGGATCCCTTAAGGGCTCCGTTCTCCCTACTCGACCACAATAAAAGCCCTGTGGTCGACGGCCCCCCTGCTGGACGGCAGTCTATAGCATCCTCAGGGACTCAACCCCAGGGGATCCACAGACATGCAGCTGCCGGCCGCATGCTTCCCCCTGTATAACAGCGGGGATGCAAGGAGTGCATTCTAACACACTCACCTCCTCCACTCATGGAGCAGGTGATTGAGGGCACTGCAAATACCAGCACATCAAGCGCAGCACCCTACTGCAAACAGCAGGGCCCTGGCACTCCATCTGACCCTGTGTTCCATGCAGCCACAGTGGCTCCATGCCGGGACGCACACAGCTGGTAAGTTCGGGATGTGCGTCCACGGCATGGGGCTTAGGGTCGCGATGGCTCACAGCAGCGGGGGAAGCCCGCAGGTATCGTGGGTCCCACCACATCCCGGGACACGCATCAATCCAGGCCCCGGTCTGGGCCTTCGCCCTAGCTCCGCCCAGTCCGCGATTGGCAGCCAAAGCTGTCAATCACAACGGGCCTTTAGCAGCCGCGTCATTGCGCCCGCCCCCTCTGCCACAGGGCGAACACTCCCCCCAATGATGTGTGCCCAATCATGGTCGCATCACCGGCCGCAAGCCACGCCTGCTAACATGATACAGGGCAAGGGGCGGATTACTACACGCCCCCTTGATGACGTGGCGGGCGCTGGCCAATCAGTGCACGGCCCATACCCCACACCACTCTCCCCAATGCAGCGCGAAATTTAACGACACAATAGGTCTGCACGTCGGGCACAGCAGCAGCTCCAGGTCCGACCAGTGTCTGCTTTTTGCCTTTCAAAGCAAATCGCTTATTACACTGCAGTACGACTTTTAATCGTAATTTGGTACACAATGGCAGATTCCATACCAGCCAAAAGAAATAACAAAACCCACGCAGGAGTCAATGCATCATGTACCAACTGCCAGACTGCACTCCCACGGGGACACGCTTTGCAACTTTGCCAAGATTGCGAATCCCAGTGCATCATGGCGCCTACCACTGATGCAACACTCAGTACGTCTGACACCCCTGCGTGGGCCCTGGCACTGACGCAATCAGTAGACTCAACCAAAATAATGCAGTAGTTCTCCATACAGCCAGTGCCACCAACTGAGACTGCTCTCACTCTTCCCCTGTCAGGCCACTCACAAGGGGATCGTCCAACAGGCAGGGAATGTCCCCAGCTTAGCGCCCCCCGGGCAACCAGGAGACTGGCTTATACAAGTCCGTCCCAGGGACACTCTCCCACCACGTCACCTATTGGTAACACATCTCGCTCTGTCACCCAAAGACTAACCCCGGTTGCTCTCTGAAGGGGAACTCTCAAGGTACCGTTACAAGGGGCAACATCGCCGGCAACTCAGGGGCGTGACGAAGTTGAAGCAACATCGCTAGTGCGTTGCTACGTGTAACAGGGTCATTTCAACTGCGATAGGTTGCTTGAGCCGAGTTGCCAGGTTTACCAACATGTTGGTAAACCAGGCGATGTTGCTCAGGCAATCTATCATCACTGTGTGTGACACCACAACAGCAATGTTGAAAGCAACTTCCCCTATTCACTGCAATGTTAATGATCGCTCGCTGGTTGAGTTTAACCCTGCCAGCGAAAGTTGCTTTCAACATCGCAGCTGTGTTGCCGGCGATGTCTCTGCGTGTAACTTCCCCATAGCAATCTTGGCGAAATGCCCAATACGTGTGTGCTCCCGTGAGTTGCCGGCGATGTTGTTCCGTGTAACGGTATCTTTAGAGTCAGAACCGTCCCAGGACCTGGACACAACAGACCCCCAGGCGATGGTTGACAACCTCGTTGAGGCCGTTAACGAAACACTAAAAGTCAATGACAACTCTACCACCGCCCCAGAGCACACTGTGTCCTTTTAAGAGGCAAAATGCTCCCGTCAAGTCTTCACAAATCATCCTGAATTTAGGGATGTAATCTGATGATATAGGGAGCGCCCAGACAAGCGCTTTGCAGAGCACAGACCTATTGAAGCTAAATACCCCTTTGCTTCAGACCTACATAAATACAAGCGACCAACATCTGAATATTGAACAATTTATTTGACAAGATATACAAAAAGGGGACGTACACAAAAAGAATAGACAACCCATATGAGGTGTCTCCTGTTGTGAGTATTAATACATAAATACAGAATATATAATCAAAAATGATGATATAGCAGAAACTGACATGTAGGTAGAGCTTTACTGACCAAATAGTCACTACAAATATTATAATATAGAAGTCATATTATCCACAAATATATGGCTAGTGAACAATAAAGTGCAAGTGCTCATAGTTATCTTTAAAGCCAGATATAGTTAGGACTATTTTAGTTCAAATAGAGCTACCAAAACTAAGCATCCAGCTGTATCACATTTAGTAATGCTTATTTATAGTGCAGTATTACCCATAGTAAGTTCTGACCCAAAATTTGGATCAGAGGTATCAAATGCAGCACATCAGAAAAAGCAGCCAGCATAAAAGAGCATCACATAATTGTAATGGTATAACAATCTCACCAAGAAGTATTCACAGCCAGGAGACACACACCCCGATGGCCATTTCGTGTCCTTCGTCAGGGGGCATTAATTTCGGGAAAGTGGAGCTTTAAAAAGGCCGGCCGGCATTGAAATTATCATGATCAGCTGTTAAGCTGACGCGCGGCCGCGGCAGTGGAGGCAGGAAGCGGAAGCGTCAGCACGCAATCGCTAGGCGCGGGCGCGTGTGGACCACGCGACCGCAGCCAGCGATTCAGAAGCCGACACGTCACACCACTTCACCGTTCCCCAGCAACCAGGCCGCGCGTCATAACTGGTCACATGACAAGTTTGTTTATGCGATCTGGGCAGGTGTTTTACTCAGAGCATTGCGCTCGCAACACAAAGTGATACTCTGCAGCCATGTGGAACACGAAAAATGCACATTTAAAGAGCAAGCATTATAGCATTTATGTATATAGAGTCTATGCAAATGCCATAACCACAAGAATAGGGCTATAATCCAGAAAACAGTTTTACAGTATACATAACATAATTATCATGCGATGTACACAACTATTTATTACAAAGTATATACATATTTATTACATTAAGAAGCCTATCATCTCAATATAAATATGACATAAGCACAGACATTCAGCTCCATAGTCTGCAGAATAATAGATGAAGTTCGAGTCCACAATAATATAACAATAGTCCGGCATGCCTGTATAAAAAGAGTAATTAAAAAGACATAATGAGTCTAAAATTAAATAATATCGAAACAGAACAATACAGATCAAAGGTATGGAGCATAACTGATATTCTCATTCAACCCATTGGGTCTCAGTGTTCCGAGCAACCAGATCCACTTTGTCTCCAGCATAGCAACTCGTTTAGCTAGTGGTCCGCCACGGATCCCCAAGTCTACAGAATCAATCCCCCTCACTTTCAAGAGGTCACCACGAGATTGGTGACACTCAAAAAAGTGCCTTGGTAGAGTCTTTAGAGTCCTCGGATCGTCACAACCCTTTGCCGCCTCTATGGCCAAAACATGCTCACGCACACGAACTTTAAAGGCTCGTGTGGTTAGACCCACATATATTTTCGGACAAGGACAAGTGGCATAATATATAACCCCTGTGGTAACACATGAGATCTTCTTCCAAATGCGGTAGGTTTTGGTACCCGCCGCATTTGAGAATGTGTCTATTCTCTCTATGTTTGGGCATGATACACATCTACCGCAGGGGCTGCAGCCAGATGTCCGAGGAATATTGTCCAAAAATGTAGTACGGATATTTTTTGTATAGTGACTGGGCACCAAGTGGTCACGTAGATTACGGGATCGTCTAACTGCCACCATAGGTCTCAGTGGCAGTATTTTAGATAGAGTACTATCACTCAATAATATTGGCCAGGCCTTTTCTAGGCATTTTCTCATCTGATCAAATTGACCATGGTATGTTGTTACAAATCTGACGTGACCATCCCGTGCCCTGGGTCTTGTGTTATAAAGAAGGTCGTTTCGTGTGGCATGTTTGGCCCGATTAGCGGCAAACTTGACAGCACGGTGACTATAGCCTCGTGCAAGGAATCGTGATTTCAACTCCTCAGCACGGAGGACATAGTCAGTCTCAGTTGAACAGATCCTCCTGAGTCGGAGGAACTGACCCACGGGGACTGCACGTATCATATGTGCAGGATGGGACGAGGAGGCATGGAGAAGGGCATTGGAAGAAGTAGGTTTCCTGAAGATGTCGGTGTACAGCCGGCCACCCTCCCCCCTCGCTACGGAAACATCGAGGAAATCAGCCTTATTTTTATCCATATGATAAGTGATCTTAATATTGACATCATTGATATTCAATGAGTCGATCAGAGTATGTAGTTCAAATTCTGAACCATGCCAGATCAAAAAGATGTCGTCGATGTACTGTGCCCACAGATTGACACGGCACATCGACGGCAGCCGATCCGACATGAAGAGGTCTCTTTCCCACAGCCCCAGGAACAGGTTGGCATATGAGGGCGCAAAAGACGCCCCCATCGCTGTTCCCTGGAGCTGTAGGAAAAAAGACCCCTTAAACACAAAGAAATTATGGGTAAGGCTGAATTCCAAGAGTTCCATGACAAGAGAGGCAATATCAGCCGGCAACACCGACATCTCCAGGAAATATTTAGTGGCTCTCAGGCCATCTGCATGTCTGATACTTGTGTATAGGGATTCTACATCACACGTAGTCAGAATCGCATCATCTTCGATCTGGAGGGAGTCCACCTTCTTTAAGAATTCGTTGGTGTCCTTAATAAAGGATGGAAGATTGGTCACTAACGGCCAATGTGTACGTCCCCTTTTTGTATATCTTGTCAAATAAATTGTTCAATATTCAGATGTTGGTCGCTTGTATTTTTGGTATCCCAATTAAATTAGCGATTTATCTGCCTCCATGGTGTATACTCCTCTGCATATGGGAGGTTATTGCTTAGTATCTCGATGAAGTTGATAATTTCAGACCTACATAAAGACTGGGCTGAATCGCCAGCCGTTGATCCCCCAGTATAACGACTAGCTAGTAGAAACCCCCTAACACACTCTGATAGCTCCTCTATCAAGGATCCCAACAACCGCCAAATAAATAACCTAGCACGCTCGGTCTTTGAAGCCTCACAAGCAGCCCTTTCCCCCTCCTTTGCAACGGAGTGGAACGCAAAAACTGGAATCTTCGACAGATACCCTATGCGTAATTTTACAAGACCTGGACCTCCCTCAAGACGCAACCGAACTATTCGACCACTTATCAGTGGCTGGGGAGTACCCCTTCCTTGCATCCCTAGACACTGCCAACTGCTCTGCGTTGGCAACGTCGTATGTCATCTCCATTTGCCGAACACTCTGGCTCAGAGGATGGCACGCGGACTCCACATCTAAAAGATCTCTCTACCCTACCAGGGTGGTCGCCTATTCCTGGAAAAGCTGGACCAACTTATGTCCGAAGTCACAGGAGGAAAAAGCGAATTCCTCCCCCAGCAAAAGCTTAAGCGGTCCTTTCGCCGCCTACAACAGCAATTATGATTTCACCCCTCTCACGGGACATCTGAATGGCCCATCTCAACTGCTAACACAAAAGCAGAGCGGCCTCCCCGCAAAGACAGAAATACCCCATTCTCATTCAAGACCAATTCCGCCTGGAATAGCCACCCAAAACAAGCACTAAAGGCACTAGACACCAAAGATTCGTCGCATGACTCCCCTCCCCACCCGCTCGACACCAGCACAATAAGCACACATCTCCAACAGTTCTGCCACTCATGGCTCATTGTCGTCCACGACAATTGGGTCAGAGAGCTGGTGTCGTCAAGATACAAGATAAAGTTCTCATCCTGACCCCCAGCTCGCATCCGCCCAAACAAAACGCTCGCCCGTTCTTCAAAGCCATCAATTCCCTACCATAGCACCAGTCCCAGAAACCAAAAAGTTCAAAGGATACTACTCAAACCTGTTTTGTCGTTCCGAAAAAGACGGAACAGTACGCCCCATCCTAGACCTCAAACTCCTCAACAAATTCGTAAAAGTCAGACAGTTCAGAATGGAATCCCTACGCTCAGTAATCACGTCAATGGAAAAAGGAGAGTTTCTAGCAACATCCAAGACTCATATCTCCACATTCCCAGTTTTCCCCCCGCATCAAAAGTATCTGCGGTTCGCCATTCAAAAACGCCACTTCCAATTCATCGTGCTGCCCTTCGACCTTGCAACCACACCCAGAGTCTTAACAAAAGTCTTGGTGGCCGTCATGACTATCCTCCATTCGCGGGGTGTGGTCGTCGTCCTGCCTTATCTAAACAACCTGCTAATCAAAGAACCATCCTTTCAGGCCTGCCTCGACAGGACATGCTCTCTCGCCTAGGTTGGCTCATAAACTTAGACAAATCATCCCCTACACCGGCCCAAAAAATAGCCTTTCTAGGCATGACCTTCAACACTGAACGAAGACTAGTTATACTCCCTCAAGACAAGGCCACAGAGATTTTTCAAAGGAGTTCGCACTCTTTGTGGTCGACCACCACAATATTCGCTTCGGCATGGGGGTCCTATGCAAATGGTAACAGCAGTTCCCTTTGCTTAGCTACACTTCCGATCCTTGCAACTTGCCCTCCTTTCGGCTTGGGACAAAAGTCTCGTCAGCCTCGACCGCAGGCACCGACTATCTCCGCAAGTCAAAAAGGCACTCATCTGGTGGAAACGCCATCGTCACTCACATAGGGAAAATCCTTTCTCCCAGTCCAATCGCTAGTTGTCACCACCGATGCCAGTCTACTCGGCTGGGGGGCCGTCTATCGGCAACACGCGACCCAAAGCTGCTGGACGCCCCAGGAGTCAAACCTCCCAATCAACATTCTGAAGCTACGGGCAATTCGTCTAGCGCTCCAATATTTTCACCGCCTTCTAGCCGGTTGCCCCATCTGCGTTCAATCAGACAATGCAACAGCAGTGGCATACTTTAATTACCAGGGAGGCACACGCAGCAAAGCTGCAAAGTGCAACTTATCCTCCGCTGGACAGAAACAACTCAGTCAGTCATCGGCAGTCCACATCCTGGAAGTGGACAACTGGGCAGCAGATTTCCTAAGCCGCCAAGGACTGGCCTCAAGAAAATGGTCCCTCCATCCAGAAGATTTTCTACAAATTTGTCGGTGCTGGGGAACCCCTGACGTGGATCTAATGGCATCGAGGCTAAATGCAAAAGTCCCAGGACCCTCTAGTGCTAGGAGTAGACTTGTTAGTCCTCTCATAGCGTCAATTCCAACTCCCATACATCTTTCCCCCACTGCCGATGATTCGGCAAGTAATCAGAAAGATCAAAGCGGAAGAAGTCCCAATAATACTCATTGCCCCAAGACTGGCCACGACGAACGTGGCACGCAGAGCTCATGGAACTTCTCGTCGACTTGCCCTGACAACTCCCAAAACGACCGGATCTCCTGTCCTTAATGGGATGGCTGTTGAATCCTGGGTCCTGACCCAGGCAGGCTTCTCACCAGAGGTCATAACCACCATGTTAATTCCCACAAGCTGACATCATCACGCATCCATCACTGCACCTGGAAGCCCTTCTTCCAATGGGGCAATGACCACAACCATAACCCACTCCTTCATCCCTACAATCCTGGAGTTCGTTCAAAACCAGCCTTAACTCGAGCCTAGTGCTCAGTTCCCTCACGGGCCAAATCTCTGCCCTAACCGTGTTATCGCAACGCAGGATTGCAACCAAACCACAGGTCAAAACTTGCATCCGAGGGGTCTTGCACACACGACTCCCCCTTTAAGAAACCCGTAGCCATCTGGGATCTAAACTTAGTTCTGGGTGCCTTACAAGGACTCCCGTTCGAACCACTTTCCTAAGTATCCCTAACCCACCTTTCGTGGAAAGTCGCCTCACTAGTAGCAATCACATCAATCAGGCGCGTATCAGAACTGGCCGGCCTATCCTGTCATTCCCACCCCACCCCCCCTTCTATATTGCAACAAGGATAAGGTAGCTCTCAGTCTGTCACCGTCCTTTTGCCCAAGGTAGTTTCCCCACTTCCGCCTCAATGAGGACAACGGCCTACCCTCTTTTTGCACAGCACCAGTACACCGCTTTGAAAAAGAGCTTCATACTCTGGACCTAGCAAAGGCTCTTAGACGCTACATCTCCTTAACAGCCCCCTTCCGTAAAACTGAAATGCTGTTCTTAATCCCCAAAGGACCTAGGAAAGGAATGGCGGCTTCTAAATCCACATTAGCAAGGTGGATCCGCTCGGCAATCCAAGAGTCCTACTGCGTCTAAAACAAGCCAATCCCAGCAAGGATCAAGGCTCAGTCTACTCGAACAGTGGGTGCCTCATAGGCCATTTGTCAACAGGCCTCGGCAGCCCAAGTTTGCAAAGCTACAACTTGCTCCAGCCTGCACACCTTCACAAAACATTACAACATCTCACACCCAGGCCTCTGCAGAAGCAAGCCTAGGGAGAAAAATTTTGCAAGCGACAGTCGCGCATCTGTAAGCGGCTGGCATATGATGCTCGACCGCTACTCAGCTAATTCCCACCCATGGTCCTGTGTCCCCCAGTGATGCAAAGGAGAAACAGGGATTTTTGCGTGCTCACTGTAAAATCCTTTTCTCTGAGTTCATCATTGGGGAACACAGCACCCTTCCTAACGGCCTTTATTGGCCTACACATAACTTTGTCTTTAAGCCTTTTGTGCCTTATTACGTTAACGTGTTCTGCTACTGCTTTAGTACTAAACTAGCTACCTACTCCTACTGGTGGGTGCATACTGAGGGAGAAGGACTTAAGTTTTTGTCTTTACTTTGTGTCGCCTCCTAGTGGCAGGAAAGCATACACCCATGGTCCTGTGTCCCCCAATGATGAAGTCTGAGAAAAGGATTTTACAGTGAGTATACAAAAATCTGTTTTTTCTTCACCTTTATTACACATCTTTCTATCCCTCTCTTTCATTCATTCTTTCTTACTTTCATTCTTTCTTGTTTTTTCTCTCATTAGCTCTTTTTTCTCTCTGCTTTAGCCCTCCACTCTTTTATGGAATGTAGCATTGTTAATTTTTTTCGTTATCCACTTAACGGTAATGGGAAAATCTATAAATTACAACCCAACTAAATGTTTCTTGTTTTAGTCTATATAGTAAAACTTGAATCTTTATTATGCCTCCTTAATGTATTCTTACAGAAACAGAGTGAGCTTGAATCACTTGTGCAAGAAGAATTGTCTATAAAGAATGAAGTAAGAGTCATGCGTCAAAAAGTGGAAGAAGCAAGAAGTTCTATGTCTGCAAATCGTAGTAGAGGAAAAGTTCTTGATGCTCTTATTCAGCAGAAAAAATTGGGAAAAATCTCAGGCATCTATGGGAGATTGGTAAGTTTTTATCAAATTTTAGAATAAATCTGCAACTATAGTAAGATGTACAATACAAGATATTGTGTGTTAGCCAGAAATCCGAGTAAAATACTTGCTGCATGCAAATGTTTCCTAAAAAAAAAAACATCTAGCCACGGAACCAGCACTGCAATTCATCAGGTTTCAGCTCCACCATAACTATTTTCCCTTTGAGAATAAAATATACCAACAGTGTATGGGCATTGCCATGGGAAGCAAAATATCACCACAGTATGCTAACCTATTTATGGCTAAACTTGAGCAAGATTTTTTAGCATCTTGTACTATCAAACCTCTGGCATACTTCCGCTACATTGATGACCTACTAATTATCTGGACAGGCTCAAAAGACGATCTACTTACCTTCCACAACAACTTCAACAAGTTCCACCCAACCATCAAGCTCACCCTCAACTTTTCAAAGTCTCAAATTCATTTTCTAGACATGGCCATATACATCAAAGACAATACCATACAAACATCTATTTACCATAAACCCACAGGACGCCCGTCATACTTTAAATGGAACAGCTTTCACCCAAGACACACAAAAAAATCAATCTACAGTCAAGCTCTGAGGTACATTCAGGTCTGTTCAGACAATGAGGATAGAAAACTACACCTACTATCACTGAGGAAAACATTCCTACAGCAACAGTATCATCCACTTGTAATTGATGAACAGATCCACAGAGCTACAAGGATCCCAAGAAGCCACCTCTTGGATTACAAACAGAAGGAGGACAATAACAGGGTGCCTCTTGTAGTCACATACAACCCTCATATGAATACCCTAAGGAAAATTGGCGCTGACCTCCAACCCATATTTCACAGAGACCACAGACTGAAAACAATATTCCCAGAACTGCCACTGCTCTCCTACAAACAGCCCTCCAACTTAAGAAATATCCTTGTCAGAAGTATCCTCACATCACCATCACAGATGTTCACATTCCCCTGTAACAGTTAGAAATGCAACACCTGTACCCACATAACACCGACCGATACATTCCCCATACCCAACACAAATAAGGACTATAAGATCATGGACTTTTTTTCATGTACATCTGCCAATGTGGTATACAGTAACAATGTACAAGGTGCAATGCTGGACGTACATCGGCTAACAAAACAAAATTCAATGAATCTGCATAGACACAATAAAAAATGAGCTGTACACACCTGTAGAATACACTTTTCTAAACCTGGACACAGTATGGCAGACCTATAAGTCCTAATACTTAAAGGTCATTTTAAGGGATCACACGCGTCAATATCGCCTGCACGATCTCGCTGCGAGTGACTGCAGCGATATTGACGCGTGTGACATACTGAATCAACCACGATAAATCGCTGGTTGATGATCGCCAGGTTTAGAACCTGCTCTAAAACTGGCGATTGTCGCCCGGGACACGCAGCATCGCTGCGTGTGACACGGATAGCGATATCAGCTCCCAGCGCCTCTCACAAGCGCTGGGAGCTGGTATCCAAGTAAACTGCGGTATCTAGCAGCGCGCTGCCTAGATACCGACTGTATTATTACCAGCCTCCTCCGCTCACGCTGGTATCTAAGACACAGCGGGTAACTAGGTCCCTATTACCCGCTGTGTACCTTAGATACACCGGTAGCGGAGAGGCTGGTAACTAAGGTACACGTCGGGTATCTAGCAGCGCGCGCTGCCTAGATACCCGCAGTTTACCTTTGGAGACCAACCTGCTCCTGCTTCCACAGCTGCAGCGGGAGCAAGACATCGTGGAAACGATATTTAAATGTTCCACGATGTCTCTGGTCAATTGATCGCTGGTGATCTGCCTGTGTGACAGCTCACCAGCAATCAGCCGCAATGTCGTCAGCTATCATTCGCTGACGACATTGACGCGTGTGACACCCTTTAAGATTGATAGAGAACCAAAGATCTGGGGATTCACTTTAATTAGGTTGTTCCAATCTTTAACAAAAGGGCTCAATTTGACACCTGGATTCATGAGTCATTACTTGGACAAAACTCAAACCAATGCAAGGTCTTCAGATCTCTAATAGAACACTTCCACCTCATCTGCATGTACAACAAAAACCCTAATTAAATTTCCTCAGCCCATCTGTACTTAGCCTCACCTCATGTCCTGCTGTAATACCTATTTAAATGTCTCAGTAATTCATTTGTAGTATTGTCTGATGAAGGGGCCATTGAGCCCTGAAAGCTTACAAACATAAGCACACCTCGCAAACCTCTACCATTGACATCTGATACAGAACGAAAGAGACTCCATAGTGGTTTTTTACCACCGTCCTCTCACAGCTCTCACACTTGTCCCACCAGGGAGAGCCGACAGGGTTCCTCCCCTGTCCGATAGATTCTATCATCCAGGCTCGGACTCTGAAGTAGATGCATCCCTTGACCTAGACTCCTTGGACACTCTGGCCATGGTCGAGGACTTAATCACGGCAGTTAACCAAACACTGGACGTGGCTGTCCCTTATTGTGAAATCCCAGATCACACTGTTTCCTCGAGAGGGTAAGACGCCCATACAAATATTTTGCGGATCATTCTGAATTTCAGGAGGTCCTTAAGAAACACAGATCCCACCCGGACAAGAGATTCGGAAACCGCAAGACGATAAAAGCTCGCTATTCCTTTTTGCCTGCGTTGACCCAGGACTAGTCAGATTCTCCGCAGGTTTGATTTTAGCCCTTCCCCCGGTCTCCCACAAGGACCCTACTCTCCCTGACGACTCACCATCAAGTGCAAAATGTAATTTCAAGCTCGACCACCGATTGTGTGCTCAAGGGAAAAAAAATTCCAAAGGTAATTAATATCAATCCTGGCACCAAAAAAATAAAAATAAATAAAAAAAAAAGGCTTGAGAAGTTGAACTTTGCGTGTTGTGGTTTTTTTATTTACAGTTGTGAAAACAAACAATCAATGTTTCGACCCACACCGTGTCTTCATCAGGATTGGTCTAATGAGAATATTTACAAAAAACAAATCATACATAGAAATAAGCAATTTCATAATTGTGGTCTGTGAGTATTGTGATGTGAGTGACAGGTGTTACAATAAAGGATTATGTTGGTGAAAGGGGATGGATATGGTGTGTACAGTGTGTGTGAGGTTTGACTGGTGGACTAACGTGGTTGGAGGTGTGATGAGTGGACTAAAGAGTATTTAGTAATGTATCAAGGGCGTGAGAGTAACCGTGCTAGGAGCTTAACGTGAATGGGAGTAAGTGGGTGACACTGCTAAATGGGATTCGTGTGGTAAGGGGGGTGAATATTCAGAGTGGGCAGGGGTATGTGGAAAATGGGGGATCTATGAATACCTTCAATGGTCTTGTGAGTAAAGGATGTATAGATTATCACTTTTGGCATCTTTTATGCCTAAGCCTATGGGGGAGAAAAAAATGGTTTGTTTACGAGGATAGATGTAGGGGCACCCGGTGTCCAGTTATGGACTATAGGTTAGAGCAAAGGAGGCTATCATAAAGAAAAGTTAAAAAAAAATCTCTAGAATTTCATGCCAATGAATGAAAGAGATATATACCTGTTTTCATAAACCACCTAGGCTCACAGTATTTAAAGAGGTATGTTTGTGTCACTTCCTGGGTGTTTAACCTCAAGAACTGTGGAAGCAATGGTCATCCATTAGTATTGATATAGTACTGGACAGAGAATTAAAAAAAAAAAAGGGGGGGGGGGGGGAGGCCATGGTACATACCTACAAATGTAGCGTGGTATGTGACTCCTGCCTGTAAGTACTAGATAGGGATAAATAGGAGCGCGATCCTGCTGGATGAACAATAAGTGTCTATTTGGCATCAAATACCTTTTTATCCAAGGTCTGGTCCAGGGGTTGCAGAGGGAGGACAGGAGTGGGTATTGGCAGTGTTTTACCGCTTTTATTTACCCTGGGGGAGGCGGACCTATTTGTGGGCGGGCCATGTGCGAGTGCCATTTTAATGGTGGTACATGATGCCCAATAGGGTGACAGGTTCACAGCGCATGCGCACCGCTCTGAGTACAAGGCGCATGCGCTGGATGCGCTATTGTGTTGGTGGAGACTGGCGTTATTAGGGAATAGTGACAAGGTGAAATGGTGTTAGCGCTGCTGGTGTGCATGATTATGTGCAAGGGTTGTGACATTTTATAGTGATATGGCCGGAAACATGATGCTGCTCAGTTTTCAGAACGTTGCCAATATCCAGTGGTGGTCTCCGATGGAGGACCTAGTGGAGATACAGTGGTGGTGCCCATTTCAAGGTGACACAGAAATGATTGCATCCATTTTCTCGTTATCTCTACAGTGGAAATATAGAAAAACACCAGATTAGAATATTTCACACAAAAGAGAATATCAAGTATAAGTTCTTCAATAAATCAACAAACCCTTATATGTCTTATATCAACAAATTTCACAAATGACAAACCATACTAGGAGATTTTAGACCTAAATAGATTCTATAGTACCCAGTCTGGCTATAATCAAAGAATTGGGAAATCAGTAAATCAACTCAAATTCCCTGTTGAGTCCCAATGGGGAGAGTGTGTTTAAATGATATATCCAGAATGACTCTCTAAGTTTTCGGATATGGTCATCCGACCCCCCCCACACACACACACACACACACACACTTGCATCCTCCCGCGTCTTGACATGGGTACGTGATCAATCACTTGGAATTTTAATTGACTCACGTTATGCTTTTTCTCAATGGAATGAGCTGGGTTCGGCAGAAGATTGTTTCGACTCCTAATTGTCGGCTTGCGCTTGCTTATGCGGTCTTGGATATGCTGGGTGGTTTCCCCCACGTATCCGAGACCGCACGGGCATTTGATCAGATATACCACATGTGTTGAGTCACACGTGTAAAATCCATTTATGTTGAAGCGTTTGCCTGACCTGGGATGTGTAAGAGAGTCCCCTTTCATGACATTAGTTCATTGTGCACAACCCAAGCAGGGAAAAGTACCTCTGCGGGCCGTGCTAAGGTTTTTTTTTGCCTTAGTGGGGTGATTGCGGATCCCATATCGGCTCGTACCAATAGCTGTCTCAGATTTGATGCCCTTTTGTGACATATTAGGGGGGATTTTTGAATTCTTCAATTGTAGGGTACGCAGCCTTAAGTAGGGGCCAATGCTAGAGAATAGCCTTTCTAACCAAGGGGGAGAAGGGGTGGTAGGTGTTGATGAACTTGACCCTTTCATTAACGGATTTCATTCCTTGAGACAGTTAGTGCAAAATTCGTCTGGATATCCCCTGTTCATGAATTTTTTCGTCATATCCCCGTGTCTGATTGTGTTGTTGTCACTTACAAAGCGGTCAACCCTGTGATGTTGTGAATTGGGCAATGAGGTTTTTATGTGTTTAGGATGACAGCTTGTCCAATGTAACAAGCTGTTCCGATCTGTTGGTTTGATATGTCACTACTGAGGGAGCCGTTGGGGTCTTTTATTATCGTGTCAAGGAAATTGATTTTCTCCTGGTCGGTATGTGATGTAAAAGTAAGATTAGGTATTTTTGTGTTGATCTCTGTTACAAAAATGTTAAATGATTCGCTGGTGCCCGTCCAAATGCAAAAGACATCATCAATAAATCTAAGCCATACCTTGGCATGTGTTTGAAAGAGTTGTTTGTTGTATGTATGGTCTGACTCGAATTTAGCCATATACAGTGCCTACAAGTAGTCTTTAACCCCCTGCAGATTTAGCTGGTTGACACATGCGGAATTAACTTGGCATTGTGACATTTGGACTGTAGATCAGCCTGGAAGTGGGAAATGCACTGCAGCCAAAAATAATTTTCTCCTTCGCCTCATTGGGGGACACAGACCGTGGGTGTTATGCTGCTGTCCACTAGGAGGCGACACTAGGCAGAATCTGCAAAAGAGTTAGATGACTCCTCCTCTGCAGCATACACCCCTGCAACAGGAAGTGCTTCTTCAGTTTTTGCTTAGTGTCTGAAAGGAGGCACACATTCTTGTTTTCTCTCCATTATTTTTACTTTTTGAAGCTGCATTTTTATTTTTTGAAGGGACATGTCGACCACAGATACCTCCCCAGACTCCATACGAACTCTGGGTCGAGTTATTTTGTCTGCTAAGGGCTATTCCTTTCTCGGCCCTCCACTGTTGGAGGTGCAGGGTTAAAGCGATCTCCAGACCTGCCGGTTCTGAGGCCCGCATTCCTCCCCAGTCCCCACAGATGGGGCTCTGGGTCGCAGTAATGCTCCATGTCCCCACCGCAAGCAGCAAGACAGATGGAAAACCGGCAAAAGACGACCTCCTCAGCTCCCCACGGCTGGGGTGCTGGTTTTACAGCACAAGTGTCCTCTGAAGGTGGACGCAGCATCCCTCCCTAATTCCCCTTTCAGGGTTCTTAGGTCGAGACGCCGCAAGGTATGGCGCTCAGCGGCACACAGCTGCACTGCAAATCGCTGCAGCACGCCGCGAGGGGTCCCCCAAAAATAAGCTGCGGCATGCTTCCCAAACAGACATGCTGCAGCACATCTCAATGCTGCAGCACATCCAGAAGAGCCTGCTCAACTCATGCTTCCCCCCAAAATGCCACAGCACATCTCAATGCTGCGGCACACCAACTCTGCTGCAGACTCCTGATGGGGCACAGGTTGGGCAGCAGGCACAGGTTGGACAGCAGGCACAACCTACATGTCCAACGCTGTTGCAGAAGCTGGGGACGAGAATCCGGCACCAGACCCTCAGCAGCCACAATACCTTGCCCTTACAAAGGGGCCCTCACCTAGCTGTGGTGGGCGCAACCTCCGGTGGAGCATTCCGGGGATCATGGGGTCTCTGCCATTCCCGGTCGCGGACCTCCGCTCCGGGCCTCCGCCGCTCCCGGCCCGCGATTCACGCGAGGCCCCGGCTTCGGCCTAGCATCACATCACAGGGTCTTTCCCCGCCTCCTCGCCCGCCTCCGCCTGACGTCAGACCTCTCGGCGTCAGCACAGGAGGCGGGACGGGCTACAGAAAGGGCGCCTTTCAACACGCTTGGCGCGCTCTTTTGCGGCTCCGCCCCCCTTCTTGCCCGCCGCCATTACAGCCCTCAGCGCTGACGCCGCTGTATAACAGCGACAGACAGGCTAGTGGAGACTCAGGCTGCCCAAAGGGGTTGACCAGCCTAAAGAGGAGCAGAGTTCCTCACGTGGGGGCACACTGCCAGGTGCAGTGGAGTGTGCTAGGCACACACTAATGTGAAAAGCGTGCAGACACCTGCTTGACCGCAAGGCTTGCACTTCAGGGGACACAGTGCCAGGCGAATGGTCTGCTGCAGCACACACTAGAGTGCCAGCAGCCCGCAGTCACCGCAGCGCGTGTGCATGTGGGGGCACTGTGAAAGGCGGAGGGTCTGCTAAGACACACACTAATGTGCAGAAGCCTGCAGACACCTGCTTGACCCCACAGGGCTTGCATTCAGGGAGCAAGAAGGTCGGCTGGAGCACACACTAGGGTGCCAGCAGCCTGCAGTCACCTTGCCACTGCAGAGCATTCGCATGTGGGGACACAATGACAGGCGAAATGCCTACCGGAGCGCACACTGGGGTGGTAGAGCCAATGGACTCCCTTCTTGCCACCGCTGCGTTATCCTTTTGCCCTATCCTCCCGGAAGGAGGTGATAGGAATTAGGGATCATTCCTCAAGGGCATTAACGCCGCAGCCAGTATAGTCACTTCAATTTAACAGCATCCGCTGTGCAGGACACAGGGACTCCCGATTATATTAAAAAAAAAAAAAAAAAAAAAAAAAAACAGTACAGTTTCACTGTGCAGCAGTCTCCAATGACAACTGAAGAATAACCGTCAGGGATGTTCCCTGCGGCAGTTCGCCCTTCCCCCTCTGCACACCGTGCAAGGAACACCGTCATACTACGCAGGGCAGTGCAACACGCCATTTGGTCCAGCACTGGTTTTTTTCCTGCAGTAATAATAAATAAATAAATAAACGTCCCTGATTCCCGGTGCCATACACATCCCGGATCCCTGAAGTGGTACGGCCAAGGTCTCTACCGAACGGGTTATGTTTCTCCCCACCGTGCCAGATGCAGGTACCTGTTGGTACTCCGGCCACCTTATGGGTTTACCCCGGGGGGAGCTAATAGAGGAGACACCGACATGTCTTTTCCCCCCGCCCTCCCAACGTTAGCGGAGCTCAGTTATCAAACGTCTCAAAGAGGTCGTCCAACATACCCCTTCTAGGACCTCCACACAGTTGGCACCCCCAGGTTGTGGTGGACTTTCTACGTGTTAAACGGACAGGTTCCTTCTTCGGACCCCCACGGTTGGAGAGCCCAGTCGAAGGTGATGTAACCTGCAATTACCTGACAACTGTAGGCGTCCCAAGTCTGTCCGCCAATCCTCTCCACACCCCACAGCTGGAGTTCTGATGACCGTGATGACAGCCATGCCTCTCAAGATACAGGCTGAAACACCGCAATCCACAAGTACATGGGTACATCGTAGCATACCTCCCTTTCAGCTCTCCACTGTCGGGGGCTCTGGGCTGTAGCAGAGATTGCTATATGCCATACTCCTCCTCGACTCCCCACTGTTGGGGACTCGGGTTGTGGTTGCCTAACCGGCCTCCCTCCCCAGACTGCAAAAACGAAACTCTGGGTCGCAGAACGCTCAGCTACCAATCTTCTCACTGCACCTATAGTAGGTTCTTGGGTTAAGATAACATGCGCAAACACTCCGCGCAGCCCGCTTTGAAGTTGGACCTCACAGACTCCCGACCGCATGAACCAATCCATGGTCCCTCCAATAACCTGTTTGGCCGTGGCCTGCACTTTCTTCCACGCAGTCTGTCCCTTATTGATTCAACAGTCAAACAGAATACCAGTTTTCCCCACCCTGAAATGGGCCAAGCCTATGTTACATTCCAGCAGCCTTCCATCTCGGACGACTTCTTCCTCAATACATGTTGTTTTCAGAGACTGAGAACACAGTGTCATTTTCACTGGGCTCGTTCACAAAACTTGATTAGCGGATTACCCTGCACATGTCTCCTTCAATTACAGGGCACACGATGCAGCACAGCACGCACACCTTACAAGTCCCAGCTCGGCTACGTACTCCTGATAGCCACAGGCTGCACCATCACTTGGAGTTCCAGCTATAGGATAGTGGCAACAGTTCCATTGGATTACCCGTAACTCTGGCCTTTTCAATTCTCCGTGCTCAGGGTTGACACGAGAACAGGCTGTGATCCATCACAGTACACATGGCTGCAGTTTCGACTACTTCTCAAGATGTTCTTCAATCTACGTAGATTCGGACGCTAGTTATAGCTCGGAAATCTTTCCGCCTCCGTCTGACAGTCGGAAATGCCAGGACGCAACCAGACAATGCCAAAGCCGCGGCATGTGTCAACCACCAGGGTGTACCCGCAGTTTCCAAGCGATGTCACACGTTCCGCCACATCCTTCACCGGGTGGAATCCATCAAACGGTATTGTCGGCTGTTCTCATACCAGGGGAGCACATCTAGGAAACGGTTTTCCTACACCAACAAGGGATGGACTCAGGGAAACGGTCCTTTCATCCAGATGTCCTTCATCAAGGATGCCAGCGCCAGGAAACCACAGACATGGACCTGATGGAGTCATGCTTTTAATTCTATGGGTCCAACCTCCTTGGCCAGGTCGCAGGATCCACAGTCAATAGGACGGACACACTAGTCCAAGACTGGAACCGTGTCCGTCTCCCCTACACTTTTTTCTCCACTACCAGGATAGTGCGGAATATCAAACAAGAATGTCACCTGATCATACTTGTGGTCTCAGACTGGCCCAGATGCGCTTGGTACGCAGTTTTCGTCCAAATCATAGCAGCAGTACCAGGACGACTATTGGACAGTCCAGCTCTGTTCCCTCATGGCCAGTTCTCCCTCAGAATTCCTCAACTCTGAAATTAAGGGCGTAGACATTGAGACCTGGACCTTAACCCAAGGGTCTTTTTGTTCCCAGGATAATGTAGAGACCATAGTCTCCACAAGGAAGCCAGCCGTGTCAACAATATACCATCTCACATATGAAATCGTTTTGTTTTTGTGTGTTGCTCAGGACACCTCTACAGGTCATTCCCCTCGGCCCTATCTCATTCCAAGAACTCTGTTTCTTCCACTCAGACCTAGACTCAGGTCTGTCCTTAGGGTCTCTTACACAGCAGGCCTTCAGCGGTTTCACCTTCTTCCACACATCTTGTCACCAGACTTCTAGGACATTCTTCCTTCGAAGGGTCGGCTATTTAAGGTCTCCATACAACAAGACTACACCCGTGGGGACCTGAACTTGGTCCTCACGGCACTACAAGAACCACCTTTTCAGCCTCGATGGGATATTACCTTTAGCATCCTCATCCAAATAGGGTATGGCTCAGTGGCAGCTCTTGTCTCTGCAGAAGTATCGGTACTTGCAGCGGTCTCATGTAATCCTCCATTTCTAGTCTTCCATTTGGACAAAATTGTCCTATGGCTGGTTCCATTCTTCTTCTAAGATAGGTTTACTCCTTTCACCTACATAAAGACAGCTTTCTGCCGTCGCTGCGCCTGACTCCATTCTGTCCGGTCGCGAAGGACTTACATATTCGGGACCTTGTCAGGGCCCTACGCGTCTGGGTATCCAAGACAGTGCCCTTCTAAGAGGTCGGATTCCCCTTTATCCTTCTTCCAATGGGAAGAAATAGGACACGTCGGCCTCTAAGGCTCCTCTAACCAGGTGGATTCCTCTTCCATCCATGACGCTTATACCTTCGAAATCTCATCCCTTCCGGCAGGTCACGGTACCTTCTTCTGCGACCGTCGCCGCCTCCTGGACAATTCGGTAACAGGTATCGGCGCAACAAGTGTATAGGCAGCCAAACGGTCAGCCTACACTCATACCCAAGCCACTATAGTGCTTGCACTCAGTCCTCGGCAGACGCAGGTCTGGGTACATGTGCCCTCCAGGCGGCAGCAGCCGTCTGTCGGTGCATACTTCTTCACTGACCATGCTCAGTGTTACTAGTTCCATTGTTTTTTCCCACCCAGGGACTGCTTTGGGACGTCCCACGGTCTGTGTCCCCCAATGAGGCGAAGGAGAAAAGAAGATTTTTGTGTACTCACCGTAAAATCCTTTTCTCTTAGCCTCTAATTGGGGGACACAGCACCCACCCTATTGCCCTTGTGGGCCTTTTCTAGAGTTCTCATATAGTTTCTAAGCTGTTACATGGTTAACATGTTTGCACATATTTACCTATTGTCACTCTGTTAACTGTTGACTGTTTAAACTTGTGCCTGTTTAGTTCTAGGCCTTGTAGTACTGTGAGCCTGTTTAGTTACAGGCCTTGTTATACGATTACTTGTTATCTCTTCACTGTTTTCCACATGCACCTGCTTAGTTACAGGCCTTGTGGTACTAGTATTACTCTGCTAACTCTTAACTGTTTACACACGTGCCTGTTTGGCTCAGGCCTTGTTACACTGTTATTACCTTGTTGACTATATTTGTTTACACAGGTTCCTGCGTAGACTCCTGTGTCACTGTTATTATCTGTTAGCTCTCCTACTGCTTTAGCACAAAACTGAAGAAGCACTTCCTGTTGCAGGGGTGTATGCTGCAGAGGAGGAGTCTAACTCTTTTGCAGATTCTGCCTAGTGTCGCCTCCTAGTGGACAGCAGCATAACACCCACGGTCTGTGTCCCCCAATTAGAGGCTAAGAGACAAGGATTTTACGGTGAGTACACAAAAATCTTCTTTTTTTATTTATTTATTTATTTTTTTAAAGCGTTAAAAGTTAATTCAGAGGGTCATTTATTATTCAACCCCCTCAAACCACCAGCATTCTGTTTGGTCCCCCTAAAGTATTAAGAAGTAGTTTAGGCACAAAGAACAATGAGCTTCACATGTGTGGATTAATTATCTCTCTTGCCAGCCTTTTCTGACTATTTAAGACCCTCCCCAAACTTGTGAACAGCACTCATACATGGTCAACATGGGAAAGACAAAGGAGCATTCCAAGGCCATCAGAGACAAGATCGTGGAGGGTCACAAGGCTGGCAAGGGGTACAAAACCCTTTCCAAGGAGTTGGGCCTACCTGTCTCCACTGTTGGGAGCATCATCCGGAAGTGGAAGACTTATGGAACTACTGTTTAGCCTTCCACGGCCTGGACAGCCTTTGAAAGTTTCCTCCCGTGCCGAGGCCAGGCTTGTCCGAAGAGTCGAGGCTAACCCAAGGACAACAAGGAAGGAGCTCCGGGAAGATCTCATGGCAGTGGGGACATTGGTTTCAGTCAATACCATAAGTAACGTACTCGACCGCAATGGTCTCCGTTCCAGACGAGCCCGTAAGGTACCTTTACTTTCAAAGCGTCATGTCAAGGCTCGTCTACAGTTTGCTCATGATCACTTGGAGGACTCTGAGACAGACTGGTTCAAGGTTCTATGGTCTGATGAGACCAAGATCGAGATCTTTGGTGCCAACCACACACGTGACGTTTGGAGACTGAATGGCACTGCATACGACCCCAAGAATACCATCCCTACAGTCAAGCATGGTGGTGGCAGCATCATGCTGTGGGGCTGTCTCTCAGCCAAGGGCCTGGCCATCTGGTCCGCATCCATGGGAAGATGGATAGCACGGCCTAACTGGAGATTTTGGCCAAGAACCTCTGCTCCTCCATCAAGGATCTTAAGATGGGTCGTAATTTCATCTTCCAACAAGACAACGACCCAAAGCACACAGCCAAGAAAACCAAGGCCTGGTTCAACGAGGGAAAAAATCAAGGTGTTGGAGTGGCCTAGTCAGTCTCCTGACCTTAACCCAATTGAAAACTTGTGGAAAGGAGCTCAAGATTAAAGTCCACATGAGACACCCAAAGAACCTAGATAACTTGGAGAAGATCTGCATGGAGGAGTGAGCCAAGATAACTCCAGAGACCTGTGCCGGCCTGATCAGGTCTTATAAAAGACGATTATTAGCTGTAATTGCAAACAAGGGTTATTCCACAAAATATTAAACCTAGGGGTTGAATAATAATTGACCCACACTTTTATGTTTAAAATTTATTAAAATTCAACTGAGCAACATAACTTTTTGGTTTGTAAGATTTATGCTTCTGTTAATAAATCCTACTCTCGTTTGCAGTTTGAAGGCTCTAACTTATTTGCATCTTATCAAACCACCTAAATCAGCAGGGGGTTGAAGACTACTTGTAGGCACTGTATATGCTTGCGTATGGAGGTGCGACATTCGCACCCATTGCGCTCCCTCGTTTCTGTAAGTAGAACTGGTCCTCGAAGAGGAAGTAGTTGTTTGTGAGCACCAGTTCTAATGTGTCCAAACAGATTTTTTTTTTTAGACTGATTAGTAGGTTCAAATTTGTTGAGAAACCAATAAACAACCTCTATACCAAGATGGTGATTGATGCTAGTGTAGAGGCTGTTGACGTCAAGTGTTGCCAATATACTTTTGGATGGTATAGGTGATATTCTACAGATATGGCTTAGGAAGTCATTGGTGTCACGTATGAACAACTCTATCTTAGGAATTAGAGGACTGAGGATCTTCTCCAATGTAATGGATAATTGAGAGAGTATGGAGTCAGTAGAAGCAACTATCGCTCTGCCCGGTGGATATTCTAAGTTTTAGTGATTTTTAGGCAAAATGTAAATTACCGGTGTTATGGGATGTTGATTTTGGAGGTATTCAGCTAGTTTCTTATCAATGTTACAAATTGTAACATGTTTGGTAATCAGGTTAGCTATTTTCGACTTAATCCCGGTTAGAGGATCACTACGAAGTGGTACATACACCATCAAGGACGCAACAGACAGTCAGGTGGAGCAAATGGAGTGCTCAGTCTTCGAGGCAACCGGATCGTCGTCTCCCTCTTTTTTGTTTCTCTTTGGGTAGCTAAGGCAATAATGACTTAGGCAGGTAACCTACACTCCGCCCTGCGCAATCAGGATCCTGACCCAGAGCTGATGAATCTAGCAGTGCAAATTTCAGTAGCAGGGGAGTACCTTGTGCATGCATCCCTAGATACTGCCAATTGCACGGCTGTGGCAGCATCAAACGCCATTACAACTAGAAGAGCACTCTGGCTACGCAAGTGAAGGGTAGATTCTACCTCTAAGAAATCCCTCATGAGCCTTCCTTATCGTGGCAGCTGTCTTTTCGGCAAAAAACTGGATAAACTAATTTCCGACGCCACTGAAGGAAAGAGCACCAGCCTGAATCAAAGCGCCTATTTGCTCACCGCCAACAAATGCATTTTTGTTTCTTTCGGAACTCGCCTGGCGCAGACTAATAGTCGCTCCCCACACAGGACATGAACTCCCAGACCACCCAAAAATCGGACTGCGAACTGGCAATCCCGCTCCCGACAGAAACCTAAGGGGTCCAGATCCCATAGGTTCTATCCTCATGACTCGTCACTCCCGGAAGACACCTCCGAGGTAGGCGGCCGACTTTCCTGCTTTCAACATGTCTGGCTCCCTGTTACAGAAGATAGGTGGGTCAGAGAATTAAGGTCTTCCAGTTATAATATTGAGTTTCACCACCCCCCCCCCCCCCCAAACGGTTTTTCCCATCCGTTCCACCATGGCCCCCACCAAAGGCTCGCGCCTTTTATGAGGCCATTGACTCACTACTGCAAGCGGGAGTCATTATCCCCGTTCCACAAGACGAACGTTTCCAGGGGTTCTACTCAAACATTTTTGTAGTCCCTAAAAGGGGGGCTTGGTCCGACCTATCCTAGACTTAACACAGCTAAGCGAGTTCAAATTCGGATTTGTCACATACGCATGCAATCTTTCCGTTCCATTATCTCGTCCATGGAAGGAGAGTTCCTAGCCTCAATAGATATTCGAGATGTGTCTCTAAATATCCCGATATCTCAGGCGCACGAGAGATTCCTGCACTTTGCAATCCACAAGGATCACTTTCAGTTTATTGCCCTTCCTTTTGAACTCTCCACAGTCCCCAGGGTCTTCACCAAGATCATGGCGGTGGTCATGACCATTCTCCACTCACAAGGAGTAGTCGTTCTTCCATACCGGGACAACCTACTCATGATGGCGCCTTCCTTCAGAGACTGAGAAGAGAGCATCCACATTACAGTGGACACCGTAGATCGCCTAGGATAGTTGGTCAATCTACCCAAATCCTCTCCAGTCCCGAGCCAAACGCTCATCTTCCTAGGGATGCTTTTCAACACCTCCCGCAGGTTGGTGCTTCTATCTCAGGATAGGTCTCTCGCCCTTCGTCAAGGAGTCCGGGCCCCCCCCTCCATCCGTCATCTCGCTCCCTTCGGTTCGTGATGAGAGTCCTAGGCAGAATGGTCGCGGCAATGGAAGCGGTACCCTTTGCCCAACTACACCTCAGGCCTCTCCAGCTAGCTCTTCTCACGGCCTGGGACAGGAGTCTTTTCACCCTGGAGAGGACATTACACCTGGCGGCTGCCACCAAACATTCCCTTCACTGGTGGCTGCGCCTGTCCCCTCTCTCACAGGGAAGATCCTTCCTCACGGCTCGCTGGGAGGTGCTTACCCACCGACACAAGCTACTAGGCTGGGGTGCGGTGTACCCGTTACCTCACAGCTCAGGGCAGATGGTCTCCCTCGGAATCCACCCTACCCATCAATCTGGAGATTTGCGCCATATTTCTAGCGCTACAATTTTTTTTACTGGTTACTTGCGGGTTGCCACATCCGGATACAGTTGGAAAATGCCACAGCAGTAGCATATGTCAATCACCAGGGAGGGACTCGCAGAAAACAAACGATGAGAGAGGTGGAACCCATTCTCCGTTGAGCCGAATCAACACGGTTTGTTCTTTCAGCAGTGCACATTCCGGGTGTCGACAGCTAGGCGGCGGACTTCCTCAGCCGTCAGAGCATTGCATCGGGGGAGTGGACTCTATATCCTGAGGTGTTCCAACAGATATGCCACCAATGGGGAACTCCAAACGTGAATCTCATGGCGTCACGGCTGAATGCCAAAGTGCCCAATTTCATGGCTCTGTCTCATGACCCGCAATCTGGGAGCGGATGCCCTAGTCCAATCCTGGACGTCTCCCTTACATCTTCGTCTCCCTTTCATCTTTCCCCCTCTGCCTCTCATACCCAGAGTGTTGCCTAAGATCAAATCAAAAGGCGTTTCAGTCATCCTCGTGGCCCCGGATTAGTCCATGCGCGCCTAGTATGCTGACCTAGTTTAACTCGCCACCGATGTTCCCTGGCGTCTTCCAAACTGTCCATACCTTCTCTCTCGGGGTCCAATATACCACCAGAATTCGAGGGCCCTGAATTTGACGGCGTGGCCCTTGAGACCTGGATTTTTACTCAAGCTGGTTTTTCCTTAGATGTGATCAAGACCCTGATCAGAGCGAGAAAGCCTGCTTCCGTTCGCATCTACTACCGCACATGGAAGACCTCCTTTGCCTGGTGCAGTTCTCAAAATCAGCCACCTCCTACTTTTTTCGCTTCCGGACATTTTAGGCTTCCTCCAATCTGCTCTAGATGCCAGTCTCACTCTTCGTTCCCTCAAGAGACAAATCTCCACACTATCTGTACTGTTCAAGCTCCGCCTTGCGGATAAGCCGCAGGTTAAGACTTTTATCCAGGGGGTCTCCCACCTGGTCCCCCCTTACAGAAGACCGTTGGAGACATGGGACCTCAATATGGTCTTTGACGCGCTGCAGAAACCACCCTTTGAGCCCCTCAATGAGATTTCTCTCAGCCTTATTTCCCAGAAGTTGTGTTTCTGGTGGCAATTGCCTCTATCCGTCGAGTCTCTGAACTCGCAGCACTCTCCTGCAAGGCACCTTTACTGGTTTTTCACCTGAATAAGGTGATGCTTCGACCAGTGCCGTCGTTCCTTCCAAAGGTGGTCTCATCATTCCACCTAAACAAAGAGATCTCTATCATCCTTCGGCTCTACGTGTCTAGAACAGCGCCCTTCAGGGGGTCTGATTAGCTCTTCATCCTCCCGAAAGGCCACCTAAAGGGCATGGCAGCATCCAAGGCCACTCTTGCCAGATGGATCAGAACTACTATTCTGGTAGCTTATCAGTTGCGAAAAATACAGATTCCATCAGGTATAAAGGCACACTTCACTTGTGCGTGGGGGCATCTTGGGCCATTCGACACCAGGCATCTGTACAACAGGTGTGCAAGGCAGCCACCTGGTCCAGCCTTCACACATTTGTGAAGCACTATAGTGTTCATACTCAATCTTCGGCAGATGTGAGTCTGGGTAGATGCATCCTCCAGGCGGCATTAGCCCACCTGTAAGGTGCATGTCTTATCAGAGTCTTTTACATTATTCTGTTCCCACCCAGGGACTGCTTTAGGACGTCCTTTAGGAGTCCTTTTCTCTGAGCCTGTAATTGGGGGACACAGCACCCTCCCTATTGCCCGTGTATGGCCTTTGTGACGTTCTATCTAGTTTGAGTTCATATGTGGTTGCCTTCTTACAGGCTTATGTTTTTATGTTTTACTTCTCCTACTGCATTAGCACAAAACTGGCTAGGCTGATGAGTTAGAGGGGTGTATACTGCAGAGGAGGAGCCACTCTGGGTTTTTCTGATTATACTTAGTGTCGCCTCCTTGTGGACAGCCGCATAACACCCACGGTCCTGTGTTCCCCTATTAGAGGCTCAGAGAAAAGGATTTTACGGTGAGTATACAAAAATCTCCTTTTAACACACTTCAAACTGCTTAAAGAGTAACTGCCGTTTAAAAATGTACTTAATAATAATGTAGAGCAAGTAATTATAATAAACCTTCAAATATACTTCAGAAGTGAAATCTAGAAGAAAACTTTCAAAAACCTTCCAGAAGATGTCCCCACTAGGCTGTTTCTAAACCCAACACATGCTGGATGTCAGGTAAATTCTTCGTCAGCTCCACACACTGAATATGGCCATATAAGGTGCGGTGGGGGGGGCTACTCAGCGTTCACAGCTGATCAGTGCACAGTGATCTTATCTCTGCTACATTCACATTGCTCTGCTCTGTGCAAGAGCCAATATGAACAAAGGAGTGGGATAGGATCACAGCTGTGATCTGTGTGTGCAGACAGCCTGGAGCTCCCTTTGCCTGACGTAAACTGATAAATTAATCAGCTGTGAACGCTGTGTAGCCTCCCGTTTCCCCCTCTCCCCCACATTATATGGCCGTATTCATGTGTAGAACTGAAGACTGATCTCCTTAACGACCAACATATATCGGGTTTAGAAACAGCGTAATGGGGACATCTTCTGGAAGGTTTTTTAGAATCTTTCTTCCAGATTTCACTTATGACATATATTTGAAAGTTTATGATCACTTGCTCTATATTATTGTATAAAAATGTAAACGTCAGTTGCACAAGTTGTTACTATTTTAAGCTTACCTACTTAAACCTATAAAAAGACTGCATTTCACTTTTTGGGTGATACCCTTGTTACACTAACTTACAAATTGTCTTATGTTTTTGTTTTTGCCAACACATTATTTTCCACTAGGGTGACCTTGGAGCAATTGATGAAAAATATGACGTTGCCATTTCGTCTTCATGCGGAGCTCTTGATCATATTGTCGTGGATACTATTGATACAGCACAAGAGTGTGTTAATTTCCTAAAGAGACAAAATGTTGGCGTTGCAACATTCATCGGCTTAGACAAGGTAGTGTTTACTCTACCCTGAAAAATAAAGAGAACATTTCATTCCATCATTGTAAAACCTGTGTTAAACATTTTTTTTCTGGTGTTGTAGATGAAGGTTTGGGAAAAACGTATAAACCCTATTCAGACTCCAGAAAACATTCCTCGCCTGTTTGATATGGTGAAAGTTAAAGATGATTTCATAAGACCAGCTTTCTACTTTGCGCTAAGGGATACACTTGTTGCAGATAATTTGGATCAGGCAACCAAAGTAGCCTTTCAGAAAGACATGAGATGGAGAGTGGTGACTTTACAAGGCCAGATTATAGAGCAGTCAGGTAATTGCCTTGAATTACTTTTTGAAAGCCTAAATGGTTGACTAGATTCTTGACTATACCATATCTGAGGAATTTTCATGTTATTCCATTAGTATTGTTAATTAAAATTTAAAGCAATGATCTTAAGAATCCTTGGGATCTTTTAAACACATAGCTTAAACTAATTTGGTTTTATGACGTTATTTCCCAGGTACAATGACTGGCGGTGGTGGCAAGGTGATGAAAGGTAGAATGGGAAATTCTGTCATTGTTGAATTTTCTGAGGAACAGGTTAGACTTTTTGTCATCCAAGTGCTCATGTTACATGATAATTCGTTATTACAACGTATACTATATATATTAGAATAAAAAATGTGTCTGTTTAGTTTCAAGAGATGGAGGCTAAACTTAAAGCTGACACTGAAAAAGCTACAGCTATACAAAATCGCAAGGTACAGCTTGAGGAAGATTTGGCTAAACTGCGTCAGTCAACCAGGGAGATGAAAAATACATTTGAGAAGTATACTGCCAATCTACAGGTAAATATGTAAAATTAGCTGCTTCTTTTTCCCTCCCCTTTTCCCCATGTGTATATGAGGCGGTTTGCTGGTTTGGCAGGCACAGCAGATATAATGCCTTTAAATCTTGAGGCATATTGTTTATTCTCCTTGTGATGGTATGGGTAACTTGTTTGTTGAGTTTCTATTAAATTGTGCAGGTGTTTTATGGCTGTGAGTGTGTGTACAGATTGGTTGAGTATTTTGTTATGATATAAGCAATTCAAATAAAAATATACGTATAATATCACTGCAATATTTCAGAGTCTTTCTGAACAAGAAGTACACCTGAAAGCACAAGTCCAGGAGTTTGAGGCGAATGTAATCGCTGCTGCTCCAGACAAAAAGCAGCAGAGTCAAATGGAAAAAGCATTGGAAGCATTTCAGAAAGGTATGTATGTACCAAGGTGGTGCTAGTATATTTTGGTTAAGTTTCTGTAAATTCCATGAAGTTTGCGTCTGTTTTATAAATCTACTAGCTGTAGTACTCGGCTACGCCCGGGTTAATAAATAACTGCTGTTAGCTATAACAAAATAGAATTTGAATATGTCATATTAATGACCTGTAGGAAAATAGAAGCTGAGCTGTGATTGATTGCTATAGGCAGCCTAATAAATCTCCAGCCAACAGTAAACCCACCCCTGGCCAGGCAGTATATGTTACCTCACACATACACATAATAGACAGCTCATGTGACTGACATCTGCCTTAATTCCCTATATGGCACATGTGTTGCACATTGGCTGTTTTTAATCAGATGTTTATGTTTGGAAAATAAAGATAGTACACGTATGAGGCGAGTTGTGTGAGGTGATTTGTGCACATCTGTGTCTGTCTGTGTGGTGTGTGTGACCCTGGGGTGTGTATGTGTGTGTCCCTGTGGGGGGGGGGTATGTGTGGTGTGTGTCTCTGTTGTGTGTGTCTCTTTGTGGGGTGTGTGTGTGTGTGTGTGTGTGTGTGTGTGTGTGTGTCCCTGTGGGGTGAGTGCATGTGTCCCTGTAGGGTGGCTATGTGTGTGTGTGTCCCTGTGGGGGAAGTCTGTGTGGTGTGTGTCTGTGTCATGTGTGTGTCATTGTGGTGTGTGTGTCCCTGTGGGGTGAGTGCATGTGTCGCTATAGAGTGTGTGTGTGTGTGTCCCCTTGGGGGTGTGTGTGTGTCTCTTTGTGGTGTGTGTGTGTGTGTGTGTGTGTGTGTGTGTTTTTGTTCGGGTGCGTGGTGAGTATCCAATGTTGGGGCTGCACCTTAGCGACTATACACTTGCTGTTACTCTTTGTGTGCGTGTGTTGTGTATACATGTCCCCGTGCGTGGTGAATATCTCATGTTGGGGCCCCACCTTAGTGACTATATGCTGGTATGTGCTGTTAGTCTTTGGCGCTATCATTAAGCCCCTCTCATTCACAACTGTCAACTGGTAACTGTCACTTTTTCCCCATTATGTAGATAGGGGCAAAATTTTTTGGTGAACTGGAACGCGCAGGGTTAAAATTTCGCCTCACAACATAGCCTATGACGCTCCCGGGGTCGAGACGTGTGACTGTGCAAAATTTTATGGCTATAGTTGCTACGGTGTAGATGCCAATCCCGGATATACACACATTCAGCTTTATATATTAGATGTATATGTTTGTATGTTAATGCAGGAGATGGATATATTTAAATGGAACCTGTCCACTCAAAACAAATACTACCTACATGCAAATATAGTGCTAATCTGCAGATAAGCCACGTTTACCAGTAAATCATGCCTAGCTCTATTACTACTGGAGCAGGGTCTACACAGGAAGAAAATAAAGTGGTTAGTCCCCACTCATTATACAGTGATCGTGGTTATAATTACTCCCCAGCACATTGATTGACAGCATGTTTGCACAGCAGATTGTCTATGTGGGCTTGCATACAGGGCCTGTATTTTTTTTCAGCACACCATGGCTGATTTAGTCAGCCATCATGTGCCTACTAACAGCCACGGGTGGAGGCTACCTCCGTCTTTGGCTGTTATCCTGTTAAATGCCGTTGCCAATCACAGAGATCCATATTAAACACACGCCAGTGGGTGGACACATATTCGGTCCTGTCATCACAGGATTGTCGGGCACCGATGGGTTGTCAAGACAGGGGACGTCAGATGACTCCTGGTTGGGTCTGTCATGGCGATGTTCCTGTGAATGATGGCTGAGTGCCGGTGTTCATAGGAAGACAACATTTGTGCTGTACAGAGCAGTGCTGATACACTACTTTGCAGAACAAAAGTGATTGGATTTTTCCAGCTTCAAGTCCTTAGGGGACTAGTAAAAGCAATAAAAAGTAGGGGGAAAAAGTTAAAATCCACCCCCTTTTGAAACTAAATCAGTTAAATAAATAATTCATATTTGGTGTCACCGCTTTTAAATATGCCTGATCAAAATATAAAATAAATGAATTTGGTCAGTCAGGGCTCCAGAATTTTAGGGTTTTTTTTTTTTGGTTACTGCAACGGTGCAAACTGTACAAACTTCAGCTCAGGATACAAAAAATAAGCCATTAAACATCAAGAATGTTGGGGGTTTTGAAAACTAGCACCAACAGAACAATTTTTCCTTTTCTTTTCTTTTTGTTTGTTTGGAGTTAATCATTTTTACAAATTTCTGATTTTTTTTTTCATCACTTAAACCCGCACTGACCTGGAGAATCATTCTATTAGGTCTGTTTTACCATATAGTGAACATTGTTAAAAAAAAAAGTGCATTTCCACAGTGGATTTCTATTTACTGTGTCACCTTACTTGAAAAAGTTCCCCCTCTTTCCAGTACAATATGTGGCAGAATAAATATCATTCAAAAGTACAACTCTACCCGCACATGTAACACGTTCCGGTAGGGGGGCACATCTTTCTGTGCTATTGTGAAATGATTGTGGGGCACCAATGGGTTGTCGTGATAGCTGGAATTCTGCTGAAGACTCCTGTGTCTGTCATTACAAATTTCCTGTAAGTCAGGTCATACGTGGACTTCAGGGATTGTGATTTATCTCTCGCTTAAATGGGGGACACAGGACCATGGGTGTATGTTGCTTTCGTAAGAGGCTTACTCTCATTAAAAAAAAGTTGGCTCCTTCCCAGCAGTACACACCCACCACCTAACAGGAAGCTAAATCAGTTTTAGCTTCGTGTTAGTAGGAGGGGATGCACGTCTGCTTTCAGACCAGTTTCCACCAAACCTTATTGTGTGTTCTTTAAAGAGGACCTGTCACCCCCATACATGCTGATCTAATTGCAGCACTGAATGCAGCATGTCTGCTGCATTCAGGCAAGGGGTCCCCCATGTCTCCAGCCCCCTGTACCCCGAGATAATTGAATTTAAAAACTTACAATGTGGACCCAAAGAGGGTTTAGTGGCTGGAGCCACTTCTTCTCTTCACAGGGCAGTTTCACGCCCCCTGTATGTATTATCCTCCCTCCGCCACCTCCCTCCTGTCACTCATGGTCCCCTCTCCTGCGCCCTGCAGCATGAGAAGCTGGACAAAGGCGCAGAGTGAGGGATCGTTTTTGGAGTGCTGGCTGCCTGCCCTGCCACCTGGAGCAGGGCGGGGATAAGTGGTGACATCACGTCGGGAAGTGGGGCGGCCTGCTTCCTTCAGTGACGTCAGCTCCTTTACCTGCCCTGCTCCATGTTATCCACGGAGCAGGGCGGGGAAAGGCGGTGATGTCGCCACAGGAGGCAGGGTAGGGATCCAGCTTCTCATGCTGCAGGTGCAGGAGAGGGGACCATGAGTGACAGGAGGGAGGCGGCGGAGGGAGGATAATACATACGGGGGTGTGAAATTTCCCTGCGAAGAGAAATGGCTTCAGCCACTAAACCCCACCTCTTTGGCTCCACATTGTAAGTTTTTTAATTCAACTATCTCGGGGTACAGGGGGCTAGAGACATGGGGGACCCCTTGCCTGAATGCAGCAAACATGCTGCATTCAGTGCTGCAATTAGATCAGCATGTATGGAATGGTGACAGATCCTCTTTAATACTTCAGCTTTATTTTTCAGGCCTCAGAGTCTTAAGAGTGTAATTCCTCACCTTGAATTCTCAATGTGCGGGCAGAGGAAACTGGGTGGTCTCATCCACTCCGTACCATCCTCCGGTCTAAGTGGCCAGACCCCTTCTTCTGCAACACAGCCTCAAGATCCTGGTCAGTGACACCTCGAGCCTCTCCAGCATGCTTGCTCTGCAGGATGTGCCAGGAGAAAGATGGCCTTCACCCCCAGAGGACCCAGGGACCTAATTTGTCAGACTTCAGCACTGCCTGGAAGATCAGCGCTGGACAAAAGAAGCCGTCATTTTGGAATCCGTTTCCTGGGTGACGACACTTCTGATACATCCAGGTAGCATTGGTGCAGAACAGGTACCTTCACTCTCTTACAGTTCATGATCTCCTCACCCTGACGGCAGGGGCTCCTCTCCCAGGCTCTCCCTCACAGTGCTGTTCCGGGCTTCTGCTGCGGCTAATCTAGCACCCAGTTCAGGCTTCTACTCTGTCCACGCTTTGCCAGGTCCTGTCCTGCACATGGGACTGCCTCCAAGCCTCCTCTCCTATCTCAGGGCTCCTTTTGCACCAAGCACCATCTTTGTCCTTTCTTTCTATTGTCAGTGCCATCTTGTTTCTGCTCCTTGCAGCTACAGCATATCTCAGTTTCTTCTCTCCTGCTGGACAGGCCACACAGCCTGGTAATCTGTCCTAGCGCACTCACCTTGGCTCAGCCCTCCCTTGCAGACCCCTATGCCTCAGCTTTTTTTCCTAACCCTAAGGAGTCCAGAGCTCGCCAAGCACCATTCTTCACTTCGCCTGCCCATCCTGCAAGAAAATGCTACCCATAGGTTAAGCTTCCCCGCTCTTTCCAACTGTTGCACCCCCAACATGCAGGCCCTCCAGGAGATTTCCACCGCCCGGAGATAAAGCGCACACACTCTGCCAGAGTGGGCTTGTGCTCTTCTGCAATTCTGTTGTAACCAAGATCTTCCAGTCCTTGGTCCAGGCCCTACAACACATTCCCTCTACCTCAGGTGGTTTCAGCTCACCTCAGGGTGAACAGTTTGACCCTTGACACTCGTCCTCTCCATGGCAGATCGTGTACAAGAGCAAGAAAACAACCAACGAAACAAGCTTATTTTAGCTCGTACTCCAGGTTTCCTCTTCCCTCTACCTACTCCAGGCTGGACTCTACATCTCGCTCTTCCTCACCCAGCCATCAGGGCACCCAGGACTCTGTTTCCAACTTAGATTTAGATCTGGATCCAGAACAAACCTCTAACATTCAGCGGATGGTTTATAGTCTAATTATCCAATGCTCAACGTCAAGGAAGACCGCCCTCCTACCCAGAGCGTTCTATTTCCTTCAAGAGCTTGAAGTGTTCCCCACTGTGTCTGACCACCACAAGTTTGAGTATATTCTCCAAACAAAGAGAGCATCCTGAGAAATTCTCTCATGGTGAAAAGTACCTGGATCTCTTCTATCACCCAAACTTCTCAGAGTATGTGCCAAATCTCTAGCAGAGGACCCCCTATTCACACCTGTCTACTAATACTGTACTGTCTCGCTCTGATGTGACCTCCCTTTAACCCCTTCATGACCGAGCCTATTTTGACCCTAAAGACCGAGGCATTTTTGGCAATTCTGACCAGTGTCCCTTTATGAGGTAATAACTCTGGAACGCTTCAATGGATCCTAGCGATTCTGAGATTGTTTTTTCGTGACATATTGGGCTTCATGTTCGTATTAAATTTAGGTCGATAATTTTTGCGTTTATTTGTGAAAAAATAAAACATTTTGCAAAAATTTAGAAAATTTTGCAATTTTCAAATTTTTAATTTTTATTCTGCTAAACCAGAGAGTTATGTGCCACAAAATAGTTAATCACATTTCCCACATGTCTACTTTACGTCAGCACAATTTTGGAAGAAAAAAAAAATTTTGGTAGGACGTTATAAGGGTTCAAAGTTCATCAGCAATTATTCATTTTTCCAGCAAAATTTACAAAACCATTTTTTTATCGACCACATCACATTTGAAGTCTCTTTGAGGGGTGTACATGACAGAAAACACACAAGTGACACCATTCCAAAAACTGCACCCCTCAAGCTACTCAAAACTACAATCAAGAAGGGGCGTGTCCTGGAGCCGATGGTGCAGGTCACACACTGAAGGAGCTCCTCAGACCCAGCCTAAATATCGGCACTTAACTGCTGAAGACTGAGCCTCATAACGGTTAAATATACCCCCTGCGACTCCGACCACCTACCTGAGCCTCCTGAATGCCGAAACCGGGAAATCGCCGCAGGGAGGACTCCCAGTCAGTCCTGGACTTCTTTGGAGCCGAAAATCAGCGGGGAAAGAGAGGTAAAATGGCGTCGACCACCCCAGGATCACCACGTTGATCCCCTCCCCACACTAGATCTTCCTGCATGTCTGCTGCAGGCTCTGACCGGGAGGAAGGAGGGGGAGATGAGGCTCTGGTCACACAGGGCTGCCTAAAGGCTCTGCTGGGAAGCCTGCGTCGTTCCCTTCAGGAAGATATGAGGGGGATGGTCTCTCAGATGAGAGAGGAGATAGCTGCCCTAGGAGAAAGAACGGGACATTTCGAAAGCAAAATGGCAGAGTATGCCTCAGCACACAATCAACTTGCAGATGATTACACTGCTATGGACACTGAGGTTGGCTCCCTGAAGGCACAGTTGTGGGATATGGAGGATAAACTCAGGAGGGGAAATGTGAAGATCAGGGGAATAGCTGAAGGAGGAGAGTCTGAAAACATCCACAACCTTGTGGGAGAACTGCTGCAGTCTGTGTTACCTGACACCCAGCCTCTGAGGTCACAGTGGACAAAATGTTTCGCCTACCTAGATCTCCTAAGCTGAACAAAGAGGTGCCCAGAGATATTCTAGTGGCCTTTTCTCTTCCAAAAATCAGAGACCAATTACTTCAAGCTATGAGACAACGGCCACAGCTTCCTGACCCCTTCAAAAAGGTGGAAATTTACCCTGACCTCTCCCCTGGCACCCTCGCCAGGAGAAGAGAGTTTGCCCCTCATTGCCGGATCCTCAGAGACAGAGGGATCCAATATATGTGGGGGTCACCTGTGAAAGTTATATTCCGTTATAAAGGAATGAGGCAGGTATTCTCATCACCGACTAGACTTGGGAGGGCCATTAGAGACTGGAACCTCACCCCTTCCTCTCACGGATCTACTTCTCCTAGCCCCTCGGGTGGACAAAAGAAGAACTCCCCGAACCGAAAGCGAACCCCTTTCCCCATCCAGAGATGGGGGTGAATGAACATGGTGTTTTGAGAAGTTTTGAGAAGCTCTTAACGATAGACTGGGTTACCCTCTATAGAAGTGAACAGTGTCTTCCGCCTCTGCCTGCCGTGGCCAAGGTGTGTTGGTTTGCGGAGGCCAGAGCCGGTAAAGATCAGTTTTCTTTTTCCCCCATTGGGAGTGGAAACTCCTGCTGATTGTTATTTCAGAACAACGGCTGAAATTTGATTGTTATTGTTTTGGTCTTACCCCTGTTGTTCCCCTGTTTCTTGTTCTTATTCCTCTCTTCCCTCTTTTTCCCCTTTTACGTCTCTCCAATTCCCCTCCCCTACCCAGTCTTCCTGTGTCTCTTTGCTTCTCCCCTGTACCTCTCTGTTCTCTCTCCCCTACTGCTGAGGTCCAAGTTACGGACCTGCATAGTTTCTGAGAGGTGTGGGAGACCTGAGCAGATAGCATGAATGTGAAAATTGTAACATTGAATGCTAAGGGGTTAAACTCTCCCATAAAGAGGTCTTTCTTGTGGAAGGAGGCCTGCAGATGTAAGGCGGACATCTTCTGTATACAAGAGACTCACTTATTGGAGGCGGATAATGCACGTTTACATCACAAATTGTTCCCTCACATTTTCTTTGCAAATCACACAGCTAAGAAAGCAGGTGTTTGCATTATGATCAAAAACACTGTGCAGTTCCAGATGCAGAGGGTGGTGGCAGACCCTAATGGTCGTTTTCTCATCCTTATTTGTACAATAGGAGGGAGGGAGGTCACGATTTCTAACATATACAGCCCTAACGAAGCCCAGATTAAATTTGCCCGTACGGTATTGGAGAAAGTCAGGACTGAGTCCCGAGGCTTTTGTGTGGTGACAGGTGACTTTAATTCAGTGATGAATCGTCTAATGGACTCCTCAGCTGGTCCGTTGAGGAGGGGGCGGGAGCTGGGGCCTCTTTGCCGGGAGCTCCGGCTCCATGATGTGTGGCGATACCAACACGCCAACGAAAGAGATTATTCCTTCTTCTCCCACAGACATAGATCGTATGCCAGAATTGATTTTTTTCTTGGTTGACGATCGGTCGCTTTCGGCCTGTGTGTGTGCAGAGATAGGACTGATCACCTGGTCGGACCACGCACCAGTGTCCCTGGAGCTGAGACTGGGCGGTGGGGGGCCCTCACCCCGCTCCTGGAGGCTGAACGCAGACCTGTTGTCTGATTGGGGAGTCCAAGACGAATTTGCCAGAAACATATCAGAATATTTTGCCCTGAATGACAACCAGGAGGTCTCTGATGAGACCCTCTGGGAATCCCATAAGGCAGGCATTCGTGGCCTGTTTATCCAAAAATCCTCTCAACTGAAGCGTCATCGGGAAGCGCTCCGTTCTGGCCTGATCCTTAAATTAGAACAGGCTGAGGCATCAAACAAGCTGAGCCCCTCTCCTGCCCTAATCTCGGAGATTTTTCAAATACGTAACCAACTAAGAGCCCTACTGCTGAGCCAATATGAGAAAGGACTTAGATCCCTGAGAAGAGTGCATTACACTGAGGGTGACAGAGCGGGGGCGGTACTGGCGAGGCGCATCAAAAAAAGAGCCGCGAAGTCCATGATTGCAGTTATGAGAGACGAGAGGGGGTCAGAGGTGCACGACCCTGCAGATATTGCGGAAATCTTTGCTGGCTTCTATGAGAGACTCTACAATTTAAATAGCGACCGAGATACTCCGCAGCCAATTCCATTGGAAATTAGGTGAATTCTTGGCCAAGTTAAATTTACCTTCCCTTTCCTCGGACCAACTGGCCGAAGTAAATGCCCCATTCTCGGACACCGAGATTAGCAAAGTCATTTCTTCACTAAAAGCTTTGTCTGCCCCGGGACCCGACGGATTCCCGAATGTCTACTACAAATCCTTTTCGGGTCAACTGACGCCCTACTTAAAACGGCTCTTTACTTTCTGGGGAGCCAGAGGATCCATCTCGGCCACACTTCTGGAGGCGACCATTTCCACGATCCCCAAACCTGGGAAGGCCCCAGACTGACCGGGGAACTACAGGCTGATTTCTCTTCTCAATTGTGATTTGAAAATCTACTCCAAGCTGATTGCTTGTAGACTTGTGCCTGTTCTTCCCTTGTTGGTGGGGCCGGACCAGGTGGGTTTTGTGGCGGGGAGGCAAGCGAAGGACGGAACCAGACGGGTATTGGACCTTTATTGGGGTGGCGGAGTCCCGGGGGGTTCCCAGTGCATTCATTTCTCTAGACGCCGAAAAAGCGTTTGATAGGGTGCACTGGGGATACCTTCGGGCGGTGCTGGGGAAATTCGGATTTGTCGGTCCGATCCTGTCAGCCATTCTCGTCTTGTATTCCAACCCCAGTGCAAGGGTCCACTCCTCGGGGTTCTTGTCACGGAGGTTCCTGATTACAAATGGGACCAGACAGGGTTGTCCTCTCTCCCCGATAATATTCGCTTTAGTGGTGGAGCCATTGGCGGTATGGATCCGAGCAGACTCTCGGATTTCGGGTATCCAAGTTGGGGACTCTGTCCATAAGATTGGTCTATATGCAGACGACATAATCATAATAAGCACGGACCTTGACACATCCTTCCAGGCTATAATGTCAACTCTGACAACCTTTTCTAGACTGTCATTTTACAAACTCAATGGCTCGAAATCAGTAGTTCTGCCAATTTGTGTCCCCCCTAACCTTGCATCCAGACTTCAGGCCTCCTACCCTTTTCAGTGGTGCCTGAAAGGCATACCTTACTTGGGAGTTACTCTTTGTTCCTCCTCCAAGGTTGTTCCCGTGAATATGGATGGTCTTAAACAGGCTCTGCAGAAGGCCTTAAACGAACATGTGACCCTAGAGCTTTCCTGGATGGCTAGAATCCAGGCGTGCCGCATGGTTCTTCTCCCAAAAATCCTCTACCTTCTTAGGTGCATTCCCTTCAAGATTCCTAGTAAATACTTGACGATAATTCAAAAGCTAGTGAATGCCTATATTTGGGCAAAAAAGAATCCCAGAATTACCAAAAGAATTATGTTTTTCCCGATGCACCAGGGAGGTATGGGAGTCCCAGATGTTAAATCATGCCACAGAGCTGTGATCTTGGAGGAGGCCAAAACGTGGTGGAATGTTAGTGAGCAGCTTAACCAACTGAGATGGCTTCAGATAGAGAACCACTTAATTAAAGGTTGTGACCTGAGGGGAACACTGGCTGCGGAGTCCCTCTCTCCGCTGAAGGGCTCACTGTTTTCAACCCTGCCCTCGATTAAAACTCTAGTGGAAGTCTGGAGAGACTCCCCGAGGCATTGGACTAAGTTGCCCACGTCTAGCATTCCTCTTTCGTCTCTAAAACTGCATGTCCCACCCCTGGATGTGACTCGCTGGTCCCAGGCAGGAATAAATTACCTGGCAGACCTATACTCTTTTAACAAGCTTAAATCATTTGACACTCTAATTGGAGAAGCGCCCTTGTTGGACACTGCCTTCCTACAATACATGCAACTCGGACACTTTCTTCAGTCTCCGCAGTGCCGTAGAGAGTTGGGAGTTTTGCTCTCCTCTCCGACTCCATTTCAGATGTTCCTACTTTCAGACCCAAAAAAAACTAAGGGCTTTTCTACTATCTATGCCGCCCTTCTGCATCTGGACACGCCTGACAAATTGACATATATGCTCAGGTGGGAGGCAGATTTGAATTTTGTATCTGACTCGGATGATTGGGAAGCAGCTCTGAAAACTATCTCTAAGGCTGAAGGCACATCATCCGACATGATCCCAGTGCCTCGCACGAGTGCAATGCGAGATAAACTCGCATTGCACAAGGACAAGTGATTTTCTATGATGTCGGGCACACTGGTGCGCATTTTAAGCATTGAACTCGCAAAGCGAGTTTCAGTCGCGGCATGCTGCGACTGCATGCCAGTTGCACGCATGAGCTACCAATAGAAATCAATGTTGTGATCCCGGCTGTGATCTCTGTGACAGCCGGGACCTGTGTGCGGCTTCCCCCGCCGCGCTGCTGGCGTTGGGGACGGATGCCCTCCCCCTCCTTCAGGCCTTCCCCTTCTCAAGATGGCCCCCACCTGTCACTGCCCCCCACGCCCGATGCCGGGACCTGATTGCGGCTTAACCCGCCGCGATGACCTCCCCCTCCTCTGGCCTCCCCCTCCTCTGGCCTCCCCCTCCTCTGGATGGCCCCCACGATGTCGGGTCTGTTTGCGGCTTCAGCCGCCGCGCTGCTGGGGACAGTGGCAGGGGCGGATGCCGATGACCTCCCACTCCTCCCCCCCCGATCCCCGTGTTCGGTCTCACCGCTCCTCGATCCTCGTGTCCGATCCCGCCGGTGTAGCCGCCGCTCTGCCTCCTCTCCTCGCTGGAACGCCCCTCCTCCAGTGCTGCTCCGTCCCGAGGTAAGTACCGTATGAATGAATGAATCAATCAATGATTGAATGAGTGAGTGGTTTTGTGGGTGTGTGAATGCGTGGGTGTGTGGGTTAGTGGATGTGTGGGTGTGTGGATGTGTGGGTGTGTGGATGTGTGGGTTAGTGGATGTGTGGGTTAGTGGATGTGTGGGTGCGTGGATGTGTGGGTTAGTGGATGTGTGGGTGCGTGGGTGTGTGGATGTGTGTGGATGCGTGGGTGTGTGGGTTAGTGGATGTGTGGGTGCGTGGGTTAGTGGATGTGTGGGTGCATGGGTGCGTGGATGCGTGGGTTAGTGGATGCGTGGGTTAGTGGATGCGTGGGTGTGTGGATGCGTGGGTATGTGGATGCGTGGGTTAGTGGATGTGTGTGGATGTGTGTGGATGCGTGGGTGTGTGGGTTAGTGGATGTGTGGGTGCGTGGATGCGTGGGTGTGTGGGTGCGTGGGTTAGTGGATGTGTGGGTGCATGGGTGCGTGGATGCGTGGGTTAGTGGATGCGTGGGTGTGTGGATGCGTGGGTGTGTGGATGCGTGGGTTAGTGGATGTGTGGATGCGTGGGTGTGTGGATGTGTGTGGATGCGTGTATGGGTGCGTGGGTTAGTGGATGTGTGGATGCGTGGGTGTGTGGGTGCCTGGGTTAGTGGGTGCGTGGGTTAGTGGATGTGTGGATGCATGGGTGTGTGGATGCGTGGGTGTGTGGATGCGTGGGTGAGGATGTGTGTGGGTGTGTGGATGCATGGGTGTGTGGATGCGTGGGTGTGTGGATGCGTGGATGCGTGGGTGTGTGGATGCGTGGGTGTGTGGGTGCGTGGGTGTGTGGATGCGTGGGTTAGTGGGTGTGTGGATGCGTGGGTGTGTGGATGCGTGGGTGTGTGGATGCGTGGGTTAGTGGATGCGTGGGTTAGTGGATGCGTGGGTTAGTGTATGCGTGGGTGTGTGGATGCGTAGGTTAGTGGATGCGTGGGTGTGTGGGTGCGTGGGTGTGTGGGTGCGTGGGTGTGTGGGTGCGTGGGTGTGTGGATGCATGGGTGTGTGGGTGCGTGGATGCGTGGGTGTGGGTGTGTGGATGCGTGGGTTAGTGGATGTGTGGATGCGTGGGTGTGTGGATGCGTGGGTGTGTGGGTGCGTGTGTTAGTGGATGCGTGTGTTAGTGGATGCGTGTGTTAGTGGATGCGTGTGTTAGTGGATGCGTGTGTTAGTGGATGCGTGTGTTAGTGGATGCGTGTGTTAGTGGATGCGTGTGTTAGTGGATGCGTGGGTTAGTGGGTGTGTGGATGCGTGGGTGTGTGGATGCGTGGGTGTGTGGATGCGTAGGTTAGTGGATGCATGGGTGTGTGGGTGTGTGGATGCTTGGGTTAGTGGATGCGTGGGTTAGTGGATGCGTGGGTGTGTGGGTGCGTGGGTTAGTGGGTGCATGGGTGTGAGGATGTGTGTGGATGCGTGGGTGTGTGGGTTAGTGGATGTGTGGGTGCGTGGGTGCGTGGGTTAGTGGATGTGTGGATGCATGGGTGTGTGGATGCGTGGGTGTGTGGATGCGTGGGTGAGGATGTGTGTGGATGCGTGGGTGTGTGGATGCGTGGGTGTGTGGATGCGTGGGTTAGTGGGTACGTGGGTGTGTGGGTGCGTGGATGCATGGGTGTGTGGATGCGTGGGTGTGTGGGTTAGTGGGTGCGTGGGTGTGAGGATGTGTGTGGATGTGTGGGTGCGTGGATGCGTGGGTTGTGGGTGTGGGTTAGTGGATGTGTATGTTAGTGGATGTGTGGGTGCGTGGATGTGTGGATGCGTGGGTTAGTGGGTGCGTGGATGTGTGCGTTAGTGGATGCGTGCGTTGGTGGATGCGTGGGTTAGTGGATGTGTGGGTGTGTGGGTGCGTGGGTTAGTGGGTGTGTGGATGCGTGGGTTAGTGGATGCATGGGTGCGTGGGTTAGTGGATGTGTGGGTGTCGATGTGTGGGTGTATGGATGCGTGGATGTGTGGATGCATGGGTGTGTGGGTTAGTGGATGTGTGGGTGCATGGATTAGTGGGTTAGTGGATGTGTGGATGCGTGGGTTAGTGGATGTGTGGGTGCGTGCGTGGATGCGTGCATGGATGGATGTGTGACTGCATGTGTGGGTGTGTGCACGAATGGATGTGTACATGCGTGGATGATGGGTGGATGGATGGATGCAACAAGGTATCAAGTGTCCTCTTTTAGTCTCAGGGATCATAGTCATGGTGTACTGTATGACAGATCATTTTCATACAGTGCACCATAACTCTGACCCCAGAGGCTGTATGAAGAGGACACTTGATCCCTTGCTGCAATCTCTGGAGCAGAGGCGATCGAGCATCGTGGGACCTTCGTTGTGGACTACGTCGGATCTTTCTAATAAAGATGGAGTCTGAATTTTGTTTGATTTTTTTTCCAAATAAAAAGATTTTTCTCTGTGTGTATTTATTGACTACTTACAAGAGATTCCTAATGGCGGGTCTAACATTGGCCCAATATTATGAATCTCGGGCTTAGTGCCAGCTGCCAATAAAAAGCTGGCATTAACCCCTTTATTACCCAGTTTGCCACCGGCACCAGGGCAACTGGAAGAGCATGGGTACAGCGCCAGAAAATGGCGCTTCAATGAATGCGCCATTTTCTGGGGCGGCTGCGGGCTTCAATTCGCAGCATGGGGGGCCCAGAATGCTTGGGCCTCTCCATGCTGCGGATTCCAGCCCCCGGCTGTCTAGTTGTACCTGGCTGGACCAAAAATGTGGCGGAGCCCCACGTAATTTTTTTTCTAGAATTTGTTCTAGAAATAAAAAAATGGGCTTCGCTGTATTTTTGGTTGCCAGCCAGGTACAACGAGGCAGCTGGGGGTTGGTGGCAGTCCGTAGCTGCCAAGTTGTACCTGGCTGGACCAAAAATATGGCGAAGCCCCACGTCATTTTTTTTATTACTTCTACCAATAAACTGACATGGAGCTTTGCCATATTCTTGGTTGCCAGCCAGGTACAACTTGGCAGTTGGGGGGCTGCAATCCTCATCGTGGAGAGATCCAAATGTTGTGGGCCCCCCCACGCTGCAAATTGCAACCCACAGCCACCCCAGAAAATAGCGCATTCATTGGAGGTGCCATTTTCTGGTGCTGTACCCCAACTCTTCCAGTTGCCCTTGCGCTGGTGGCAATGCTGGTGGCACACAGGGGCTCTCCATACGCAACATGGTGTCCGTTAACAATTGTTAGCGGACACCATGTTGCGTATGGAGAGCCCCTGTGTGCCTAAACATTGAAGCTCCCCCAGAAGTGACCCCATTGACAAATGAGTGGCAGCATCTGGATTTGTTCCTTGGGGGGTCTAGTTTCCAAAATGGGGTCACTTGTGGGGGACCTCCAATGTTGAGGCACACAGGGGCTCTCCATACGCGACATGGTGTCCGCCAACAATTGGAATTGTTAGCGGACACCATGTCGCGTATGGAGAGCCACTGTGTGCCTCAGCATTGGAGCTCCCCACAAGTGACCCCATTTTGGAAACTAGACCCCCAAGGAACAAATCTAGATGCATAATGAGCACTTTGAAGCCCCAGGTGCTTCACAATTTGATCCGTAAAAATAAAAAAATAAGATTTTTGTGGAAGAAAAATATTTTTTTCATTTTTACGGATCAATTTGTGAAGCACCTGGGGCTTCAAAGTGCTCATTATGCATCTAGATTTGTTCCGTGGGGGGTCTAGTTTCCAAAATGGGGTCACTTGTGGGGGAGCTCCAATGCTGAGGTACACAGGGGCTCTCCAAACGTGACATGGTGTCCGCTAACAATTTGAATGGAAATCAGCTCAAATTGTTAGCTGACACCATGTCGCGTTTGGTGAGCCCCTGTGTGCCTCAACATTGGAGCTCCCCACAAGTGACCCCATTGACAAATGAGTGGCAGCAAATCAGTGCAGTTTTGACACCAGGAGAAGGGTGCTAGTTTGTCGGATCGCAGTAGGAATGAAAAAATCTCAAACGCACCACACTAGCACCACACTAGCACCGCACTAGCACCGCACTAGCACCGCACTAGCACCCCACTAGCACTCCACTAGCACTCCACTAGCACCGCACTAGCACTATTACACGCATCAAACTCGCATCAATATCGCGCTTCAAAAACGTGCCGTTTTTGAGGGATCAGTGTGCCTTCAGCCTAAATCAACTAGATGCATCTCACATTTTGAGAACCTAAAAAAGATACACTTGAGATGGTATATCCCTCCGACTCGGCTTCAAAAGTTTAACTCTTCCCTCTCGCCCAACTGCTGGAGGGGGTGTGGTGAGAGAAGTGACCTATCCCACATGTGGTGGTCATGTCCCAAAATTGCTTTGCTTTGGGACCAAATAGCAGAATTAAGCTCTAAAGTGTTGGATACTCAGATCCCACTGACTCCTCAACTGGCAATACTCCACATAGGGGCCCGTGACTTTCCCGCTGTAGTTAGCAAAACGTTGACATACATTTTAATTGCAACCAGATTGAGCATTGCCGCAAAGTGGAAATCTGATTCCCCTCCATCCCTCGCTGAAGTGACAAACAGATTTAACCTGATTTTCTCCCACGAGTTTCGCCTGGCGCTTACTAGAAGCGATAGGGAGCCCACGATAGAAGCCTGGAAACTATGGGCCTCGCACCCAATGGCTTCGCCTCTCCCTGGCTAAATGTAATCCCTCACCTAATTGATATTTGAAAAATTTTAGGGTGTGTACATCTTTGAACCTCTACCTAGCATCACAGGTTGTTAGTTCACATGATTACATGTTCTTTCTGCACAGGATAATGTGGGTTTCTTGTTTCTCCCCCCCGCCCCGTCCTTCCCCCACCCCTCCCAGCCCTTTCCCAATGATAATGAAAATGTGTTGAATTGTGACGTACTTTTGTTGACATTGATTAACTGGTGATACTCTTCAATGTAAAATGTCTTTACTTGTTAACCTACTTTTCTCAATAAAAACTTTAATGGGATAAAAACTACAATCAAGAAGATTATTAACCCTTCAGGTGCTTCACAGGAACTAAAATAAAGTTGAAGGAAAAAATTGACATTTTAATTTTTGTAACAAAAATGTTCTTTTAGCCTCAATTTTTTCATTTTCACATGGACAACAGGATAAAATGTATCCTAGAATTTGTTGGGCAATTTCTCCTGAGTACACCGATGCCTCATATGTGGTCATAAACCACTGTTTGGGCGCACGGCAGGGCTCGGAAGGGAAGGAGCCAATTTGAATTTTGGAGCCAATTTTCCGTTCAAAAAGTGAAATGGCGCTCCTTCACTTCTGAGCCCTGCTGTGCGCCCAAACAGTGGTTTATGACCACATATGAGGTATCCGTGTACTCAGGAGAAATTGCCCAACAAATTTTGGTATGTATTTTATCCCTTTGCCCATGTGAAACTGAAGAAAAGAATTTGGTAAAAAAAAGAAAAAATTTTTTGATCATCATAATGGGAGACCAGGACATGGGGTTAGGGCACTGCACTCCGGAGGCCAACACTGTGTACTACAAGAACTGTAGACACCGCCCCCTCGCTTTAAACCCTAACGAGAGGAACATCCTCAGTTTTAGAACTAGTGTGCTCGAGAGGTACACACGCTTTGCTCTGCACTTCATTGCATTCTCACAGACTTTGTGATGGCGTATGAAGAAAGTAAAAGAAGCCCCAAAGTCAGGGACCTCCGGCAGTCTCCTGTTAAACCTTCGGGAAACGCAGGTCAGAGGTACAGGAGGGCCTAGTGCCTGGGCACACTGTGTTCCCGGTACGCTGCCGTGCTCCTTCCCATCCCCTGGGGCTCTGGGAAGTGGGGATAGAGCCTTGCACAGCTCCGCTCCGTCCGAGCCTCCTAATGGTGCTTACAGACCGGACTGGAGTCGCTCTGTCCGAGGCCTCCCTAAATGGTGCTTACAGACCGGACTAGAGCCAGCCCAGTCCGAGGCCTCCCTAAATGGTGCTTACAGACCGGACTGGTGCTGAACCCCCGTCCGAGGCCTCCCATGATATGGTGCTTACAGACCGGACGGCGCTGAGATACTTCGGGTCTCCGGTGTGCCTGGGGGCAGTGTCTGCACAGGGTGTTCATGAACTCAGACCGCGCGTTGCCTTCGGGTCCGCGGTTCTGGCGGTGACCCTGTGCTGGGGTCACCCTAGCTGACCGCCCTGTGTGTTCACAGGGGCTGCGGCTGTGGGCTTCAGACTTTGTCTGTGAGCTGGGTATTTATGTTTATACCTCCCGCGCTGCGGGCTCCGGCAGCTTACATTATTGTAAGGCGCCGGAGAGATGTGGAGCAGCCCTATGGGGACCTGGATGGGCGTGTGTGTGTGCTTCCCGCGTGTTTCGGCCCCGCCATCTGTTTCTACAGCGGCGGCCATCTTTCCCCCACTTTCCTACTGGGATCGTTGGAGATGCTCTGCTGCACTCCAGGGGAGACCAGGATTCTTTCCTCGCGGAGGCCACACACACACCGCTTCCCTTCACCACCGCTGTGACAGCGGTCGGTAAGCCACCGGTTTCCGGTGATTTTCTACATGTTTGATATCCCCCTACCGTGGGTATGTCCTCAGTGGAAAAAGGCGCTGCTAAGCGGCCATACCACACCTGTCTGTGCTACATGCAATGGGACACTGGTTTAGGGGTCCTGCAATAATTGCGGACGTCCAGAGGCCCGGCTGTCACGGCTGAGTCAGCAGCTCCGGTGCTGTACCCTGAGGTTCAGGTGATCCCAGGGCCATGGGAAAAAACAAAGCGAGATTAATGCTTCTCTGTTGTCCCAATTGTCCTCCATGTCGCAATCCCTGGAGGCACTAATAGGAGACTGGAAGGCCCAGTTACTCCTTCAAGCTACCCCCGGGTGTCTCCGTCTTCCACCGTGAGACCCCTTAAGCGGGCTCGCCGTGACGATTCACCCGAGCTCCAGGTCCTCTCTGAGGAGGAGCGTCATCTGACTGTGACGAGGATGATGGGGGTTCAACTCTCGGGTCCGTGTCTGAACCAGCTGAAGGGGTGGAGGATCTGGTGTCCTCCATCAACGAGACCTTACGCCTCGTGTTACCCCCTCAGGAGACAGCAGTGCACCCGAAGGAGGTCTATCAGTGGTTACAACCTGAGCTAGACCATGTGGTTCCTTTTGGACCACACTAACTTTGGAAGGGGTGTTAGAGCACCCAGGGTTCACCCTGGGCGGCGTTATGTCCGCAAATCTAAGGACAATCGCTTCCCCTTTCCTCAGGAGGTGCTTCAGGAGTGGTCGCAGTCCCCGAAAGTGGACGCTTCCATGACCAGGATTGCTGCACGCTCCCTTTCTCTGCCTCTGATAGCTCCTCACTGAAGGATGCGACAGACAGACAGGTCGAACAACTCGCCAAGTCGTCTTATGAGGCTGTGGGGTCATCATTTGCCCCAGTTTTGCTGCGGTCTGGACTCTGCAGGCGATTCACATCCTGTTTGGATGGTATTGCTGACATAGCAGGTGTCCATCTGCGGGTCCTGGCACTTACTGAGAGGGCGAAAGCCTATGCAGATTATCCCTAGGACGGCATCTCTGGAGACTGCCACTCGCTCAGCTGTGGCTTCGGCCAATGCAATAGCGATCCGCAGATTGTTGTGGCTACGTCTATGGGACTCAGATGCCACGTCAAAGAAGATTCTGCAGAATCTTCCTTTCTCGGTGACAGTTTTTGGTGCCGAGCTGGACAAGTTGATAAAGACTCTCGGAGTCCAAGATCCCACAGAACAAACCTAAGCCAGGTATACTGTGAAGAGGAACCCTAAACAGTGGTCCTTTCGTCCAGCTCACAGCCGTCATCATCCTCCGCTCGCAGCGGACGGGGGTCCAAGACTCTCAAGCAGTGGCGTCCCAAAAGTCGCAGAAGAAGTCGGCAGTACAACAGGCCGCCGCCCCCAAGACCACTTCCGCATGACTCGCTCCCTCTTCCTGCCTCCCCACAGGTTGGGGGTCGCCTGTCCCTTTTCAAGGACGAGTGGCGACTCCATATCCAAGATCAGTGGGTCGAGACTTTGTCTCAGGGATACAGGATAGAGCTGTATCACAACCCACCACCGATTCCATCGGTCTGTTCCATCTCCAGAAAAGGCTCAGGCTTTTATCTGGTGTTGGAGGGACTCCGCAGAGACGGAGTAGTGGTTCCCAGTGCCCCGGCAGAGAGGTTCAGGGGTTTTTACTCCAACCTCTTTATCGTCCCAAGAAGGACGGCTCCTTCCGCCCGGTTCTGGACCTAAGCTGTTCAACCGCCAGTGTTGGTTCGGAAGTTCCGCATGGAATCCCTACGCTCCGTGATCGCGGCTGTGTCGCAGGGCGACTTCCTAGCGTCCATAGACATCCGCAGACGCTTACCTTCACGTGCCCATTGCACCGTCCATAAACGATGGTTGAGATTCGCAGTGGGGGAAGAGCACTTTCCAATTTGTGGCGCTGCCTTTCGGGTTGGCCTCGGCCCCCGGGTGTTCACGAAAGTGATGACATCAATGATGGCCTTACTGCATCGCAGGGCACGCCGTCATCCCTATTTGACGATCCTACTGGTCAGAGCGCCATCGGAACACCTGTGTCAGCGAGCCTGCAGGCGACCATGCAGTCTCTAAGCAGTTCGGGTGGCTTCTCAAATCCAGAAATCCACTCTGGTTCCCACCCAGTCACTGACATATCTGGGCATGGACTTCCATACGGACTCTGCTCTGTGTCCTCTGCCACGAGCCAAACAGCTGGCCATCCATCAGGAGTGCAGGATCTCCTCAGATCACCCAATTCATCCCTGCGGGTATTGATGAAGTTGGTGGGACGCATGGTGCGCAATAGAGGCAGGTGCCTTTTGCACAGTTTCGCCTCCGTCCTCTGCAAGCTGGAGATCTCCAGAGGTGGGACAAGAGGACGATCCTCTCTGAATCAGCTGGTGGTCCTCTCCCAGCCACCAGGGATTCCTTGCAGTGGTGGCTTCAGCCGAGTCACCTGTCGAAGGGACGATCCTTCCTGAAGCCATTGGGTTAGTGGTGACCACCGACGCCAGCTCAGGGCTGGGGGCGGTGTTCCTACACCACAGGCTCAAGGCCTCTGGACACGTTCAGAGCAACGTTGCAGATCAACGTACTGGAGCTCAGGGCGGTCTATCTGGCACTCCTAGCTTTCGAGTGTTCCTGTCGGACAACCCGATTCGGGTTCAGTCCGACAATGCGACGGACTGTCGCCTATATAAATCATCAAGGAGGAACCAGAGTGCACAGGCTCTGCCGAAGTCCACCGCATCTATCATGGGTGGAAGCAACAACTGCTTGATTTCCGCAGTCTACATCCCAGGGTCGAGAATGGGAGGCAGATACCTGAGCCGCAGGGGATGGACGCCGGAGAGTGGTCTCTCCATCCGACGTCTTCCGGACATCTGCATCAGATGGGGCACCCGGATGTGGATCTGATGGCCTCCGGCTGAATCATCAGGTGCCACAATACATGGCGAGATCGTGGGACCCTCAAGCTCTGGGGGCAGATGCCTAGTCCTGAGTTGGTCCCGATTTCGCTCTGCCATATGTTTCCCACCTCTGGCTCTGATTGCCCAGGTCCTGTGGAAAATCAAACAGAATGTCACGCAGCCATTCTAGTGGCTCCGGATTGGCCGAGGAGGTCCTGGTATTCGGATCTGTGGCAGACTGTCCGGCGGACACCGGTGGGCTCTTCCAGAACGCGCAGATCTCCTCGCGCAGGGCCCTTCTTCCGCCCAATTCCAGGGCCCTCAGATTGACTGCATGGCTCTTGAGGCCTGGCTCTTAACATCCAGGGTTTCTCTCCTGCGGTGGTTTCCACCATGAAAAGAGCTAGAAGCCCCGTCGCGGAAGATTTACCACAGACGTGGAAAGTCTTTTTGCCTGGTGCTCCTCGGGGACATGTACCTTGGCCTTTTCGATCCCAACCCTATTTGGCTTTTTGCAGTCAGGTTTGGAGTTGGGCCTTTCCTCGGCTCCCTGAAGGGTCAAGTGTCAGCTCTTTCAGTGCTGTTTGACAGGCGCTTGGCGCTCCTTCCCAGGGTCTGTCAATTTCTGCAGGGGGTGTCTCGGGTGTTCCGCCCTACAGGCGGCCACTGGACCCTTGGGACCTTAACATGGTCCTGGCGACACTGCAGAAACCGCCGTTTGAGCCACTGAGAGACATCTCCCTATCTCGTCTGTCCCAGAAAGTGGTCTTTCTGGTGGCGATTACGTCTCTGAGAAGGGTCTCAGAATTGGCTGCACTATCGTGCAAGTCACCCTTCCTGGTGGTTCACCAAGACAAGGTGGTGTTACGCCCGCGGCCAGAATTCTTGCCAAAGGTGGTTTCCACTTTTCACCTGAACCAGGAGATTGTTCTCCCGTCATTTTGCCCCGCTCCCGTTCATCAGGTTGAGCGCGATCTCCATACTCTGGATCTCGTGAGGGCTGTCCGCATTTATGTGTCCAGGACTGCCTCCTTCCGGAGTTCGGATTCCTTATTTGTCCTTACGACAGGTCGCTGTAAGGGGTCCGCGGCATCTAAGTCAACCTTGGCCAGATGGATCAAGGCTCCCATTCAAGAGGCTTACAGGTCTTCTGGTTTGCCTCTCCCGGTGGGATTGAAGGCTCACTCTACCAGAGCTGTCGGTGCCTCCTGTGCTTTGCGACATCGAGCTTCGGCTCTACAGGTGTGTCAGGCGGCCACTTGGTCCAGCCTGCACACTTTCTCTAAGCACTATATGGTGCATGCCCATGCCTCCGCGGATGCAAGTTTGGGCAGGCGGGTCCTCCAGGCGGCGGTTGCCCACCTTTGAGGGGGACCATGTGTTATCCGTCTGTTGAGGAACTCTTCCCGCCCTGGGGTATTGCTTTAGGACATCCCCATTGTCTGGGTCTCCCATTATGATGACCAGAAAAAAGAGAATTTTGTTTACGTACCGTAAATTCTTTTTTCTTTAATCATCAATGGGAGACCCAGCACCCACCCAGTTGTTCCGTTGCATGTTTTGCATTTGTTCTGTTCCCTGTTGGGACAGTGTTATCCGGGTTGTTGAACCGTTTGTACACGGTTTCTTCCCGACGTTTCGGGTGTGGTTTATTTGTCTCCTCGCAGCTTATGGACCAAACTGAGGATGTTCCCTGCGGTAGGGGTTTATAAGCGGAGGGGGCGGTGTCTACAAACTTGTAGTACCTAGTGTGACCTCCGGAGGGCAGTGCCCTAAACCCCATTGTCTGGGTCTCCCATTGATGATTAAAGAAAAAAGAATTTACGGTACGTAAACAAAATTCTCTTTTATTTGTGGGAAAAAAAGTGCTTTTTCATTATTACGGATTTATTTCTGAAGCACCTGGAGGTTCAAAGTGCTCACTATGCATCTAGATATGTTCCTTTGGGGGTCTAGTTTCCAAAATGGGGTCACTTGTGGGGAGCTCCAACGTGGAGACACACAGGGGCTCTCCATACGCAACATGGTGTCCACTAACAATTGGAATTGTTAGCGGACACCATGCAGGATATGAAGAGCCCCTATGTGCCTAAACATTGGAGCTCCCCCACAAGTGACCCCATTTTGGAAACTAGACCACCCAAGGAACGTATCTAGATGCATAGTGAGCACTTTGAACCCCCAGGTGCTTCACAAATTGATCCGTAAAAATGAAAAAAGAAACTTTTTGTGGAAAAAAAAGTGCTTTTTTCATTTTTATGGATGAATTTGTGAAGAATCTGGGGGTTAAAAGTGATCACTATGCATCTAGATACGTTCCTTAGGGGGTCTAGTTTCCAAAATGGGGTCACTTGTGGGGGAGCTCCAATGTTCAGGCACACAGGGAGGGGCTCTCCATACCCGACATGCTTTCCGCTAACAATTGGAGCTAATTTTCCATTGAAATTGTTAGCGGACACCATGTCGCATATGGAGAACCCGTGTGCCACCAGCACAAGGGCAACTGGAAGAGTTTGGGTACAGCACCAGAAAATACCACCTCTAATGAATGCGCTATTTTCTTGGGTGGCTGTGGGTTGCAATTTGCAGCGTGGGGACGCACAACATTTTGGTCTCTCCACGCTGAGGATTCCAGTCAGCCAGCTGCCAAGTTGTACCTGGCTGGCTACAAAAAACAGCGGCCTTTTTTTTTTTTTATTTCTAGAACTAATTCTAGATTTTAAAAAGTGACGTGGGGCTCCGCCATATTTTTGGTCCAGCTAGGTACAACTTGGCAGCTACAGACTGCCAGCAACCCCAGCTGCCTCGTTGTACCTGGCTGCAACCAAAAATACAGCAAAGCCCATTTTTTTTTTTTATTTCAAGAACTAATTCTAGAGAAAAAAAAATGACGTAGGGCTCCGCCATATTTTTAGCCCAGCCAGGTACAACTAGGCAGCTGGGGGCTGAAATCCTCAGCATGGAAAGGCCCAAGCGTTCTGGGCCCCCCATGCTGCGAATTGCAGCCTGCAGCCACCCCAGAAAATGGTGCATTCATTGAAGCGCCATTTTCTGGCGCTGTACCCATGCTCTTCCAGTTGCCCTGGTGCCGGTGGCAAACTGGGTAATAAAGGGGTTAATGCCAGCTTTTTATTGGCAGCTGGCACTAAGCCCGAGATTCATAATATTGGGCCAATGTTAGACCCGCCATTAGGAATCTCTGGTAAGTAGTCAATAAATACACACAGAGAAAAATATTTTTATTTTGAAAAAAACACAAACAAAATTCAGACTCCATCTTTATTATAAAAAGATCCGACGTAGTCCACAACAAAGGTCCCACGACGCTCGATCGCCTCCGACGTAGTCCACAACGAAGGTCCCACGATCGCCATGCAGGAGGATCGGACTGCAAAGTAGCGATCTGACAGCCCGGGTATAGTGATCCACACTGCATCGGGGCTGCGAGATCGCTTTCTGCAGCTCGATCCTCATGCAGGAGGATCGGACTGCAGAGCAGCGATCTGGCAGCCCGGGTGCAGCGCCGGGGCTGCGAGATCGCTTTCTGCAGCTCGATCCTCATGCAGGAGGATCGGACTGCAGAGCAGCGATCTGGCAGCCCGGGGCTGCGAGATCGCTTTCTGCAGCTCGATCCTCATGCAGGAGGATCGGACTGCAGAGCAGCGATCTGGCAGCCCAGGGCTGCGAGATCGCTTTCTGCAGCTCGATCCTCATGCAGGAGGATCGGACTGCAGAGCAGCGATCTGGCAGCCCGGTGCCGTGTCGGGGGCTGCAAGATTGCTTTCTGCAGCTCGATCCCCATGCAAGGGGAATCCCCTACATGGAGAGCAAGCTGCAGAAAACAATCTGACAGCTTGGTTTAGTGATCCACTGGATCACTGCGCCCGAGCTGTCAGATTGCTTTCTGCAGCTCAATCCCCATGCAGGGGAATCCCCCTGCATGGGCATCAAGATGTAGAAAGCGATCTGACAGCTTGGGTGCAGTGATCCACTGGATCACTGCGCCTGAGCTGTCAGATCTGTTTCTGCAGCTCGATCCCCATGCAGGGGGATTCCCCTGCATGGGGATTGAGCTGCAGAAAGCAATCTGACAGCTCGGGCGCAGTCCGATCTACCAATGTCAGATCTACCAAAATAGAAAATAAATTACTGATCAGCAAATCTGTAAACCGCAAAGCAAAAAATTACATACGCCATACTTAAAGGTTCTTTTGGCACTGCAACATTGCCATAAATTGCCATAAATTACAATAAGAGGCGATTAAAACATTGTATCTACTCAAAATTGGTATCTGTAAAAACGTCAGCTCTGGGCACAAAAAATTAGCCACCATTTAGCCCCAGATCCTGAAAAATAAAAACGTTAGTTCTTGGAAAATGGTTCTGAAAGTGAATTTATATATATTTTTATATAATTTTTTTTTATAACAAACGTCAATTTATTTTCACTGCTTAAATTGAAAGAAAATGTATACATGTTTGGTATGTATGTACGTGTACTGACCATAGGAATCTTACTGCCAGGTCAGTTTCACCATAAGGACATGTGCCCACATTGCAGATTTGGTTGCAGAAATTCCTGCACCAAATCTGCATCTTCTGATGGGAAATCTGCTGAGGCAGAAACGCCTTGCGTTTTTTTCATGCAGTCTATGTGAAAAACGCAAGGGAAAATGCAGAAACAATTAACATGTTGCTTCTTTTTTTTTCTGCATGAAAATCTGTAAGGAAAAAACCTAAATGTGGTTCACAGCACTTTAAGATTCTCATATACTTTGCCGGCATGCGTATTTACTTGCAGATTTGTGAAAATCTGCAAGGAAAAACGCATAAAAAAATTGCACCATGGGCATTCTGCCTAATTGTAAGCATGGTGAATGAACATTTAAAATGCAGTCGTGGCAATGAACTTTTTTTTTTGCAATTTCACCACGTTTAAAGGGGTTAAACACTACCTACAGATTACCCTTATATTGGCAAGTAAGGCTGCTTTCACACAGCGTTTTTGTGCTGTCTGAGGGGATCCGACTTTTTGTAGGACAGCATCGGATCCAAACTGATGCCTGCAATCGGATGCCAAATAGGCATCCGATTCCAATACTTTGCAGCATCAGTTTGGATCCTCTCTCCTCCTCTCCCTGCTCCTTGTCCCCCTCCTGTTACCTTTCTCCCCCCCTCTTTTGTCCCCCTCTTTTGTCCCCCTCTTTTGTCCCCCTCTTTTGTCCCCCTCTTTTGTCCTCCTCTTTTGTCCCCCTTTTCCAGACCTTAAAAAATAAAAAAATCTTTATTCTCACCTATCCACGACTCCCGCAGCGCTTCCAGCTGTCTTCTTCTGATCCACAGGACCTGGCGTGATGTCAGTCACATGACCGATTACCGCGGTAACCGGTCATGTGACTGTGACATCACGCCAGGTTCTAGAAGAAGATAGCTGAAAGCGCTGGGGGACTCCGGTCATGTGACTGTAACGTCATGCCAGGTCCTAGAAGAAGATAGCTGGAAGCGCCGGGGGACTCGTGGATAGGTGAGGATAAAAATTTTATTTTTAATCCTTTCTTTTCACTAAATGTCACTTATTGCAGAAGTGAAATTAGATGGCACAGAGCTATTTTAGAGTTGAGCATGCTCAGTACACTAAAATCGGGTCCGAGGAACGATCAGCTGTTTCCTCGGACTCGTGCTCCATAGGCCCCATGTTATTTGGCGCGGATCAGGTCAAATCTAATTTGGTCCGATTTGATCCGCTGTGCCCAAAATCGCAGCAGTCTGCGATTTTGGGCACAGCAAAAAACCGGACAGAATCAGATCCGACAAAAATCGGATGCCACGAAGGGCAAATCCAATCCGATCCGTGCCCATAGGATAACATGGGGCCAAAATCAGATCCGATGTTGTCCGATTTCAACGGACAGTATTGGATTGCAGAAAAACGCTGTGTGAAAGCACCCTAAGTAGTGTTTCTAGAGGTGACAGATTCCCTTTGAATGTAATCTTAACTAAATATAGTGATATTTGTGTATTAACATATTCATATTGTTTTTAACAATACATTTTTGCCAGACTAATTTATTTTTTAATTTAAAGAATTTGAAAAAGCGGCTGGAAAGGCCGGGAAAGTAGAAACGGAAGTAAAGAGACTTCACAAACTTATAGTTGATATTAACAACCACAAGTTGAAAGCGCAACAGGATAAACTGGATAAACTGAATAAGGAGGTGGATGAATGTGTGTCCAGCATAACAAAAGCTCAAGTGTCAATCAAGACTGCAGGCAGGTAAGGTGCAGCAATACTTAAAGAAGCTCCAATGAATGTTTGAAGGCTTGACTCGTTTCTTTAAAAAAAAAAAAATAAATAAACCTTTATGAATGGCTTGCACATGAAGTATGTGAACAACATTATTTTATAGTGCATGCTAAATTATCAATATTTGCAGTTTCTGACGAGGGTTGCCACAAAGATCTTCTTGTTCAACTTATTGTTAAGGTTTGCATAGAATATGTAAAAATTCACAGATGGATATAGTCCTCTTTTACCATATTTATATTTCAAGTTCCAAAAGTATCAGGAGTCAGAATAGGGATGAAGCCCTCCGCACTGCTGTGATAGTAAACTTGTGAGAACATCAAATTATTAATAATCGTGTGATTTATTCTACTACGCATTTCAGAGCACAGGCTCCTTCTGCATGCAAGAATCAGAGTATGCATAATTTAGCATTTAGGTTTTTTTGTCTCCTATGATTGAGTAATAGACTATAGCTGATAATCCTGTTGACCAATTAGTAACCCCCCCTCCCTGACCTTCTAATACAAAGAAACCTCAAGAAAGCTGAGGAAACTGCTGTCCGTACTGAAAAAGAAATAGTTGACAATGACAAAGCAATAGAAGAATTATCTGAAGAACTGAAAAATCTGGAGGAAAAGGCAACAATTGTCATGAATGAATGCAAAGAAAATGAGGTAGGACTTTACAATTTCATATATTTATAACACCTTTCTACTTGGAAGTCTAAGGAAAAGGAAAGAACCTTGTTACTGCATTACAGATTTCATAATTATTCTGCACCCTTTTTTTTTTTTATTTTATGAAAGACACTTTCTTTACAGAAAAAAAAAAAAAAACTGGTGCAAAATAATCGTCAAATGTGAAAAGTGTACCTAAAACATTCAGACATTTATGATCCTAGGTAGGTTGTGCTCCTATAATTTTTATTTTCCTCAATTCATTTATAACTTGCACCTGCCTGTAGGGCTCCTTTCACATCAGTGTTCGGCTGATGTTTTCAGCAGATGTCGCCGGATCGGCCACCTAACGGCTGACCTTGCAGCCCGGATCCTGCAAGCCCCATGCATTGTCTATGGGGTTATCAGTCGGGTGCGACAAGTACTGTTCTGCTGAATCCAGCACTTGCGGCGGGGAAAAAAAACGCTGCTAGCAGATGTGTTTTTTTTTTCCATGCCGGATCTGCCAGATCCAGCAAAGCGCACTTGCCGCACCCGACCGCGAGCCCCATGGAGAATGCATGGGGCTTGCTGGATCGGGGCCGCAAGTCGGCCGTTAGGCGGCAGATCCAGCTCCACCTGCCGGATCGCCCACGAACCTCAGCAAAACGCTGATGTAAAAGCAGCCTTAGTGAGTTTGAGATAGAGATGCATATATTATGTATGTATGCGTAAGCTATTGATTTCTCTGTATTTGCTCCCTTGGGATACTTGGATCTGCAATCAACATTATTGCAGTATATGGTAAAATTGTAGGTCTACCATGAAGCCACAGCCTGGGGTTGGGCATTACATGAGTTTCTAGATGGCAGCCATGGAGGTTCTTTAGCAGGCCCCCTTCTGCCATGTTAACCCAACGGGATCCCACTGTCACACTCCATTTACTTGCCAGGGTCCTAAATATAGCAGCATATAAATGGTTAACCACATGAATCAAGGCAGAGCTCTGGCCCTTCCCCTCTTAAGACAGATATTGGCAATGTTGCTTAGGCTGCCTTCACATTTGCGTTTGTGTCTGCATGCAGACGCAGACAAACGCAGCCCATAATAATGTGAACGCAGCGGAGAATCTCCGCATGCGTTCACATTACTATGGTGCCCCGGCTGCCAATCAGCTGTCTCTGGGGGCGGCCGGAGGAAGAGATCAGTGGCAGAGATCTCCTCCTCCCGACACAGCTGATCTCCTGCTGGTGTCAGCGGGAGAAACAGCTGATCTGACAGCTGTTTAAATCTCCCGCGCTGACACCGAATAGGGTGATATCAGCTCGGGAGATATGAAACAGCTGATCGCTGCTTCAAAACTTCCGTGCCGACATCACCTAACGTTTACCGGGTGTAAATTATGAACGGTCATTATTTTGCAGCCTAGATACACGTATAAATTATACTAAAGCCTGGACAACCCCTTTAAGCTTGTGAAACATACCATATTGTACAAAATCAAATTTGGCTTTTCACATTTGTTGTTTTTAGTTATTCTTTCAATAACAAACTCCCACCCCATCCCCCTGTAATTAACACTGACTGATCTTTAATAATGTGTACCACAGTAATATACACCAAAATAATTAACATTGTAACGTTATACAGAATTGGTTACTACGCACTCATTCTATTTTTTGGCTTTACCTTTGTTGACTAGGATTCACTTGGTGCGATCCAGGAAAAGCACAAAGATTTGCTACAAGAAATTAAAGCCATCCAAGATAAAGAACATGCCCTTCAAAAGGATGCACTTAACATCCGGCTGAAAATTGAGCAAATAGATGGTCGTATAGCAGAACATCAGTCCAAAATAAAGCACTGGCAGAAAGAGGTAGGGTGTCCATATTTGTGATAACCAGAGCTGCAGTACTTTTATTCTTCTCAATTAATAGTAGATGTATTAACTTTTTAGTTTTGTAATTCTTATTCAGATATCAAAACTTTCACTTCATAAAATAGAAGACAATCAAGATGAAGTTCTTCCTGTCTTAACACAAGAAGAGCTAGAAGCCGTAAAGGATCCCGATCAGATAAATAATCAAATAGCACTGTTGGAAGCAAAGAGTCATGAGCTTAAGCCAAATCTTGGCGCTATTGCAGAATATAAAAAGAAGGTATGACTATTTTCCTGCTTTCTTTTTAAGAAATTTTGGTTTGTAAATATACTCTAGTTAACTCCTTCACACCAGGGCCATTTTTTCCTCCCCTTCTACCAAGAGCCACAACCATTTTATTTGTCCACCAATATAGACATATGAGGGCTTGTTTTTTGTTGGTAAGAGTTGTGCTTTTGAATGACACCATTCATTTTACCATAAAGTGTACTAGAAAACAAGAAAGAAAAAAAGTGCAATTCCACACATTGCTTTTCTCTCCATTCTCTGAAACCCTTAACCCTTTTTTTTTTTTTTTCCCCCTCTTTGGGATATGGGGCTAAGTTAAAGCTTATTGTTTGTGCCCCGAGCTCATGTTTTTATTGTTACCATTTAGGCGCCCAAAAAAAAGAACTGATTTCTGGCGTTTGCAAAAAATTTTTTTACTGTTTACTGATTAGATTAATTTATTTTATATTTTGATAGATCTCAGACAATTTGTAGGTAAGTACCAGGAAACCATGTCACAGATGTATGGGGGAGACAGGTTGTGGATGGCTTTGTATGTCATAGTTAGGGATTTGAACTGGAGCCTCTGGACAATAGGAAGCCAGTGAATGGCTTGGCGGAGAGGAGAGGCTGGGGAATACCAGCAAGACAGGCGAGTTAGTCGGGCAGCAGAGTTTAGGATATATTGGAGTGGTGCTAGAGGGAAGGCCAGAGAGTACGAGGTTGCAGTAGTCTAGGTGGGAGATGAGGGTGTGCACGATTGTTTGTGCAGTTTCTTGGTCAAGGCCTTGTCCCAGGCCGCAGGTGTAGCTGGAGAAGAGTAGGGTCCTAGAACTGAGCCTTGGAGAAACCGACAGACAGGCGGCGAGATGAGGAGGTGGTATGGGAGAGGGAACCGCTGAATGTCCTGTCTGTTGGATATGACGAGATCCAGGGTAGGGCCAAGAAATGACAGAATCTGTAGCAAGAGGGAATGGTCTAGAGTGTCAAAGGCAGAAGACAGGTCTATGAGAAGGAGGACAGAGTAGTGTTGTTTGCTCTTGGCAGTTGGTCATTGGCGACTTTAGTTAGTGCAGTTTAAGGCTACTTTCACATAACGATTTTGAAGGGAGCCGATGCTGTCCGATAAATTCGGACAGCATTGGCTCCCTTCTGATGCCTGGAATCGGATGCCAAATAGGCATCAGATTCCGGCATTAAATCGTAGCCTCCGGTCCTAAAAAAAAAAAGTTTATGCTCACCTCACCCCGTGCCCCCGCCGACTCCGCAGCTCCCGGTGTCTGCAGAGGTCTTCATCTGTACAGGATCTGCGGTGATGTCAGTCACGTGACAGTAGGTTACACCATGGTAACCTGCGGTCACAAGACTGTGACATCACTACAGGTCCTGTACAGAAGTAGAAGACCTCTGCAGACACCGGGAGCCTGCGGGAGATGGCGAGGCTCGGGGGAAGTGAGCATAAATTTATTTTTTTTTTTTTTTTTTTTTTTTTTTCCCCTGCCTTCCAGCTTGGAGCATTTTTACTGTACTGAGCATGCTCAGTACAGTAAAATCGGGTCCGAGGAGACATCCTATGTTTCCTCGGACCCTCTCCATAGGGCCCCATGATAAATTGATCGGACCAAATCGGATGTGCACTGAATGCCATCCGATTTGGTCCGATCCGATTTTGTCCGATTTTATTTTCGGTGCAAAAATCGGAGCATGATTTTTATCGGACAGCATCGGATTTAAAAAATCCGTAGTGTGAAACCAGCCTAAGTTGAGTGATGCAGTTGGAAGCCAGATTATAACTGGTCAAAGAGGAAGTCGGAGGAGAGTGGGAGGACAGTTCAAGATGGACATGCTGTTTTGAGGCATAAGGGAGAAATGATATTGGGTTATAGCTAGACACACAATGGGTTGAGCTAGGACTTTTTGAGGATATGTGTGATTAAGGCATGTTTGAAGGATGAGGAAGACCTTATTTGTAAGTGAAAGATTGAAGAGATGTGTTAGGATTGGGATACAGACTGGTGAGGTTAGGGATGAGGTGGGGCGGGAGCGAGTCAAGCGTGCAGGAGGTGAGATGTGATCTTGGCAGAAGGGAGGAGAGCTGATCATCGGTCATGGTGGAAAAGCTGGTTTTGGAAGAACAGGGCCGAGCAGTTATGAGAAGGTATTCGGGGCTGCATGCCAAAGCTTTCTCTGATGTTCTCAATCTTCTGCTTATAGAAAGAGGGAAAGTCTTCAGCAGAAATGAGAGGAGAAGGGAGGAGGTACTGGGAACAGAGTAGAGAATTGAAAGTGTTGAAAAGCTGTTTAGGAATGTGGGACAGGAAGGATATGAGAGATGAGAAGTTTGTTTTACGGCAGTGAGCGTGGACTTTAAGTTGGTAAGGGACTGCATGTATGCGATAAAGTGCTCAGCAGAACGGGATCTCTTTTCCATCCCCGCCCAGCTAAACTTGAAGCCCGTCTCAGTTCTTTGGTCAGGCTGGTCTGCCAGAGTTGCCTGTTGCTTGTACGAGTTTTGCAGTCTGTCGGGCGGGGGGCGGCCGAATCAAGTGCGTGTTACTGTGGTGTTTATATAAGTTGCAGCAGCATCTGTGTCCTGTAAGGAAGCTATGTCTGAGAGAGGGAGAAGGTACTCAGAGAAGGAGTGTAAATTAACCCCTTTCCGACCAATGACATTGTTACAACATCATGGGCCAATTACTGGGGTTTGATGTGAGCTCTGACGCGGGATTCAGCTGAGATGTTGGGCATTCCAGTACCGATCAGATCCGGGATCCCGCTGTCAATTACTGACAGCGGGATCCAAATCCAACGCGCTGTTCCCCGCCTGCAGCGGGGATCCCGCGATATCACGAATACTCTTGTTACATATCTGGTGAAGCCTGGACAGTTCTGAGTAGAACAGTGTTTATTTTGTTTCTCTATCTTATTTTAGCCCGAGATATGATAGAAAATGTAAAGCTATACCTGGCCAAAATTCGCGATTTTTTTAAAACTTTAAAATCTTAAAAAAAATTAACTGATAAAAAAAAATTAAAAACTTTTATTTAATTCACAATAGTACTTCAATAGAAAAAAAATCTAAAAGACATCAGGTATAATAAAATACTAAATTAGATCACTTGATATAGGAATGACCATTAACAGGATCCTGTCACCCCAAAACACCTCCTAAGCTATTAAAGCTTCGATAGAAATCCCATCTTCCCCAATCATAGAACGATTAACGTTCAAATCCCATACTGGTTACGACCAATCACCACGCTTCTCCTAAACGCCTCATAGGCGTGATCTTCATCATACATTCAAATGCGCCCTCCCTGTTCGCCTCCCCGCTCTCCTATTCCGGACCGCTGCGTGTGGGGGCTGTATGACGCGATTCGCGTCATTTCCGGCGCCGGGTGACGTATTTGCACCCGCGCCGCTTTTAGCTTCAAGTCCCGCACTGCGCATGCGCAGTAGGGGCTTGAAGCTCTAACAGCGGCGCGGGTGTAAATACATCACCCGGCGAACAGGGAGGCGCGCATTTGAATGTATGATGAAGATCACGCCTATTGAGGCGTGATATTATGAAGAGGGACAGCCTGGCTGGGTGACTATGAATACCATAGTCACTCATTAACATCAGTAATGAGGTACTTTTATAACGTTATATTCAGTTTCAATATATGCATTTAGGAGCTAAAAGGAGTGTAGGGTAAGTGTTACTATGCTCTAGGGACAGCTTTTAATAGCTTAGGAGGTGGTTTGGGGGTGACAGGATCCCTTTAAAATCTGTTCCCATCGCGATCCCAACTTGAAATTTTATACAGATGTGGCTAAGAGCACAGTAGACACATGGGCATTTTTGAAATATTTAAATTATGCCGATTTTTCGCAAATGTGTGTTAAAATTTTGCGTTTGCGATCGCATGAGTAAAATATTAACAAAGATCCTTTGTGACTATCTGGTGACAGCCTGGACAGTTCTGAGTAGAACGGTGTTTGTTTCTCTATCTTCTTTCTAGCCCGAGATATGACACAAAATGTAAAGTCATACCAGGCCAAAAGACGCACTTTTTTAAAACTTTAAAAATCTGTAAAAAAATTAACTGATGAAGAAAAAAATTCAAAACTTTTTTTTTTTTTTTGTAATTAAAGTTGTACTTCATATAGAAATTTTTTTTTAAAAATCTGAAGACGTCAGATAAAAAAAAATATTCATTTTGGATCACTTGACATGGAATGACCCGTAAGTGGTTGGCAAGCGCTGCCAACCACTCACAGTACACAATTGTGGCAGATCCCGATGTGCTGCAGCTCATCAAGATCTGTCACAAGCGATCAGATGCAGATCCTGTGCCTCCCTATGGGGCAGTGTAAAAGTAAGAATTAAGTTTTTACATAGGTAAAACAAAAGTTTATATCACCTCCCTTTTCCCCCATTGAAAATAAAAGTAAAAAAAATACACATTTGGTATCGCCGCGTTCAGAAACACACGATCTATCAAGATATAAAATCAATCAAAGAGAGCCGTAAACTGCGTAACCGAAAAAAAGGTCCAAACGCCAAAATTACGTTTTGTTTGGTTACCGCAACATTGCTATAAAATGCAATAACGGGCGTATCCATCCAAAAATGTAGAAACGTCAGCTCAAGATGCAAGAAATAAGCCATCCCACAGCCCCAGATCCCGAAAAATGAGTACGCTACAGGTCGCAGAACATGGTGCAAAAGGTGCAATTCTTTTTTTTTTTTTTTTCTTCCCACCACTTACATACCAGTAAAAGTATACATGTTTGGTATCTACAAACTTGTACGGACCTGAGGCATCACACCCCGCAAGCCAACATATGTCTATATTGATGGAAAAATTAAAAAGTTATGGCTTTTGGAAGCAGGGGAGCAAAAAACGAAAAATCGCCGGGTCATGAAGCGGTTTAAATGTTTGCCATTTCGGCGAGTCTGAGTGAGTTTGTGGAGTGAGGTTGCGCACTAGGAGAGGAGAGGTAAGAGAATGTCCGTAGGTTGTGGTCAGACAGGGAGAGAGGTGAGTTGGTGAGGTTAGTAAGGGAAAAGAGGCGGGTGAAGAATAAGGTCCAACATGTGGTTATCTTTGAGTGTGGCCAAGGAGGATCATTGAGTGAGGCCAAAGGATAAAAGTGATAAATGTTTAGAGGCAGCTGAGGTGGAAGTGTTGATGTTGAAGTCACCCATGTTGATAGTGGAGATGTCAGCAGAAAGGAAATAAAGTAGCCAGGTGGTGAAGTGATCAAGAAAGGTGGAGATGGCTAGCTCTGGGGGGCGGTAGGTAACAGACAACTGGAGGTTGGAGGAGTTTATAGATGTGGACGGAGTGCATCTCAAACGAGGGAAGAGTAGTAGAGAGGCAGTAGTGGAATTTGGGTAAAGGTGCAACTCCCTCACGACGTTTGTTGTTGGGGCGAGGGGTGAGAGAGAGAGAAATCTGCCATAAGAAAGTTCAGCCAGAGAGGCTGTGCCTGAGGGCTTGAGGAAGGCTACGTGCCGAAGCGTCGCAGTCCTAGGATTAAATAAACCCACATGACTTGAACTGGAGGAAGTGCTGCCTTTCATTTTTCATCTATTTATGATTGCCAGAGATTGTGGTAGGAGGGCTTTGCACCCGACCGACTCCTTCATACATGGCTCATTTTTAAGTGATAAATTTTTTGTAGGGCAATGGTAATATCAGGCTTTAATTATTATTAATTAAAAGCCCCAAAGATTTCAATCTAAAGACAGCACTGAATGCAGCATATCTGCTGCATCAGGCAAGGGGCCCCATGTGTTTCTGATGTTAAATCATTAAATACTGCCTTTTAAAATGTGTAAAACAAAGTCATGAGTGCATTACCAGCTCCATGAGTCAGCTCCTACTCCGAGGGGCTATTCCAACACCCCTGCTTCTCTGTTCCTCCCTCCCTGTCCTTGCCGCTTCCTTGATGCCTGCCATTTCTCCTCGCTATATGCCTGCGTCTCCTTGTACTACCTAATGCAGGCGCAGAGCGAGGTGTTGCTACTGTGGTCCTCTCGCTCCTGCTCCCGCCTCGCACCCTAACAGCAACAATTGTTCCCGCCCCCTGCTCCATCTATAACACAGAGCAGGGTGGGAACAAGTGCTGACATCAGGGCAGGAGGTGGGACAGAGCGCGGGCGTCAGCACTTGTTCCCGCCCTGCTCCGTGTTGTAGATGGAGCAGGGGGCCGGAACAATTGCTGCTGTTAGGGCGGAGCAGGAGCAAGGGCCCATAGTAGCATGAGGTAGTACAAGGAGACGCAGGTGCAGAGCGAGGAGAAATGACAGGCATCAAGGAGGCGGAAGGAGGGAGGAACAGAGAAGCAGGGGCGGGAATAGCCCCCCGAAGTAAGAGCTGACTCATGTGAGCTCGTAATGCCCTCCTTACTTTGTTTTACACATTTTTAAAAGGCTGTATTTAATGATTTATACATCAGAAACACATGGGGGCCCCTTGACTGACAGTGCTGCCTTTAGATTGAAATATTTAAAGGGGAAGGGGGGTGACAGGTCCTCTTTTATGTGACTGCTGCTTCTGAGTTGCAGGTGGGTGACAGATGTTTAACTAAAATACATGGAGTATGTCAGTGTGTGTTTTTGAAAATATTGCACACTTTTTTTAACCCCTTGTCATTCTGTGACATACCTATAAGTCATAGGTAGTGTTCCCTGTTTTGATACAGACTCGCACCGAGCCTATACTAATTCCCACACGTCACTGATCTGATCAGCTGACAGGGGCCTCTAACATGCACGGGTGGATTGGAGATCTGCCCCCACGCCTTTAAACTAGTTAAATCCTGATGTAAATTTCTGGTAGCAAGATGTAACACGCGCCAGTGGGAAGTGAGTCATACCTCGCTCTCTTAGGTTGCCCTTGATGTGATCGTGGTGCACCAATGGGTTCTAATCAGACAGGAGTCATCTGATGACCCCTGTGTCTGTTTAACAATGTTCCTGTAAATGCTGGCTGTGTGCTGGCCATCATAGGAAGACTGCATTTGTGCTGCATAGAGCGGTGCTGATACACTATACTGTACAGCACAAGCGACCAGATTATTGCAGCTTCAAGCAGGGGACTAGTTAAAACAATAAGTGGAGAAAAAAATGGAAAAATTAAACATGTTTAAATCACACCCTTTTGCCCCATAGAAACTAACCCAATAAACTAAAAAAAAAATTACACATTTGATATTGCTGCTTTTATAAATGCCTGATCTATCAAAATAGTAAATAAATTAATCTGGTCAGTAAGGGCCATAATGAGGGAAAAAACATATATAAAGCCCAGAATTACGATACGACGGGGGGGGGGGGTTGCCACTGCCAACAATGAATAAAAGGATACCAAAACATTGTACCTACCCAAAGTGGATCTTAAAAACATCAGCACAGGACACAAAATAAGTAGTGAAAAGAGAACATTATGGGTCTCAGAAATGGCTCCAAAAGTGCTACCTTCGTTTGGGTTTTTTTTTCCACCACTAAATTTGCACTTACCTGGAGTATTATACTGACAGGTCAGTTTGCCATCTAGTTAACATGGTAAATAAAGAAAAAAAAATGTGGAAATGCACTTTTTTTTTTAAATTTAACTTTACTTAAAGAAAAAGTCGACGCTTTTCAGTACAATATGTGGCAGAATGAAATGTCGTCCTTCAAAAGTACAAAACTCAAGCCTTCATATGGCTATTTTCATGGAAAAATAAAAAAGTTATGGCTCTTGGAAGAAAAGGAGAAACATCCATGAATCTTTTATAGCTATATAAATATATGTTTGAACTGGCCCTCAGTTTCACTGTTTGTCTTTAACATGCCATGTGCTGATCCTCCTTTTTATTTTAATTTTTTATATATTTTTTTAAATGATTATATTTTCACATCTTTTTAACAGGAAGAATTATATTTGCAAAGAGTTGCTGAACTTGATGAAATTACAAATGAGAGGGACCGATTTAGACGAGCGTATGAAGATCTTCGTAAGCAGAGACTTAATGAATTTATGGCTGGCTTTAATATCATCACAAATAAGCTGAAGGAAAACTACCAGATGCTGACACTGGGGGGAGACGCTGAGCTGGAGCTTGTTGACAGCCTGGATCCATTTTCGGAAGGCATCATGTTTAGGTTTGTAAATCATTTTTTCAGGACTGATTATACTTAAGAAGACGTAGATATGGAATACAATGATTTTAGATTATTTTATATCAACCCTCAAGCCGGTAATTTAGTAATGGGTCGGGTGATGATTTTGTCAGACTGAACAGGTAGATTGTGTAGACCGTATAGGGGGACTTCTTATTCAGTTTTAATGGACATTTTCTTGCAGTTCAAGTAAAGCGGCTGTTGCATTGAAAGTGTGGTCTGCTAACAGAAGGTGGCATGCCTCTTCCTAAAGTGTAGAAAATGTTTTACTTTGCAACTCTAGCAGCTGTCAAATTTAATATTATGTACCGTGTTTCCCTGAAAATAGTATAATTAAGAAGGAAGTGGCTTTGCCACGAAAAGTAGGCAGAATAACGGATGGCTGATTACTCGTTTTTATCCATGGGGTCACCGCATTTGATTCCACTCTTACACTGTTTTTGGATCTGAAATAGGCCCCCGAAAATGGACGTGGCAGGCAAAAAAAAAAAAAATTATACTCGCCTACTCTGCCACCGCCATTCTTCATCCGGAGCTTGCCACCGATGTTGTGTACATCCCGGTAGCCGGGCGCCACAGATGCACGATTATCAGCCAATCAGGCGGTTGCTGGCGTCTGATTTGCCGCGGCATTACCGTACATCTCCTATACAGAGGGCATCTGCGCCGCTCAGCGTAGATGTACGGTAATGCCGTGGCCAATCGGACGCCAGCACCGCCTGATTGGGTGATGGCTTACCATCTACAGCGCCCTGCTATGTACGCATCGGGGAACATCAAGTGGCGGCAGTGGTAAGCTCCGGAAGGCTCCAGTGGTGTGTGTAGCATGTGTGGTGTGTGTGGCTGTGTGTGTGTGATTAACTGTGTTTGTGTGTGTGTGTGGCTAGAGGGATGTTAGAGGATGATGGGGGCTACAGAGGCACAGTGGCGGATGATGGGGCTACAGAGGCACAGTGGCGGAGATGGGTCTAGGATAGTGGAGGATGATGGGGGGCTACAGAGGGGTAGTGGAGAATGAGGGGGCTACAGAGGGATAGTGGAGGATGAGGGAGCTACAGAGGGATAGTGAGGATGAGGGGGCTACAGAAGGATAGTTGAGGATGATGGGGGCTACAAAGGGATAGTATAGGATGCTCAATATAAGGCCCCGTCCCCCGAAAATAAGACAAGGTCCATCTTTGGGACAAAAAAAAAAATATAAGACGGGTCTTATTTTCGGGGAAACACGTAGCTCGTGTTTAACCCTCCCGCTGCCAGGACTATTTATACACTTTGACCAATACAAATTAAAAATCAGAAACACACAAATCATGTCATACCACATAACCAATGTATTTTCTGAAAATGCCACCACTCATATTTATGGAAATCTTCATGCAACCTTGCATTACACACATTTTATGAAAAATTGTGCATTCATGTTTGAGGCTAAGATATGAGCCTTCGACATACAATTTTCTAAACATGAGTGCAGGATGTGTACAGGTTTATGTCTACATGAAATATCACATTTTCACCACAAATGAATGATGAAAATGTCCATGATTCATGTGCTAATAAATATTTGAGTCACAAATAATCTGACCAGGAGAATGAGAAATGCCATTGCTAATCTTGTCAAACTATTGCAACACCCCTACCCAGATGTTATAATTGAGTATATTTTCTGTCATTCAAAAATTGTGCAAATAATATTAAAAGTTTCCCTCCAGTGCTCCCAGGTGCTTACATGGTGGTGGAGATAACTGTACTGGCTGCAATCCTTCTTCCAATTGTAATGTGTAATAACTCTCCTTACTACTGGTCTCTGGACCCTGACTGCAGACCTTAGTGATGTTTACCACACCAGTCACATCATTTCTTGTTATGGCAGGCCAGGATACAGTTTTGGCATACCCTATTAATGCCTTATGTCTATTAAGATTGCAACTGCAAAGAAAACATGTCTAGGTTTTTCCTCTATTACAGAATTCTAAGGAGATGGGTAAAATTTTTCAACAAGCATTCTTATGACTGGGAAAACAATGTGTATTACCATCTATATAATTAACCATGGCTCATTTTAATTTATTTATTTTTTTCACAGTGTGAGACCACCCAAGAAAAGTTGGAAGAAGATATTTAATCTTTCAGGTGGAGAGAAGACCCTGAGTTCATTGGCTTTGGTATTTGCGCTTCACCACTATAAGCCAACACCATTGTACTTCATGGATGAGATAGACGCAGCTCTGGACTTTAAAAACGTGTCAATAGTTGCCTTCTACATTTATGTAAGTATCTTCTCAAGGTTCTTGTAATTTATGATCACTGTGATGGAGGATAATGAAGGCAGTTTATTATTTCTTTATCATTGCTATGTGACTGGAAATGCAGAGGTGTGCCTTGAAAAAACTGCTGATTATCGAAGTTTAATGAATTTTCTTCTCTTTTTAGGAACAAACTAAAAACGCCCAGTTCATAATCATATCATTGCGAAATAACATGTTCGAGATTGCTGACAGGTTAATTGGTATCTACAAGACTCATAACACAACTAAAAGTGTGGCAACAAATCCAAAAATGATTGCTTCAAAAGGACTTGCTGAACTTGGGGCAACACTGTGTGCCTGAGATGTATCCGGAGTTAATGGTGAAATAGTGCTGGACAAGATGGCAGAAGTCACCCAACTGAAATGGACTTTACAAGCTCCCACAGGATCCTGTCCTAGCAGCGTCCTTGCATAACCTTTTAACAAGTTGTTCCTATGCTAACATATATTATCAGAATAGGGTGATAAATGTATGACTGTGGGTATGAGAGGGGTGTTAACTACTGGACCCTCGCCAGATATGAGCGTCCAAATGGTCACAAAGTAAATGAACCATTGTTAACCCCATCTATTAATTGCTTATAGGGCTTACAATCAAGACCGGAGCAGTGGTCATTATGCTCAGTAACACATCATTCATATAGGGGACTTTACACCCCATGTTCTAGGGATTAGTCAGGAGTTTAAGCAGACCGACCCCAGAAATTATATGATTATCTATTTTAGGGTGGTTTCACACTAGCGTTTTTGCTATGCATGTGAATCCATGACAAACTGGATGCACATGCATACGTTTTCAGCCCAATTAATTTTCAGTGGGGACGGAGACACCTGCGTGTGCATCCAGTTGTGTACGCGTATGCATCCAGTTGTGTACATTTTTGCATGGATCAGTGGTTTCACTTGATTTACACAAAGACAAAAACTGCAACTTGTTGCACTTTTCACTCTGTGAAACAAAACATGAAACCGCAGATCCAGGGCCCCACGTGTAAATTCACTGTGGGGGCCTATGAATCACAGACAGACACAGAACCAGGATCCGTGGTCCGTGATCCATGAACTGCGAATGCACAGAATGCAGTTCTAAATGACATGCCATCTATTGGCCGTGTCATTTACCATCCAACGGATCCAGGTGAACTGATTCTCTCGCACAGGGTGCAGGTGCATCCAGCTTGTCATTGCGTGGCAATTCGAGGGCATGCAGGATTTTCCTGCATACCCTCAGATTGCAAAATCTGCAAGTGTGAAACCAGCCTTATAGATGTTGGGACTGATTTATTACCTACATTCCTTGCACCAGCCTTAATCAAAAGGACACTGACGTACAGTGCGCCTGGGTTATTAGGAGGAGCATGTGTTACCAAATTAGATGCATTCGTTCTACAGTTTAAAGCCACTTTGGACATAAGATTTAGTAAATTTGTCAGACTGTGTGCGTTTCCTGTGTTTTTTTAACCTTTTTGAGTGGCGGATAAAGTACAGTCACAAATTATGATGTTCAGATGTGCCATCTTTGGGATATACACAAAAATAGTGGTAATGGCTGGACTACCATGGCCTGTTCACTGCAGTATCTTAAGTGTCATACATACAAGTTTGATTGTCTGGAACTGTAATTCATGGGAATTGTTAATTGGTTTTAGATCTACACCAATCACATGTTGATGTCCTGCCCTAAAGATTGACAAGTGTAAGGCTGCCTTCACACTTGCAGATGGATCTGCAGCGTTTTGCAGATGCATCTGCAAGTGTGAGCATGCTGACCGCGGCCCCTATGTTTATAATAGGGCGCACGCGGTGTGAAAGCTCTCATTCACTCCTATATGTGTACTGTCAGCAGGCGTATGCCTGCTTACAGATCACACTCTCCCGCCCGCAGCATGGACGCTACATCTCGCGTCCACAGTGCGGACGGGAGTGTGTGATCTGTCAGCAGGCATACGCCTGCTGACAGTACACATATAGGAGTGAATGAGAGCTTTCACACCGCGTGCGCCCTATTATAAACATAGGGGCCGCGGTCAGCATGCTCACACTTGCAGATGCATCTGCAAAACGCTGCAGATCCATCTGCAAGTGTGAAGCCAGCCTAAGAATAGTCTCTTCTAATGCTGCTATCGTGACAACCAGCTGTAATATAGCCCGAGCTTTGTTATTTGCATTGATGTATATTTAGGAAAACTGCCTGCTTTTTCTGTAGCAGGAACATTGTATCGGTTTTGTTAACTCTGATAGGGTTATGTGCTTGTATCATCTTCTACACAAGTCTTTACCTTCCCAAAACCTTTACCATTTAGGTTAATTTATACATTGTTTACACTGCAAGCGTCATTGTAAATGTTGATTTTCTTTACTCTCAAACACTGTCATGCTGTGTGTGGTTAATGTATATATTTTTTACGTTTTTAAATGTATATTTCCATTAAAAGTTGAACATTAAAATATCCAAGACTTGGATAAGTCGTATATTTACTTGTGTTTCATGCGTGTAGAAATATTTCCCCTTAGGGCCCTTTCACATCAGCGTTTTTTTCAAATCGCGGCAGATGCAGTGAAAAAACCGCATCTGCCGCGATTACCGCATACCGGCTGCACTTGCGGCGCGGTTGCGGTAAACGCCATACAAGGTATAGGCGGACTTGCGGCAAGTGCGGTTTTGGCACTTGCGGCAGGTGTGGCTGCGAAAAAAATGCTGTCAGCCGCGTTTTTTTTTCGCGGCCGCACCTGCCTCAAGTGCCAAAACCGCACCTGCCGCAAGTCCACCTATACCATGTATGGCGTTTACCGCAACCGTGCTGCAAGTGTAGCCGGTATACGGTAATCGCGGCAGATGCGTTTTTTCTGATCATCATAATGGGAGACCCAGACAATGGGGTTTAGGGCACTGCCCTCCGGAGGCCACACTAGGTACTACAAGTTTGTAGACACCGCCCCCTCCGCTTATAAACCCCTACCGCAGGATATATCCTCAGTTTTAAACTTAGTGTGCTCGGAGGATCACGCGCTTTGCTTGCACTTCACAGCATTCTCACAGCTTACGTGATGGCGTATGAAGACAAGGTAAAAAGGTCCCGGTCGGGGACCTCCGGCAGTCTCCCTGTTCACCTTCGGGGAACACGCAGGTTGAGGTACCGGAGGGCCTGGAGCCTGGACACATTGTGTCCCCCCGGTACGCTGCCGCACTCCTTCCCATCCTTCCTCGGGGGCTCTGGGAAGTGGGAGATAGGAGCCTTGCACAGCTCCGCTCCGTCCGAGGCCTCCCTAAATGGTGCTTACAGACCGGACTGGAGCCAGCCCAGTCCGAGGCCTCCCTAAATGGTGCTTACAGACCGGACTGGCGCTGAACCCCCGTCCGAGGCCTCCCTTAATGGTGCTTACAGACCGGACCGGCACTGAGGTACCTTAGGTGTCTCCGGTGTGCCTGGGGGTAGTGTCTGGCCCTTATGGGTTCTGGCACTCAGACCGCGCGTACCCTCGGGTCCGCGGTTCTGATGGGGTGCCCTGTGCTGGGGTCACCCTGGCTGACCGCCCTGTGTGTCACAGGGGCTGCAGCTGTGGGCTTCAGAATTTTGTATGCAGCCCTGGGTATAATATTGATACCTCCCGCACTGCGGGCTCCGGCACCACATTTAATGATGGCGGCCTGGAGAAATGTGGAGCAGCCCAGGGGCTGACGTCATCGCTGGGCGTGTGTGTGTGCTTTCCGCGTGTTTTTGGGCCCGCCCACAGCTTGTTCGGCGGCGGCCATCTTCCCCTCACTTCCCGGCTGGGATCTGATTTAGTGCACGGCTGCACTCCCGGGGAGACCGGTCATAACCCTAGCGGAGGCCACACACACATCGCTCCCTTCCACCGCATTGACGCGGTCGGTAAGCCACCGGTATTCCGGTTCGTTTCTCTGTTTGGCTTGTCTTCCCCTGCTGTGGGTATGTCCTCAGCGAGGAAAAGTGCTGCTAAGGCGGCCAGTACCACCATTGTCTGTGCTACATGCAATGGGACACTGGTTGGGGGTTCCTGCAATAACTGCGGACGCCCAGAGGCCCGGACTGATTCTGCTGAGACGGCGGCTCCGGTGCTGTACCCTGAGGTTCAGGTGATCCCAGGGCCATGGGAGACACAGAATAAGATTAATGAATCTGTGTTGTCCAAACTGTCCTCCATGTCGCAATCCCTGGAGGCATTGACGAGGAGACTGGAAAGCCCAGTTGCTCCTTCATACCCCCGGGTGTCACCCGGGTTGACCGCGAGACCCCTTAAGCGGGCTCGCCGTGACAAATCACCCGAGATCCAGAACCTCTCTGAGGAGGAGCGTCACTCTGAGGGTGACGAGGATGATGGGGGTTCAATACTCGAGTCTATGTCCGAACCACCGGATGGGGTGGAGGATCTGGTGTCCTCCATCAACGAGACTCTACATCTCGTGGCACCCCCTGAAGAGGTGGAACTCCACCCGAAGGAGGTATATCAGTGGTTGCAGCCTGAGGCTCGTTCGTGTGGCTCCTTTATGGACCACACTAATTTTGGAAGGGTGGTTAGAGCACCCAGGGTTCACCCTGGGCGGCGTTATGTCCGCAAATCTAAGGACACTCGCTTCCCCTTTCCCCAGGAGGTGCTTCAGGAGTGGTCGCAGTCCCCAAAGGTGGACGCTTCCATGACCAGGATTGCTGCACGCTCTCTTTTCTCTGCCTCTGATAGCTCCTCATTGAAGGACGCGACGGACAGACAGGTCGAACAACTCGCCAAGTCTTCTTATGAGGCTGTGGGGTCTTCATTTGCCCCTAATTTCGCCACGGTCTGGACCCTACAGGCGATTACCACCTGTTTGGACGGTATCACTGACCTGGCGGGGTCCAATTCAGAGATCCTGGCGATTACCGACAGGGCTAAGGCCTACGCGGAATACGCCAGGACGGCGACCCTAGAGACTGCCACCCGCTCTGCTGTGGCTTCGGCCAATGCTATAGCGATTCGCAGGTTGTTGTGGCTGCGTCTATGGGACTCAGATGCCACATCAAAGATTCTGCAGAATCTTCCATTCTCAGGTGACAGGCTGTTTGGTACCGAGCTGGACAAGCTGATAAAGGATTCTGCGGAGTCTAAGATCCCGCAGTATAAACCTAAACCGCGGTATACTGTCAAAAGGAACCCTAAACAGTGGTCCTTTCGTTCCAGCTCACAGCCGTCAGCCTCGTCCGCTCGCACAGAGAGAGGGGGCAAACCCTCTAATCAGTGGCGCCCCAAGGGTCGCCAGAAGAAGCCAACGGGGGCGGCGGCTGCCACCCCTAAACCCGCTTCCACATGACTCACTGTCTCGTCCTGCCGTCCCACAAGTGGGGGGCCGCCTGTCCAGTTTTCAGGACAGATGGTTGCTCCACGTTCAAGATCAGTGGGTCCGAGACGTTGTCTCGTGCGGCTACAGGATAGAGCTGACGTCGATGCCAGCACACCGATTCCATCGGTCGGTTCCCTCCCCAGAAAAGGCTCAGGCTTTTTATCTGGTGTTGGAGGGACTCCGCAGAGACGGGGTAGTGGTCCCAGTGCCTACGGGGGAGAGGTTCCGGGGTTTTTACTCCAACCTCTTTATCGTCCCGAAGAAGGACGGCTCTTTTCGCCCGGTTCTGGACCTCAAGTTGTTCAACCGTCACGTGTTGGTTCGGAAGTTCCGTATGGAACTACGCTCCCTACGCTCCGTGATCGCGGCTGTGTCACAGGGAGACTTCCTAGCGTCCATAGACATCCGAGACGCTTACCTCCACGTGCCCATTACACCGGCTCATCAACGCTGGTTGCGATTCGCAGTGGGGGACGAACACTTCCAGTTCGTGGCGCTGCCTTTCGGGTTGGCCTCGAGGGTGTTCACGAAGGTGATGGCCTCAATGATGGCTCTTCTGCATGCGCAGGGCCATGCCGTCATACCTTATCTAGACGACCTGCTGGTCAGGGCGCCATCGGAACACCTTTGTCAGAAAAGCCTGGAGGTGACCATACAGTCTCTGGAACAGTTTGGGTGGCTTCTCAATATCCAGAAGTCCACCCTGGTGCCGACCCAGTCTCTGACGTACCTGGGTATGGACTTCCACACGGACTCGGCTCTGGTGTCCCTCCCACGAGTCAAACAGCTGGCCATCCAATCAGGAGTACACGATATTCTCCTGGCACCGCACTCATCCCTACGGGTGTTGATGAAGCTGGTGGGACGCATGGTGGCGGCAATAGAGGCGGTGCCTTTTGCACAATTTCGCCTCCGTCCTCTACAACTGGAAATTCTTCGCAGGTGGGACAAGAGGACGTCCTCTCTAAATCGGCTGGTGGTCCTTTCCCAACCGACCAGGGATTCCCTACAGTGGTGGCTCCAGCCATATCACCTGTCACGGGGCCGGTCCTTCCTCAAACCGTCATGGTTAGTGGTGACCACCGACGCCAGTCTCAAGGGCTGGGGCGCGGTGTTCTTACACCACAGGGCTCAAGGCCTATGGACACAGTCGGAGTCGGCGTTGCAAATCAATGTGCTGGAGATAAAGGCGGTCTATCTAGCACTCCTGGCTTTTCAGTCCTTCCTGTCAGGACAGCCCATTCGGGTTCAGTCCGACAATGCGACGGCCGTCGCCTATATAAACCATCAGGGAGGAACCAGGAGTGCGCAGGCCCTAGCCGAAGTCCACCGCATTCTATCATGGGTGGAAGACAACGATTGTCTGATCTCCGCAGTTCACATCCCAGGGGTCGAAAACTGGGAGGCCGACTACCTGAGCCGGCAGGGGATGGACGCCGGGAGAATGGTCCTCTCATCCGGACGTCTTCCGGGACATCTGCAGCAGATGGGGTATCCCGGATGTGGATCTGATGGCCTCGCGGCTGAATCATCAGGTGCCGCAATACATGGCGAGATCGTGGGACCCTCAGTCTCTGGGGGCGGATGCCCTGGTCCTGCGTTGGTCCAATTTTCAACTGCCATATGTGTTCCCGCCTCTAGCTCTGATTCCCAAGGTCCTGTGGAAAATCAGGACGGAATGCCGCAAAGCCATTCTAGTGGCTCCGGATTGGCCCAGGAGGTCCTGGTATCCGGATCTGTGGCAACTGTCAGGCGGGAACCGGTGGGCTCTTCCAGACCGCGCAGATCTGCTCGCTCAAGGCCCGTTCTTCCACCTCAATTCCAGGGCCCTCAGATTGACTGCATGGCTCTTGAGGCCTGGCTTCTGACATCCAGGGGGTTCTCTCCTACAGTGGTTGACACTATGAATCGGGCTCGAAAACCCGTATCACGAAAGATATACCACAGAACGTGGAAAATCTTTTTCACATGGTGTGCATCTGGTGGACGGTCACCGTGGCCTTTGTCAGTTCCAACTCTGTTGGCCTTTTTACAGTCGGGTCTGGAGTTGGGTTTATCCCTCAGCTCCCTGAAGGGCCAGGTATCAGCGCTTTCAGTGCTGTTTGACAGACGCTTGGCTCTCCTCCCGAAGGTCCGTCAATTTCTGCAGGGGGTGTCTCGGGTGGTCCCGCCATACAGGCGACCGCTGGACCCTTGGGACCTTAATATGGTCCTGGCGGCTCTGCAGAAACCACCATTCGAGCCACTAAGAGCAGTTTCTCTCTCCCGGCTGGCTCAGAAAGTGGTTTTTCTGGTAGCAATTACCTCCCTGAGACGTGTCTCAGAATTGGCGGCACTTTCGTGCAAGTCACCTTTCCTGGTAGTCCACCAGGACAAGGTGGTGTTGCGCCCACGGGCTGAATTCTTGCCAAAGGTGGTTTCCACTTTCCACTTGAATCAAGAGATTGTTCTCCCATCATTTTGTCCCGCTCCCGTTCATCAGGTTGAGCGCGACCTTCACACTCTGGATCTTGTGAGGGCTGTACGCATTTATGTGTCCAGGACGGCCTCCTTCCGGAATTCGGACTCCCTATTCGTCCTTACGGCGGGTCGCTGTAAGGGGTCCGCGGCGTCCAAATCAACCTTGGCCAGATGGATCAAGGCACCCATTCAAGAGGCTTACCGGGCTTCTGGTTTGCCTCTACCGGTGGGTCTAAAGGCGCACTCGACTAGAGCCGTCGGTGCATCCTGGGCTTTGCGACATCGCGCTTCTGCTCTACAGGTGTGTCAGGCGGCCACTTGGTCCAGCCTGCACACTTTCTCTAAGCACTATATGGTGCATGCCCATGCCTCTGCGGATGCAAGTTTGGGCAGGCGGGTCCTCCAGGCGGCGGTTGCCCATCTTTGAGAGGGACCGTGTATTTCAACGTCTTTTGAGGAACTCTTCCCGCCCTGGGGTTTGCTTTAGGACATCCCCATTGTCTGGGTCTCCCATTATGATGATCAGAAAAAAGAGAATTTTGTTTACGTACCGTAAATTCTTTTTTTCTTGAATCATCAATGGGAGACCCAGCACCCACCCAGTGTTCCTTTGGATTTTATTCTTCCTTGGGACTGTCCCCTGTTGGGACAGAGTTGTTTTTCGGTTGTGGCACCGTCTATGTACGGTCTTCCCGATAGTTCGGGTGTGGTTTGCCTCCTCGCAGCTTATGGACCAAACTGAGGATATATCCTGCGGTAGGGGTTTATAAGCGGAGGGGGCGGTGTCTACAAACTTGTAGTACCTAGTGTGGCCTCCGGAGGGCAGTGCCCTAAACCCCATTGTCTGGGTCTCCCATTGATGATTCAAGAAAAAAGAATTTACGGTACGTAAACAAAATTCTCTTATTTTCACCGCATCTGCCGCGATTTGAAAAAAACGCTGATGTGAAAGGGCCCTTACTCCATCATAATTGTAAACATATCTGAATGAGGAAACTATACCCATTGCATGTTGGCAGTGCAGCTCCAAAGTCTTGCGAGATTCTGCCAAGGACCTTTTAATGTATATTTCTCATAAGGAGAGCAATCCAAATCTAGAAATGAGGTGTAACAGACTTTATTCAGCCCACGTGGCAACGTTTCGGTACATCTGAGCCAGTAGCTGTGTGTATGGTGAACAGTTGACATTTAAATAGGTATTCTAGTTAAAACTTTGTCATGATCATTGTTCATTATTATATACAATTGTGTTCAAAAACACAAGTTAAGGCCAAAATCTTTATAAGGCTGAGCTCACACACAGCACTTTTTTTTGCGCAGGCGCTTTTTCCAGCGTTTTGGCCCGCGCAAAAAAGCCCCGTAAAAATATGCGGGTGCATTCACACACTGCATGTTTTTTTACGTGGCTACTTCTTCAGTGATGTCACAGAGGGGAGGAAGAATCCTGTTTCTCCTCTCCTGTGTGACATCTGTCACAGCCCCATTTGATTTCGCAGTGCATTATACACTTGTGAAATCAAATGTAAAATTCAGCCAAATGTATTAAAAATAATAAAGATTGTTATACTTACCCTCCGCCGGGTGATCGGTAACCGGGAGCAGGCATTGACCTGCTAAGACCTTGTGTGATGTCAGAATGGCATTGGCATTCGGTGCTGTGATTGGCCTGCTCGCGGTCATGTGATATGAGACGCGCATATCACATGACCGCGAGCGGGCCAATCACAGCGCCGATGTCATTCTGACATCATGCAAGGTCCTAGCAGGTGAATTCCTGCTCCCGATTACCCGGCGGAGGGTAAGTATAAGAATCTTTATTATTTTTAATACATTTGGCTGTATTATACATTTGATTTCGCAGTGTATAATGCACTGTGAAATCAAATGGGGCTGTGACAGCGATGCGTAATTCCAGCGGTTATAATGGCCTCTGTGGGAGAAAGCGCGCGCAAAAAGGCAGAAAGAATGAACATGTTCATTCTTTTTACGCAAGTGCTTTCTCCCATAAAAGCGCAGCCTAAAATTGCGCTGCATGTGAACGGCAAAAGTGAAAGTCCATTCACTTTGCTGTGAAACGCAGATGCAGGTACGCTTTGGGGGGGAAAAGGTGCGCAAAATACGCACTGTGTGAACAAGGCCTAATAGTTTTTATTTCCAAGCGTTGGGAACATTGCACACTGTTTTCTAACTAAAAAGATGAAGAGAAATGCATGTAATTTTTAACTACTTTATAAAAAAAATAACAAAAAATGAACATTGCGCTGTTCAAGACAATAGCAGAGTCTGTATGTCTTGACAAACTCAAAATATGTAATCTTTCTATTTGTAGGATTTAGCATTCCTGTGAATCACTAACCTAATATTTTTTTTTTTAATCAGATAGTTTTTATTAAAACTTTTCAACAACAATACAGAAAGAAATGCATTGCATTAAATCCCCTCCCACCACCACCATCCCTCCCTTCCCCCCTCCCGGTCCAGTGGGTCAGTATTCCTCAACAAAGATGGTAGTGCACATATGGATATAACATGTACCCAAGATGTTCCAAAAATCTGCATAACACATCTCCCAACTTAAAGAAATAACTCCGTCCAAAAGCAATTAACCTCCCTGGCGGTATGATTGTCAGGAATTTTGTGCTAAAAGCGGTACCATTTTTTTGCATGGAAATTTGGTGTTATGTACTGTCGGCCTGCAATTCTTAGTAATTACCTGATCAAAGAAGACTCTAGTAGACCTCTCAGATGTGATAAAGTTTGAAACATAAAATCATGAATTATAATTAAATAAATAATATAATTTTAATCAATAATCTTATTCCTGGCGGTATGATTATGTCTGGAATTTTGTACTAAGGGTACTTTCACACTAGCCTTTTTTTTTAAATTGCGGCAGATGCGGTGAAAAAACCCAATCTGCCGCGATTGCCGCATAGCTGCCGCATAACCGCTGCACTTGCGGCGCGGTTGCGGTAATCGCCATAGTAAGTATAGGGGGACTTGCGGCAAGTGCGGTTTTGCACTTGCGGCAGGTGCGGCTGCGAAAAAAACCGCGGTCAATCGCGGGTTTTTTTTCGCGGCCGCACCTGCCGCAAGTGCAAAACCGCACTTGCCGCACCTGCCGCAAGTCCCCCTATACTTACTATGGCGATTACCGCAACCGCGCCGCAAGTGCGGTGGCTATGCGTTTTTTTTCACGGCCGCAAGTGCAAAACCGCACTTGCCGCAAGTCCCCCTATACTTACTATGGCTATTACCACAACCGCGCCGCAAGTGCGGCGGCAGATGCGGTTTTTTCACCGCATCTGCCGCGACTGCGGGTAAGCCCGAGCTTGACTCGGGGTTACCGCTTCTGGCAGTGAATGTTAACCCCGAGTCAGGCTCGGGAATACCGCTAGGAAGGTTAATTAACAGTCGGCAGCCCCTGAAGGTCCATCCAGCCCTTCCATATTTTATCAAATACTCCTCGATCTGTCCCGTTTGAGGTATATAGCTTTTTCCCTACTCACGGTCAGATTCATGCTACAGATATACCCTTTGCGAGAGGGTACCGTATCAGATATCCAATGAGCCGCTATTAATTTTCTGGCAGCAAACAACATCCTAGCCACTGCTATATGCGAATAGTCATCTCCCCCTACATCCTCTGTACAGTCAAGAACACAGACAATCGGGTCTCTGGGGATGTCCAGCTCCGTTGCTCCCCGGATCAAGTGGAGAACCATAATCCAAAAAATCTGGAGGCGCGGGCACGTCCAAAACATGTGGAGAATGTCCGCGTCCTCATGTGAACATTTGGGGCAACATGAGTCCCATCTCAGGCCTAAATCATGAAGCCACTTAGGCGTCCTGTATACCCTATAAAGGATATACAGTTGAGAGAGGCGTCTGGGCTCATTGAGCGACAGGCGGGGTATCATACTCATGATCGACTCCCAACGTTCAGCTGTTATACCCTCTATTTGCTGTTCCCATTTGTCCAGTGCCCGTATCGGGTGTTTTAACAGAGCCATTGCCAAGAGGTATCCGTATACAAAGGAAATTATGCCTTTAGTGGAGGTTTGCGCGCCAATCATGGTGATGGCAGTATCATGGTGTATGTCCATACAATGCGTTTGAGCCTGCGCCATGTAGGCATGTCGCACCTGCAAATACCGGTAGAACGAGGAGTGTGGGAGCGAAAATTCACTCTGCAAGGTTTTAAAGACTCCCCGTTCCACCAGCTGAGAGAGCCACCAAATGCCCACACGTCGCCACTGCGCGAATTCCCTCAGCGCCTGCAGGTGCGGCAGATGAGGGTTGTTCCAAATGGGGGTATACCGTGTAAAACCAGTGATGCCTCTCAGCCTTTTCAATTTTTCCCATACTTTAATCATGAGTAGCACCGTGGGAAGCCTGTGGGCCCAGGGTCGAAGGGTTCCAGCTTCTAATTTCGCCAGCAGCGGTCCTCGCTCCCCCAGAAACTGAAGGATACCCTTTCCTCCCCCCTGCCCCGCAACTGACTGCTCCGCACCCCGGTCAAATGCTGACACTGTGAGGACAGAAAATACAGCCAAGGGTTCCAATTTTATCCGTGCTCCCTTTTTCCCTCAAATAAGTTCCCTGAATAAGGCGTTAATCTTAAAAAATCTATTCTGCGGAAGCCAAATTGGGGAGTTATGAAGGACGTACAAAAGCTGAGACATGATCACCATCTTCAGCAGGTTCACCCCCACCCACCACCGAGAGGTGTAGCTTGGCTCAGGCCTTAATCTTCTGCTTAATCGTAGACATTAGAGGTGTAAGGTTTAAACGCTCATAGTCAGAAATGTCGCCCGATATATTAATGTCCAGGTATTTGAACCTGTTTACGACTGGCACGTGGGGTATGTCAAGGACTGTGGGATCTATCGGCAAAACCACTGACTTTTCCCAATTTACGGTCAACCCCGAAACGGCCCCAAACTGTGTAAGGAGCGACATGGTATTGCGAAGTGAAGTATCAGGGTCAGCTAAAAACAACAGAAGGTCATCCGCATAGAGGGCCACCTTCTCCTCCAGCTCGCCATATCGAAATCCCTCAATATCCGGAGCACGTCTTATCCTCGAAGCCAAGGACTCAATAGCCAGGGCGAAAAGCAGCGGGGACAGCGGGCAGCCCTGCCTCGTACCTCTCTGAAGAGGAAAGTACCCAGACAGTGAACTATTGGCCCGTATCCGTGCCTGTGGCTGTGAGTACAAGAGCCTGATCCAGCCAATAAAGCCAGGTCCAAAGCCCATGCCCTCCAGTACCGCAAAAAGGTACGGCCACTCCACGCTGTCAAATGCCTTGGTGGCATCCAAAGACAGGACTACCAGCCGCCCCACATTATCCGCCTCAACCTGCGTATTTAAATACAATCTACGAATATTCAGAGCCGTTGACTTACGGGGCATAAAACCAGTCTGATCCGGGTGCACCAACGACTCCACCACCTTTGAAAGGCGTATAGCCAACACCTTCGCCAGAAGCTTGATGTCTGCTGTCAGGAGGGAAATAGGCCTATAGGAAGCTGAAGAAGCAGGATCTTTATCTTTCTTAAGCGGCCGTCACACGCTACGATATCTAGAAAGATATCGCTAGAACGCGCCCGATTTAACATCGCGTCAACGATGTCTCTGCGTGTGACGGCAAGATACGATGAGCGATGATTGATGAAATCGCAAAATCGTGATCTGAGCTCCGGAGCTCAGATCTGGCGATTAGCGATTTCACGATCTGCCTCATCGTGGTGTATAACACCACGATGAGCGATCTCCCAGCGGCAGAGCCTATGCTGGGAGATGGTAACTTTGGTACACGTCGGGTTACTAAGCGATGCGCGGCGCCTAGTAACCCGATGTGTACCATAGTTACCAGCGAGATCGCGGATCCACATCGCTGGTGAGTCTGTCTGTGTGACATTTCACCAGCGATGTGAGCGATATCGTAAGCGATTGCGCGTGCACGTGATCGCTTACAATATCGCTAGCGATGTCGCCATGTGTGACGGCCGCTTTAGGCAAAACAGTAATAATTGCCTCCCGCATAGATGGAGGCAAGGTCCCTCCCGTGAGACTGTCATTAAACGTGTCTAGCAATACTGGGAGTAGGACTGTTTTATATGCCTTATAAACTTCCACCGGTAAGCCGTCCACCCCTGGAGTTTTGCCATTCGTCATAGTGCCTAAAGCCCCCTCCAACTCCTCCAGACCCAAAGGTTCATCCAGCAAAGCCCTGTCCGCGTCCGTGAGTCGTGGAAGGCCAGCAGCCCCTATAAAGCCAGCAAGCTCATCTGCAGATCCCCCCGCATGAGAGGAATATAGGTCAGTGTTCCAGCGTATTAAGAATATCAGAAGTGTCCGTAACTAATGACCCGTCTTCCCTTCGAAGTCCCGCTATGAATGACGACCCCCTCTGTGCTGACGTGATGACCGAAAGCAGATGTCCCACACTCTCCTAATACTGGATCGACTGAAACATACGTTTCTGTGCCGCCGTTTCCAGAGTCAGTTTATTCACACGGGTCTGAGCCTCCTTAAGTCTCCGTTGTGTAGAGGGGGTGAACCGCACCGACAAGGCCTCCTCTGCAGCCTTCAAGTCCCGCAGCAGAAGGTCCGAGTTAGTTCTAGTGCTAGACCTGATCTTAGAGATTTCTCCATTCGCCTTCCACGACAGCATTGGAGGATGTCGTCCACGCCCTATTGGGGGACAGGAACACAGAGAGGTTAAAAGCCCCTCCCCTTCCTCAGTACTCCAGTGTCCTCCTGTCCCCCTTGGGGCATGGAGAGGTTCCAGTGCTGTCAGGCCGGCAGAGGCAGCATTGGGGTGTACTTACAGCCGGGCCAGGGATGGACGTCGGGGGCGGCCTCCTCCTCCTTCTCGGGGCTCCCGTGGTGGGAACATCCGGCCTTCCTGCGTCCTACGGGGCAAAGCAGGCCGTGTATTGCAACGCCGGAGGCCTGTTCAGCTCTCCGGCGTCTCCCTCCTCCAGCTGCGGTCCCTGGGGCATGCATCAGAGGTGCCACGGAGACACTTCCGGTTCCGGGGTGGCACTACCGGTTCCGGGATGGCACTTCCGGTTTCGGGCGGCGGCTCCTGTAAGGGCTGTGGCAGGCTGGGCGCGGCTCCAGGGAACCCAACAGGACTTTCGCGCGCTACTGCCTGCGGCCGGTGACCAGGAGGAGGGAGGGAACAGGTGTTCCTCGTTGGGGGCACGGTACTTCTGGATAAGAACCCGCCGGAAGCTACACCCAGGTAAGGCTGATCCCTGAAACATGGAAGGTGATAGGCTTCCATCTCTGCTTCTGCAGAGCCCAGCGTTCCCCCAGCTCATGTAAGTGTTTCTGGGGGTGGTTACAAGGGGTAGAGTTATTTAAGCCCTGCACTCACACTGGGACCCCCTTCTCTTCCCTTTTTGTCTATAGGGAGACGAGGGCCGTCTGTGAAAGGGAGCAATAATGTGGCTGCAGCACAAAATTTCCCTCTTCCTACAACAAGGTGTCGGCCATGACTGACAGGGTTGTCAGGATGGACTCCCCATCCTTGCTTGAGGAGCTCCAATCCATTAGGGAAGAGGTGCAGGCTTCTATCTCGGCACTGCGTGGTTTTGCTGCAGCTTCCGGGCCTTCCCCTCCGTAAGAGAGGAAGCTCCAGGATTGTGACTGTGGATCTCGTGGAGGCTGGCCAGAGCTCAGCTTTAGAGGACGGCGAGGATATTGCCGCTGTTGCCTCTGTCCAGACACGAGAATCTGGACACTACTATTTTTCCACGGAGTCCATGGGTGCATTGTACCATGGGAGTAGAGGTGGTGGAATCCCCTTCTTCTGTGCAGGACTAAATGTTCAGAGGCCTGAAGGCTAAGCGGCTCACCCCATCCGAGTGGATTGGTTGGTGATGACTTTGTCTGGGAGGTCCCGAAGGTGGACATCCAGGTGGCCAGGGTAGCAATCAGCTGCTATTGTAAACCCATTGTGCATGCCCTTGACACACTGTTGAAGCTAAGCAGCAGGAGCCTCAGTCACGGGCTGGATGGGAGACCTCATGAGAGACCCAATGGGAATTCTATGGAAGTCTCTATAAAGTCAATGGGACTTCTAACATGAAGGTCTATGGCAGTATTCCATTTGGGAAGCTTCGCATATAAGACCGCATTGCCTTTTGAAGATTCCTCCCGGTTGAAGGACCCCCTCGTTCGTAAAATGGAGAGTGTCCTCAAAAAATCCTGGGAGGTGGCAGCTATGTCTTTAACGGTGTACATTTCCTCTACATGTGAGCAGGTCTCTCTTTAAGTGGCTCACCCAGCTGGGAGAATTCATCCTGCAGGGTACTCCCAGGGAGGAGCTTTGGACTCCATTCCACTTCTGAGATGTGCTACGGGCTTCCTGGCCGATGCCTCTGCTGAGTCGTTCCGCTTTGGCGCCAGGTGCGCAGTGTTGGCTAACACAGCTCGCAGGGCAGTGTGGCTTACAAGGTGGAATGGGGAGGTACCGTCTAAGCTCCAGCTGTGTGGCCTCCCCTTGCAAAGGGCATCGGATGACATCCTGGAAAAGGTGTCTCCCGGAACAGGAGCCCTTTCGGAGGCAGTCCTTTTGGCCTGAGCGCAGCCAACCCTCCCAGTCTAAAGGGAAGGGTAAGTCTGGTCGCTGGGCATTCCAGTACGGGAACAAGACCCGTAATATCTTGCTCCCCCAGCAGCGGCATCACCAGCCGCCCCTAAACAAGGTCGCTTTCCCCATTGCGGGGCGGCTCCTGCGGTTTCTGCCACAGTGGCAATCAATCTCCTTGTGCCCTTGGATCCTCTCGACCATTTGGGAGGGTCTACGCTTGGAATTCGAGAGCCAGCCCCTCCGTGTCTTCGAGTCCTCTCCCTTCCTCAGGGGGACTCTCGCACGGTTTTTCTTGTCAGGTCTGCGACACCTGTTGGATTCGGGTGTGGAGTCCCCGGTTCCTCCTGGAGAGGAGGGCCAGGGGCGCTACTCCAGGTTGTTGTGGACCTCCAGAACACGTATTCTCATGTCCCCATTCACCCGTCCCACAAGTGCTTTCTGCGATTCACGATCTCCGGGGCAGGCGGGACGGTCCATTCTCAGCTTAATGTGCTGCCCTTTGGGATTTCGTCGGCCCCAGAGGTTACCAAACTCATGGGGGAAGCAATCACATTCATCCAGACCCAGGGAATATGTATGCTTCCCTATTTATACGACATGTTGGTGGTGGCTCCTTCGGCAGTGCTTCTGCGCACAAAAGTCTCCAACACATTGGACATTCTTCAGTCCGTGGGATGCGTACCCAATCTTCGGGAATCAGAACGGGTGCCTGCAACCCGACGTCAATTTTTGGGAGTCTTGCTGGCCTTCTCCAGACAGACCTCGTTCCTTCCTGCGGCATATCGCTTGCGCTTTTAGCCGCCCTCCTTGCGGGAAGCAATGTCCCTGTTAGGGGCCATGATGACCTGCATTCAGTCAGTAACATGGGCTCAGGCTCCTTCCCGACTGCTCCAGGAACACATACTGAGTTCCTGGACAGACGTCCGGATTCCTTGAACTCGCGGGTCCGGACCCCGGGGCGGGTGGTAACCTCGCTTTCCTGGGTGATGAATCCCAGACACCTTCCTGTGACCTCCGTTCCCACTGATGCCAGTGGTTCCAGTTGGGGCACGATGGTAGTTCGCACACCGTTCCAGGGGATTTGGAGTCGCTGGTTAGTCGCCAGTCTTCAAACTTCTGGCAGTGGAGGAAGCGCTTCTTGCTGCAGCTCACATTCTCCGGGGTCATCATGTCAAGGTCCTGTCAGATAATGTGACTACGGTTGCTTTCTTGCGGTACCAAGGCGGTACTCGTGGCTTACACTTGCAGGGGCTGGCAAGACTGTTCTTTTTGTGGGCAGTACGCCATCTTCTCTCCTCCTCGGCAGTACATCTGAAGGGAATGGCCAATGTACAGGCAGATTCTTGAGCCGCACGGAGGTCCACCCAGGAGAATGGTGCTTCCATCCGGAAGTATTTTGCTCTCTTACGGACAGGTGTCCTTTCGATCGATCTGTTCGCTTCGGGCTCGAATACAAAGGTGCCAACCTTTTTCTCCCTGACGCGGTTGGACCATCCTCGGGGGCTGGACGCTTTTGTCCATCCCTGAAACTTCCGGTTGGTGTATGCATTTCCTCCAATCCCGCCACTTCCCAAGACGTTGCAACGGATTTGGGCGAAGGGGGTGACACTATCCTGGTGGCTCCCCTGGGGCCCAAACTAGCGTGGTATGACGCCATCCGAGACCTGGGCCTGGAGGGACCTGATTATGTTAGCCCAGTCTCAACCTACTGTCCCAGGGTCCTCTGTTTCACCCGGGCCCTCAGTGGCTCATTCAGGCGGCCTGGCTGTTGCGGCCAGGATCCTGAGGACCAAGGGTCTCTCCCAGGCAGTGATCCGCACGCTTCAGCAGAGCAGGAAGCCTGTGACAAACGCTATTTACGGGAGGGCTGGAATCGGTTCCTGTTCTGGTGTGCTCCTTCCATCCCGACCATGCATCATCCTAGTGTGGCCCAACTCTTGGATTTTTGCAGCGTAGCTTGGATTTGGGGCTTCGGCCGAGCACTCTTTAAGTCCAGAGGTCGGCACTTGGGGCGGTTTTTGCCCAGGATCTTGCTTCCCATCCATGGCTCAAGCAGTTTTTTACTTCTGCTTGGGGGTGGCGTCCCCGGATTCGGCCTTCTGTCCCTCCCTGGGATTTGATGCTTGTTCTCCAAGGGCTTGCTCGAAGTCCCTTTGCACCCTTGTCTGCTGCATCCCTTACGTCTCTCTCTCACAAGGTGGCGTTTTTGGTGGCCATCACTTCTGCTCCCAGAGTGGGAGAACTGCAGGCACTCTCTGTCTGGGCTCCGTGCCTCGTGGTGTCCGTTGTTCGCATTATGCTTCGGTTGCATTAATCTTTTCTTCTGAAAGTTGTCGGCTTTCCATCGGTCCCAGGATGTGGTTCTGCCTTCAATTTGTCAATCTCCTGCTAATGCGGCTGAGGCCGTGTTTCACTCCTTGGATGTTTCGTCGGACTGTCCTCCTCTATCTCCGAGAGTCTGCTTCCTGGAGGTTAGATCAGAACCTGTTTGTTCGGCTTTTGGGAATAATACAGGGAAGAAGACTTCCCAGGCTACCATCACTTCCTTGATCAAGAAGGCGATCTGTGAGGTCTACGTCGCTCCGGTCCTTGCTCCTCCGGTGGGGTTGAAGGCTCCTTCAACTCGGGCTGCTGCTACTCCCTGGACGGAGCAGGCTGGAGCTTCATTGGAGCTGATTTGCAGAGCGGCTACGTGGTACCTCTCCTCACTTTTTCTCGCCTCTATAGGTTAGATCTGTCCTTCAGTCGGGATCTGTCCTTTGGTAGGAGAGTCCTACAGGCAATAGTCCCACCCTGAGGAGTATCGGTGGTATTCCTCCAATGCTGTCGTGGAAGGCGAATGGAGAAAACTGTATTAGTCCTTACCGGTAATTCCTTTTCTTGGAGCCTTCCACGACAGCATCAGTTTCCCCCCTTGTTGGTGTTTGGTTCCGGTTTGTATCAGATAATCCATGGCTAAGGGTGATCTTGGTAAACACTGGAGTACTGAGGAAGGGGAGGGGCTTTTAACCTCTCTGTGTTCCTGTCCCCCAATAAGGCGTGGACGACATCCTCCAATGCTGTCGTGGAAGGCTCCAAGAAAAGGAATTACCGGTAAGGACTAATTCAGTTTTCACACGGATATACATGCCCCGCAAGTACACCTTCAAAGACTCCCAGACTACCAGGCTTGATGTCGTGTTTATATTAAAAGAAAGGAATTCCTGCAGTTCAGAGGCAAAATTACCTGCCCTAGTCCACTAGCTGCATCCAGAATGGGTTCAATCAGCCATAGGGGCCTTTCCCCGTTTGCATGCACCCCCCCCCCTAATCTTTTTTTTTTTTTGTAAATATATTTTTACTAGCTGTAGTACCCGGCCACGCCCGGGTTAATAAATAACTGCTGTTAGCTATAACAAAATAGAATTTGAATATGTCATATTAATGACCTGTAGGAAAATAGAAGCTGAGCTGTGATTGATTGCTATAGGCAGCCTAATAAATCTCCAGCCAACAGTAAACCCTCCCCCTGGCCGGGTAGTATATGTTACCTCACACATACACATAATAGATAGCTCATGTGACTGACATCTGCCTTAATTCCCTATATGGCACATGTGTTGCACATTGGCTGTTTTTAATCAGATGTTTATGTTTGGAAAATAAAGATAGCACACGTATGAGGCGAGTTGTGTGAGGTGATTTGTGCACATCTGTGTCTGTCTGTGTGGTGTGTGTGTCCCTGGGGTGTGTATGTGTGTGTCCCTGTGGGATGGGATCTGTGTGGTGTGTGTCTCTGTTGTGTGAGTCTCTTTGTGGTGTGTGTGTCCCTGTGGGGTAAGTGCATGTGCCCCTATAGGGTGTGTATGTGTGTGTGCCCCTGTGTGGGGGTCTGTGGTGTGTGTATCTGTGTTGTGTGTGTCTCTTTGTGGTGTGTGTGTGTGTCCCTATAGGGTGTAGTGTGTGTGTGTCCCTGTGGGGGGTGTCTGTGTGGGTGTGTGTTGCTCAGTGTTGTGTGTGTCCCTTTGTGGTGTGTGTGTGTGTCCTGAGGGGTGAGTGCATGTGTCCCTATAGGTGTGTGTATGTGTGTGTCCCTGTGGGGGGGTCTGTGTGGTGTGTGTGTGTCTCTTTGTGGTGTGTGTGTCCCTGTGGGGTAAGTGCATGTGCCCCTATAGGGTGTGTATGTGTGTGTGCCCCTGTGTGGGGGTCTGTGGTGTGTGTGTATCTGTGTTGTGTGTGTCTCTTTGTGTGTGTGTGTGTGTGTCCCTGTGGGGTGAGTGCATGTGTCCCTATAGGGTAGTGTGTGTGTCCCTGTGGGGGGGGTATCTTGTGGGTGTGTGTGTCTCAGTGTTGTGGTGTCCTTTGTGGTGGGGTGTGTGTCCCTGGGGGTGAGTGCATGTGTCCCTATAGGGTGTGTATGTTGTGTGTCCCTGTGGGGGGGGTCTGTGTGGTGTGTGTGTGTCTCTTTGTGGTGTGTGTGTCCTGTGGGGTGAGTGCATGTGTCCTATAGGGTGGCTATGCGTGTGTCCTGTGGGGGGGGTCTGTGTGGTGTGTGTGTGTGGTCCTGTGTGGTGAGTGCATGTGTCGCTATAGAGTGTGTGTGTGTCCCCTTGGGGGGTGTGTGTGTGTCTTTGTGGTGTGTGTTTGTTCGGGTGCGTGGTGAGTATCCAATGTTGGGGCTGCACCTTAGCGACTATACACTTGCTGTTACTCTTTGTGTGCGTGTGGTGTGTATACATGTCCCCGTGCATGGTGAATATCTCATGTTGGGGCCCCACCTTAGTGACTATATGCTGGTATGTGCTGTTAGTCTTTGGCGCTATCATTAAGTCCCTCTCATTCACAACTGTCAACTGGTAACTGTCACTTTTTCCCCATTATGTAGATAGGGGCAAAATTGTTTGGTGAATTTGAATGCGCGGGGTTAAAATTTCACCTCACAACATAGCCTATGACGCTCCCGGGGTCCAACGTGTGACTGTGCAAAATTTTGTCTCTATAGCTGACAGCTGTCGATTTTCCTGCCACATGTTTCCTTTCCTATTTTTTCCCATTATGTAGATAGGGGCAAAATTGTTTGGTGAACTGGAACGCGCAGGGTTAAAATTTCGCCTCACAACATAGCCTATGACGCTCCCGGGGTCCAGACGTGTGACTCTGCAAAATTTTGCGGCTGTAGCTGCGACGGTGTAGATGCCAATCCCGGATATACACACATACACACATTCAGCTTTATATATTAGATTGAAAAATTTTTCATTTAGAAAAAGTACAAAACAGTACAGTAAAGCATAAAAAACTGTAAAATTCCAGTAGAGAATGGTATGAATAGAGTTAATGAACCAAAAACCATATAGTGCAAGTCCAGACAGTTGTGGTCTCAAGAAGTCTCTCCCAGATATATATAAAGGGAAATCCCCTTTTTAGTGTCCAAAGAAACAAAAAGTTAGATTTTATCTCTCAGCAAAATAAAACAAAGAAACATAGAATAAAGAGAACGTATGTATTGGTTCATATACAACTAACGTATATCTAAATTCAGTCCAACAGGGGGGAGGAAGGGTAAATATCGAAGTGATATTATAAGAAACCTAGGGAAGGGAGCAAGAAAGAGAAGAAAAATGGAATAGAATAGGGGGGCCCCCCCTAATCTTAACAAGTATAGGAGAGTGGTCCGATACCGTTCTTTGTAAATATTTAGCATACACAACCCTTCCCAACATAGGATCATTCCCCAAGGCTAAATCTATACGGGAGAGGGAGGAGAACGTAGAAGAGAAACACGAGTATTGGTATACCTCAGGGTTGTAGCACCTCCATAAGTCAGTTAGTGCCAACTCGCGTATAAGCGTCCCAAAAGGCGTACAGTTACCCCCTGACTTTATTGGTGCGTGATTTCCCCTATCCCAATGAGTGTCAATTATGTTGTTAAAGTCACCCACCCATAAACACGGGACCCCTTGAAAATCCCTCAGAATATTCATTATACGATAGAGAATTACTGCTATATGGCGGGGGGATGTAGATAGATACAAGCACCAGAGAAACAGCATATAACGTACAATGTAGAACAACAAACCGGCCTTCATCGTCTTCCACCACCCGTCTACACTCAAACCGGGCATCTCGTCTGACCAGGATGCAAACCCTAAAAACTGTGAATTGTAGAGTGGTATCCTGCCTGTATCCATCTCTTGTCTAAAATATCGAGCTTCTCACTGGTAAGGTGCGTTTCCTGTAAGCAGACCACTGTTGGCTTGTGTTCTGAAATAAAAGAAAAAATCGCCTGCCTCTTGACTGGAGATTTCAGCCCCCTAACATTCCAGCTAAGGACTGTGATGTCTCCAATATCTATAGAGTAAAAGAGGTATCAATCCTCGTTGATGGCTCCTGGGCATGTACAGGTTAACACGTGCAATAGTAGCAAAGGACCTATCTAACCTAATATTTAGTTGTATAACCGTTGTTTTTTTTTTAAAGAAATGCTTCATTTATATTGCATAGTCAACCAATTTCAGGGACCTGTCAACTGTGTTCTTGCCCAGGATGCTCTTGCTACATGCCACAATTTATTTGCATGTGTTGGCTTTGTCCTCAAAAATGTATTTTTTATGTCACCCCACAAGTACTCTATTAGATTAAGGTCCGGGTATTGAGCTGACAACTCGATAACATCAATTTTGTGGCTCTGAATTCAAGCCACAGTACACTATGAAGACAGTGAAGCATGGTAGTGCAAGCATCATGATATGGGCATGTTTCTCTTACTATGGTGCTGGGCCTATATACCGCATACCAGGGATCATGGACCAGTTTGCATATATCAAAATACTTGAAGTCCTGTTGCCTTATACTAAACAGGAAATGCCCTTGAAATAGGTGTTTCAACAAGACAACGACCCTAAACACACCAGTAAACAAGCAAAATCTTGGTTCCAGGCCAACAAAATTGAGGTTATGGAGTGGCCAGCACAATCCCCGAACCTTAATCCAATAGAATGCTTGTGGGATGACCTCAAAAATGCCATTTGAGGCAAAGCCAACAAATGCTAAATAAATTGTGGGATGTAGTCAAAGCATCCTGGGTAGGAATAACAGTTGACAGGTGCCAAAAGTTGGTTGACTCTATGCAGCATAGAAGTGAAGCAGTTCCAACAAACTGTGGTTCTACAACTAAATATTAGGTTAGTGATTCACAAGAATGCTAAAAAGCACATATTTTAAGTTTGTAAAGACAAAGGCAGACACTGCTATTTTTTCTCCTTCGCCTCATTGGGGGACACAGACCGTGGGTGTTATGCTGCTGTCCACTAGGAGGCGACACTAGGCAGATTCTGCAAAAGAGTTAAGTGGCTCCTCTCTGCAGTATTCACCCCTTGAGCAGGCATTGCCTCTTCAGTTTTTGCTTAGTGTCGATAGGAGGCACACACAAATTTATTGCTCCTAAAATTTTTCACTTTTTGAATTTTTTACTGCAAGAAGAAGAAAAATGGGTCTCTAACGAGAACCCCCGGCATGGGTTCCTTTCCTCTGGCCCCCCCCCAATGTTGGGGGTGCTGGGTTGAGGTTGAGACAATGGTCCTCCTTCCCCATTTCCCCACTGTTGGGGTCATTGGGTTGAGGTCGTGGTGACGGACAAGGCCTCTGATGGTGGAGAGCATCCCTCCCTAAATACCCCTTTGGGGTTCATTTAGGTTGAGACACCACAGGTAGAGCCAGCAAGTGCAGTACTCGGAGCACCCCAGGAGTCCTCAGCCCTGCTGAGCCACTCCATGGACTTCAGCGGCAGCGCGTTTGCCGCAGTACACCCAGGACACACAGCCTCGCTGTGTACTCCTGAGGGTGCCAAGGGACCAGCAGCGGGGCAGCCAGCATCCCTCCCTAATCACACCCTCCAGGGCCCATTTGGTTGAGATACTACAGGTCACAGGCTACAGGTCGGCTGCAGCGTACTCCTGAAGCCTTAGCCATGCTGAGTGCTTCTGATGGGCTCACGCAGCTGCACATCCCAGGGCTGCAGCACATCCCAGGAGCCCCAGCCCTGCTGTGTGCTCCTGGTGGGGGCCATAGGACTCCATGACCAGCAGTACAGGCACCTATTACTAGGTAGCACAGACTCCCTATGTCCTTGCAGGCCAGCACCTACTCCCTGGGAGCCGGCACCATGCATCTATGGCCAGATCCCCAGGAGACCCAGACCTAGGGTTCTCCGGCGGAAGCCACCACACAATGGCCCACAATGCCCGGGGGTCCAGCAGCTGCCTCTGTATGCTGCAACTGTATGTATGGCCGAACCCCAGGAGACCCAGTCCCTGGGCTCTCCTGTGAGGGACGGCGCCGCACTATACCTAGGGTCCGCGGGGATCCGGGTCTGTTCCGGTTCCTCTGCGGGTCTCCGCGCCGGCCGAGCACCATCTGCGGCAGGGGAACAATACTAAGGCCGCGGCTTCGGCCTAGAGTGAAGCCGCCGCCTTTTTCCCTGCCCTTTGGCCCGCCCCAGATGACGCGTTCGCATCATGGAGGGGGCGAACGGAGCATGCAGGCCACTGTGGAGTAAAGTTTCAATTTCCCTGCATGCTCCGCCCCCCTCCTGGTTTCTCTACAGCCCTCTCCTGCTACCAAGATGGGGACAATCTTATAGTATCATGGCATATAAGCCATATAATAAAGCAGATATTAGGGCATCTAGTAATCCCTGCATCTAGTAAGGAATGCTGATCCCTGCACTTCAGATACAAGTGCAGGGTACACCGTACAGCCCCTCACAATGCTCGGAGCCCCACTATTCTTGGGGCCCGTATGCACTGGGAGCCCCACAGGTCTGCCAGCACACACAGGCAGACAGGGGAAAGGGGGCTGTACAGTAGCCTGTCCGTGGGGTACCGGTCGTGGTGTCCGCAGTGCCCTCATCAATGTCATGGGAGACGACATGCTTCATCCTCGACTCCCACTGTAGGGTGGCACGGTTGAGGTCGAGACTACATGTCATATGCCGCCCTCCTTCCCCAGAATTCCCTGGAATACTAGGTTGAGGAGTCATCCCCGAATCCTCCAGCCATGTTGTCCAGCAGTACTGGCTGCGCAGGATCTCACGCTGCACACTTTCTGCAACGATGCCAAGCAGGGCTCCCTCCCTGCTGCGGCTCTGCATGTTTTTCTCCTGCGGCACAAAGCATTGTAGCCTAGAGGATAGTGACCTGGACCTTGCACCTGCGGGTTGGCAAGTTCAAATCCCCTACACCTGTGTGTGTGTAATATTTTTAATATATATATATAATATATATATATAATATATTTTCTGGGATGTATGTAAAGTGCTATGGAATTAATAGCGCTATATAAAATATTATTACGGTACATTATGACAGGGCTCAGCAGAGGGCTCCACACAGGACATAGGACAGCATGTGATGTGGGCAATAACGCCAGAGTAAAGGCGCTAGAGGCAGCAGCCCAGTCCTGCCCTCAGAAGGCCAAGCTGACCACAACTCAGACCAGGATCTCGATACGTCCTTAGTCCTAGAGCCGCCAGACTGACGCTCTGTTGGAATATCTAAGATATCTGTAGCCTCAGTCTCTCACAGGCCTCCCATATCCCAGGGACGTCTGTCCAGAAGACAACTGGTTACATTGCTTTCAGATGCCATGGAAGACAAAGGCATTTCCACACAGCCAGGCGGTCCTTCAAGCGCCGTCAGCAAACTGCATTCCAATCGGAATTAATTCGGCTAGTTCACGTCTAGACTGACACAGACAACATTCGCTTCAGTCAGGGCAGCAACAGCCATCACAGTATTAGCAGGTCAACCGATATTGAATGCCTCGTCCGCTGACCTACTCTGCGACCCAGACAACTCGAGTCGCCACCTCAGCTGGGTACCTAATGCACGCAGCCCTGCACGCTGCCAATTGCTCAGCAATAGCAGCTCACAATGCCATTCCCTTAGACGTGCCCTCTTGGTACATGAAGGGAAGAATGGACGTGGTCTCCAAAAAGCCCCTCACGGTTTTTTTCATTCCTCAGAGGATACCTGTTCAAAGAACAGCTGGACAAGTTAACTTCAGATGCTAAGAGAGGCAAGGGCACTTCCCTCCCTCAGTGCAAACCAGGACGACCGTTCCTTTCAGAATTCATTAAGGTTGGTCAAGACTTAGACCGATACGGACGAGTACTCGGTCGTCAGGCAGGTACCTGTCCCAGGATACCCAGAAGGGTAGCTCATCCTGACAGTCAGTCTCACCAATCCGAGACCAAATCGTCCCCACTGCCTAAAAGCTAAAGTATTTTTCTACGCAGTAAAGTCTCTCCTCATTTCAGGAGTCGCTGTACCCGTATCACGCGAAGAGCGTTTTCCAACCTATCTGTGGTCTCCAATCAGGAAGGTACAGTACGATCTGTACTGGACCTAAAACAACTAAACTAACATGTCTGGATACCACATTCCCGCATGGTATCTCCACTCCAAGTTGCTTCCAAGGAGCAATAAATATTCCTTGCGCCCATAGATATACAGGACGCCTACCCGTATGTTCTTATGCAGCTACTGACCAAAAGTTCCATCAGATTTGCATTCAAGCAGGAACACTATTAATTAGTGGCACTCCCGTTTCGACTTAACTACAGCTCAAGTGCTCACAAAGGTCAGGGCAGACATCATGACTACCCCTCCAGGGGTGTCATCATCCTTCCGTACTTGGACGTTCTGCCGATCCAAAACTCTGATCCTCGCGGACGGCGAATATAGTGTCTTCAGCACTGTAGACACTATAACAACCTCCACAATTCTACTCCTGTTCCAACAGTTTGTTTCACAGCTGCATCTCAGACCGCCTTCACACTCTCCATTCTAAATTCATGGAATAAGAACCTCAATCACTCGGCAGGAGTTTTTTTTTCTCCTGTTGTCTGAAAGCAGGCGGTCCCCCCCCCGGTGCCACACAGAAAAGGCCTTTCGTTCCACCACGCTGAACAGTTTAACCACTATCATGAGACTGATGCGAGGAGGTGCAGTGTCCCCAAGAATACAAGGCAAATGATCCCGCCCAGAGTCAAAAATGCCCATGAATATACAAAAGATTCTGGAAATGGTCCTAGCACTGAAGTACCTTAGCCAATGCCATGGCTGTGACTTATGTCAGTCACAAGGGCGGAACCTGAAGTCTCCAGGCAATGGATAAAGTTCATCACGTACTTCACTGGGCGGAATCCACGAACTCAGTACTATCAGCCGGTCACATACCGGCTGTAGACGACCGGGAAGTGGATTTCTTCACCCGCAAGGGGATTACCTCATGGGAGTGTTTCCCACGCCCTCACGTTGTCCCACGAATCTACCGGTGCTAGGGAACACCGGATGAGGAACTCATGACTCCAGCCTTCATGACCAGGTCTTATGACCCACAGTCATTGGGACCACACACACCAGTCCAGGGATGGATCTGTTTCCATCTCTCACTCATAGCAGCCGTACCATAGCGCTTGCCAGACTGTCCAACCAGACAGTCCAGACTCTCTCTCTCAAGACAGGTTATACCGTCAGAATTCCTCAACTCTGTATTGACGGCATGTCTCTTTTAGACCTGGGTCTTAACCCAAGCTGGGTTTTCTTAGGGTATTGTGGCGAACATTATCAGAGCGAGGAAACCAGCCTCCTCAAACATTTACCATCACACATGAATATTTGTTTTTGGTTGCTTGGTGCACCTCTAGAGACCATTCACTTGGCCCTATCCCTAACAAGAATTCTCAGTTTCCTCAATTCAGGCCTAGACTCAGGCCTGTCCTTGGGTTCTCCCAGGGGGCAGTTTTCAGCCCTTCCACAAACGTTTTGCTCCCAGACCTCAAGGAAGCCTTCCTTCGAGGGGTCTGCCATTTCATTTCCCCATTCAACAGGCCACTACACCCGTGGGACCTAAACTTTGTCCTCACGGCTCTACAAGAACCATCCTTTAAGTCTCTACGGGTCACTCCCCTTACCATTCTCATACTAACAGTGGTGGTTTTTGGTGGCAATTACTTTTTTTTTTGCAGAGTATCGGAACTTACAGCACTCTCAGGTAAACCTCCTTGTCTGGCTTACACCAAGACAATGTTGACCTTCGGCGGTCCCATCCTTTCTTCCACTGGCAGGGTACTTCTTCCGCCTAAATGCAGACCCCTCTCTGCCATCTCTGTGCCTGGTTCTATTCCATTGGGTCGTGAAGGCTTTCCATATGTAGGACCTCGTCAGTGCCCTACGCATCTGTGTATCCAGGACAGCACCTTTTTAGGAAGTTGGATTCTCTCTTCCTTCTTCAAGAGGTCCGATATAAAGACATGTCAGCCTCTAAGGCTACTCTAGCTAGATGGATTCCACCAACCATCCAAGACGCTTATACCTTCAAAAACCCGCCCCTTCCTGCTGGTGTCGGGGCACATTCTACTACGGCCATGAGGGCCCCCTAGGCCGTCCGGCCCCAGGCGTCAGCACAATTAGTGTCATAGGCAACCAGATGGCTCAGCCTACACACATCTACAAGTCACTACAGTGCTCACACTCAGGCCTCGGCAGACGCAGGTCTGGGTAGACGTGTCCTCCAGGAGGCAGCAGCCCTTCTGTAGGTACATGGTTTTTTGCTGACTATGTTCAGCGCTACTAGTTCCATCGCTTTTCCCCCCAGGGACTGCTTTGGGACGTCCCACGGTCTGTGTCCCCCAATGAGGCGAAGGAGAAAAGGAGATTTTTGTGTACTCACCGTAAAATCCTTTTTCTCTTAGCCTCTAATTGGGGGACACAGCTCCCACCCTTTTGCCCTTTTGGGGCCTTTACTACACTTCTCATGTTGCTTCTCAACTGTTACAGGGGTAACTGTTTACACATGTTTGCCCGTTTGGCTACAGGCTGTGTTATACTATTATTACTGTTAACTCTTAACTGTTTGCCATGTCCCAGTTTGGTTACAGGCCTTGTTACACTGTTATTACCATGTTAACGATTACCTGTTTACACAGGTTTGCCTGTTTGGTTACAGGCCTTGTACTGTTATTACTATTATTACTCGGTGAACTCTCCTACTGCTTTAGCACAAAACTGAAGAGGCAATGCCTGCTCCAGGGGTGTATACTGCATAGGAGGAGCCACTTAACTCTTTTGCAGATTCTGCCTAGTGTCGCCTCCTAGTGGACAGCAGCATAACACCCACGGTCTGTGTCCCCCAATTAGAGTCTAAGAGAAAAGGATTTTACGGTGAGTACACAAAAATCTCTTTTTTTTTTAACAGTTCAATTTCTGTAAAGTATTTTAAAATTATATTAATTTCTCCATACCGTCCAATGTCCCCAATGCATGAAAAAAAAACTATTATAAAGATTTTGGGCTTCACTAGTGTTGTGAACACACTGCTATTATTTTGAACACAATTGTACACCAACGTATCCTGTGGCTCTTTTTTTTTTTTTTTTTTTTTGTGTGTGTTTTTTTAATAGGCCATTCAAGGTAAATGTTCCTGCTCTCAGATTACTGATGCTACATCTTCAGACCTAGCAATGACTAGCATGGGAGACTTGCTGGGACTCCATTGGTTTGTTCAATGCCCATTAAGAGCCTGTATAATTCTTTTGCTTCATTGGGGGACACAGGAAGACCATGGTGTATGCTGTTCTGCCACTAGGCTAAACAAAACTAAAAAAAAAGGTTAGCTCCTCCCAGGCAGTATACACCGAACCGACCAGAAGGAGTTGGTCAGATTTTTAGCTTAGTGTCTTAGGAGGCAGACATGGGGCTCCCTTTTGGACTCCGTCTCTACCGTTTCAACACTGTTGTTTTAATTAATGGTTTATGCTTTTTCTTTCAGATCTTACTGAGAATTCACATACAGGGAATACAGTGTGCAGTGAGGCACTCCGTCACCCCACATGGGTACCGAGGGACCAGAAAGCTCTAGGCTGCCTGTTAACCCTTCGTCTCCCTGGCAAGACCTCTCCCCTGCACAGATGTGTGCTCAAGGCTAACCAATGGCTGGTCCTGCCTAAAACAGCTCCCTAACACGCTCGCCCACGAGACCCGGCCTGTAGGGTACACAGATGCCAGAGGACCCCCTTCTAAACAGGAGAGAGGTCCCTGCATCTGGAGCTGCAGCCGCCGACGTCCAGATGAAGCAGGGGTCCTCATCAACAGATCCCTCCAGGCATCCGGAGCATCCACAGGACTGGTAGGAAGACTGTGTGCTGTCTCCTGCTGTGTGTGTGTGGTCTCTGCAGCACGATGGATGCTTAGTGGATAAAACTAAAATCGCTGCATTTTCACGGTGCTCCACGCCAGCCCCCCTCAGCAGCTTCAAATTTAGTCCCTGGTAACAGCTTTCATAGAGGAGTATAAAAAGAAAGAGCAGCACTCGCCAGTATTGTGCAGCAGTGGTCGCTTTAATCCAGTATATTCATGGATTCATGACCGGGTGCAGGGAGGTGACCACGGAGGCCCTCCGTGGTCACCTCCTGCACCCTGTCATGAATCCATGAATATACTGGATTAAAGTGACCACTGCTGCACAATACTGGTGAGTGCTGCCTCTTTCTTTATATACCTATTATTGCTTGTGCTGTGGATTAGCACCACCAGGAGAAGAACCTGCCTATAGGGCAATCTGCCCGGAGCATGACGGTTGATACTGCACTTAGTGCCCTGAAGCCTCATTATTCGATAGGCTTTCATAGAGGAGCCCTGGCTTTCTCCTGCCCTCTCTACTCTCTTCCCCACCCCCCTTTCACTTTCCCAGGCATTCTATTTTGAAGCCACACCCCCCCACCCCGCTCTCTCCCCTGCTGTAGGTTACTGTGGAGCAGGGCTGTTAACCCCCTGTGCACTGCAGCTGCTTGAGCAGACAGCACTCACAGACAGCACAATGCAGGCCCAGCACGGTTTCTAGGGAATATTGCAAGGCACAGTAAGAATGATACCAAGGCCGATGGCCCTTGTGGGCAAATGAACCCTCTAACTATTAAAACAAGTCCTTATCCCTAGATGTAATGTGCATCCCTACAGTTCGGAAATGCTAGGATTAATGTACAGCAGATGGATGATGCTTACATTAAGGTGCATCCTCACAAATTGCTGGGCACGCTCTCGGAATGCTGTACATCTTTATAGATTATTGTGCATCCTTTAACATTGTTGTACATTTTTACGAATTTCTATGCATCCTATTGGATTACTGTGCATCCTTGCGGATGAGTGATTCCCAAGTTTATTGAGCATCCTCACGGATTGACAATGAATGTTCACTGAACCAGGAGTTTCCAACCACCAATGTATCATATCATTGCTAGCGACAATGACCACGGAACCTGGCCACTGTCCTGTGCATCAGAGTTTCCAAACCACCACACATCATATCACTAGAAGCTGCTGTGACCACAGAACCTGTCCACTATCCGGTGCAACAGCGTTTCCAGTCACTACGCGTGACATCGCTAATGGCGTCATTGGCCACGGAACCTGTCCATTACCCAGTGCAACAGTGTTTCCACCCACCACGTGTGACATCGCTCATATCGTCATTGGCCACGGAACCTGTCCACAACCCAGTGCAACAGCTTTTCCAGTCACTACGCGTGACGTCGCTAATTGCGTCATTGGCCACGGAACCTGTCCACTCTCCAGTGCAACAGTGTTTACAGTCACTACGTGTGACATCGCTGACAGCGTCATAGGCCACGGAACCTGTCTACTACTCAATGCAGCAGTGTTTCCAACCTCTGTGTGACATCGCTGAAAGCATAATTGGACATGGAACCTGTCCTCTGCCCAGTGCAACAGTGTTTCCAGCCACCATGTGTCACATCGCTGATAGCATCATTGGCCACGGAACCTGTCCACTACTCAGTGCAGCAGTGTTTCCAACCTCTACGTGTGACATCACTGAAAGCGTAATTGGCCATGGAACCTGTCCAGTGCAACAGTGTTTCCAGCCACTACGTTTGACATTGCTGATGGCGTCATTGCACACAGAGCGTGTCCACTGCCCATTGCTACAGAGCTCCCTGCCACCACATGTGGCATAGCAGTTGGCATCAATGGCCACGGAACCTGTCCACTACCCAGTGCAACAGTGTGTCCAACCACCATGTATGGCACTGCTGACAATGTCATTGGCCATGGAACCTGTCCACTACACAGTGCAACAGTGTATCCAACCAACCTGTATGGCACCGCTGACAATGTCATTGGCCACAGAAACTGTCCACTATCCAGTGCATCAGTGTTTGTCCACCATGTGTGACATTTCTGATGGTGTAATAGGCCACAGATCCTGTCCACTAACCACTGCAACAATCCTTCCAGTTAAAATTTATGACATCGAATTGCGTCAGTGATCATGGAACCTGTCCACTACCCAGTGCTACAGTTTCCTGCCACCACATGTGGCATCGCAGATGGCATCAATTGCCATGAAACCTGTCCACTACCCAGCGCTACAGTGATTCCCGTGTGGGACATCGTTGATAACATTGATAGAAATAGTGCTTGTTCAGTACCAATTGTCACAGAGGTGTCTACCACCACGTGTGCCTTCACCAATAATGCAACTGACCACAGAACCTGTCCAATGCTCAGGGCAACAGAGTTCCCAGCCCTCATGTACAGTATCGCTGACAACCTCTAGGATAAAGAAACTGGTCCACTATCCGATGGTATCACTGCTGGCGTCAATACAAAGGGATCTAACAGTCCATGACTTTGTTCACTATCCAGGGTGCTGATGTTCCAACCACCACATGCCATATCGCTGTTTTGGCCATATGGTCTTGGGACCTACACACTATGCAGTGCTTCAGAGTCTTCAGGACCACATGTGACAGAACCTGTCCTTCATACAGTGCTTCAGAGTATCTAATAGCTGACATCATTTACTGCTCTATCCAGTATTCGTGCCCTGCAAAGACTGTTTCATAATCTGTCCACTACCAAGTGGCCAACAACATTTTAAGAGCTGCAGAATCTTCACATCAGGGCTCTGTCTTCTGTTCAAAAATCCACATTCCCTGGAGGATTCAGGTCCTATCCACTATCGAGTGGACCAGGACTGCTACATATTTCATACCACATTTTCACTGCGGTGCTTGAAAAGCATAGACAGGTCTCTCTAATCCCAGATCTAGAGTACCAGGCCAGCCAGCTGTCCACACCTGTGGTAATGTATGTAGCAGTGGTCGCTAGCTCCACTCGATATCCCGAGATCCAGTACCCTCTTAGCCCTGAGTTGTATCGGCACTCCTTGAGAAGCGCGCCCAGGTTGCTTCATGCTCACATGGCCGGGGATACCCACATAGCCGGGTCTTTGTCCTCTCACCAGTTTTTCCAATCCACCTTCCCCCTGTATACGTCAGACTAATGTGTACCCTTCTTTACAGGTTTCTCTACTTGCAGCAGAGGTAATCTGTATTGCTGGTCCTCCACATAGAGGATTGGAGATCTCCCTTGACCAATGTCATAGGAGTCATCGCAACGCAGGTCCTAGTGGATGCCAAGCTTCGCCCCTTCCACTTTTTATGCAGAAGATAGTCATTGAACCTACTTTCCCCAGTATCTATATACGTCTCACCAGCTATAATGGGCTCTATAGCTCCTCAGATATCTTTTTTTATCCAGGTAATCGGGTCTTGCCCTCCAACTAGACTTGTGGCTACGTCCTGCACACCGCGATAACATAGCTCCGGTTTCTAGGACTGTTTTCAATGTTTTCCGGTCTGGTCGCTAATGCTTTTCTCAGACCCGCATTTGCTAGTCCAGTCAGAGTCTCTCTCAACATTGCACATGGAGTTTTGAACAGGGGTTTCTCAGCCTTACAGCTCGCCAATGACATTTATTGTTCCCCTCTAATAGGGCCGAGGCCACCTCATGGAGGACTTCATTACCTACATTCGAAGGATGGAGTCTAACATTCAACTGGCAGTTCCTGCGGATCTGCCGCCCATTTGCGATCCTGTGAATATATGTTCCCCTAGTATCTCTCCAAGGGTGGTGGGACCTCTCAGCTCAAGTTCCTATATTAAGGGGACTCAGTCATTCTCTCTGAACGCTGTTATCTTTCAGCACACACAGGAAAACAGGTCTTTACCTTACATGCTCGACTGTCATACTTCACCCCTCTCTTATTATACCCTTTAGGGTCTTTCCATTGTCTGGATCATTAGCTTAATCACCCTAGGATCCGGGTTTCCTCGCCTACCTTGGCCCCTCTGTTTGGCAGAGTTGATTTCCTTCCTTTGTAAAAGACTGTGCCATCAATATAGAACATGTCCTGATCTCCATGGGCCTGCATGGTATGTAGGCATAGTTTACGTGTCAAGCTTCGGGGCATGTTTGGGATTTTATTTTGGCATTGCCTCTTCTTCGTATCCTTTTTCACCGTTACGCTCTTGTATTCAGACTGATCTCCAGATAACAGGGCTAGGCATCCCACTGAGGATGCTCATTTTTTTCCTCACAGAAGTCTCCCTCCTTGAATCTTTTTTTGGAGGGAAGGCTCGGGTTCAGTTTTCTTCTGGTTTCACCTTATTTGTTCCAAGGAAGCCCTTTTCTCCAATAGGATATCTTACTCTGCAGGGTAGGGAATGTTCATGTCCCATTACGGACGCTATTCCATCCCTGGTCCCATTCACATGACTCTTCCGATAAGGTTCGGGCACCTTATTTTTTCTAGTTACTAGTCTGGTAACAGAGACTCCAATCTAGAGAGTTAGGAAGAATTCTAGTGTGGACAGACGCCTAGTCGGCATCGCTTTCTGCAACTTCCCCTTTAGGGATAATCAACCTTCCATTATCAATTATTTCCCTTATTACTTCAGGCCTAGACAAGGATAGCCCTTATTGGTTGACAGCAACCACTTCTTCTGTCCTGAAGTGCTGGCCTTTGTCCTTTACTATTTTCTACTTCTTATCTTCCCACCATTGGGGATTGCTTGTGGACGTTCCATGGTCTTCTTGTGTCCCTCAATGAAGCAATAAAGAAAACTGAATTAGTCCTTACCGGTAATTCCTTTTCTTGGAGCCTTCCACGACAGCATTGGAGGATGTCGTCCACGCCCTATTGGGGGACAGGAACACAGAGAGGTTAAAAGCCCCTCCCCTTCCTCTGCACTCCAGTGTATTACCAAGATCACCTGAAGACATGGATTACCTGATACACCTGAATCCAAAATCGACAATAAGGGGGGGGGGAACTGATGCTGTCGTGGAAGGCTCCAAGAAAAGGAATTACCGGTAAGGACTAATTCAGTTTTCTCCCATCGCCTTCCACGACAGCATTGGAGGAATACCACCGATACTCCTCAGGGTGGGACAACTGCCTGTAGGACTTTCCTACCAAAGGACAGATCCCAACTAGAGGACAGATCTAACCTATAGTGGCGAGAAAGGTGTGGAGGGACGACCTTGTAGCCGCTCTGCATATCTGCTCAGATGAAGCTCCAGCCCGCTCCGCCCAGGATGTAGCAGCAGCCCGAGTGGAATGAGCCTTCAACCCCACCGGAGGAGCAAGGTCTTGAGCGACGTAGGTCGAACAGATCGCCTTCTTGATCCAGGAAGCGATGGTAGCCTTGGAAGCCTTCTTCCCTTTGTTTTTCCCAAAATGCTAAACAAACAGGTTCTGATCTAATCTCCAGGAAGCGGTCACTTGGAGATAGTGGAGGACGGACCGACGGACATCCAAGGTGTGAAACACGGCCTCAGCTGCATTACCAGGAGAATGACAAAAGGACGGGAGCACCACTTCCTGGGACCGGTGAAAATCCGACACAACTTTAGGAAGGAAGGACAGATCCAATCGAAGCGTAATGCGATCATCGGAAACCACGAGGTAAGGCGCCTGGATCGAGAGCGCCTGCAGTTCCCCAACTCGCCTGGCCGAAGTAATGGCTACCAAAAACGCCGTCTTGTGAGAGAGAGATGGAAGGGAAGCAGCAGACAAGGGCTCAAAGAGATCCCGAGAAAGCCCATGAAGAACAATGTTCAAATCCCAAGTAGGGACGGAAGGCCGAAGCCTGGGACGCAGTCTACAAGCAGAGGTAAAAAATCGTTTGATCCATCGATGGCCAGCAAGATCCTGATCAAACACGGCACCGAGAGCTGAAACCTGGACCTTAAGGGTGCTCGGTTGAAGGCCCAAATCCAAGCCTCGCTGCAAAAAATCCAGAATGAGAGCCACATCAGGATGATGGATATCCGGAATGGAAGGAGCACACCAGGACAGAAAGCGTTTCCAAACCTTCCTGTAAATGGCGTTCGTCACGGGCTTCCTGCTCTGCTGAAGCGTGCGGATTACAGCTTGGGAGAGGCCCTTGGCCGTCAGGATCTCGGCCTCAACAGCCAGGCCGCCAGATTGAGCCACTGCGGGTCCGGGTGAAACAGAGGACCCTGGGATAGCAGGTCGAGGTTGTGGGGCAACCGAATCGGACCCTCCAGGCATAGGTCGTGGATAGCGCCGTACCATGCCCTTTTGGGCCACAGGGGAGCCACCAGGATAGCCATCACCCCCTCGCCCGAATCTTCTGCAACGTCTTGGGGAGCAGCGGGATCGGAGGAAACGCATACACCAACCGGAAGTCCCAGCGATGGGCGAAGGCGTCCAGCCCCAGAGGATGGTCCGACCGACTCAGGGAAAAATACGTCGGCACCTTGGCATTGGCTCCCGATGCAAACAGGTCGATTGAAGGGACTCCCCACCTGTCCGTGAGAGAGCGAAACACGTCCGGATGGAGGCTCCATTCGCCAGGGTGGACCTCGGTGCGGCTCAAGAAATCTGCCTGTACATTGTCCGCTCCCCTCAGATGAACGGCTGACAAGGAGAGAAGATGGCGTTCCGCCCAGGAAAATATTCGTCTTGCGAGCACCTGCAAGTGGATGCCCCGAGTACCACCTTGGTGGCGCAAGAAGGCAACCGTAGTCACATTGTCCGACAGAACCTTCACGTGACGCCCACGTAGGACGTGAACTGCAGCATGAAGCGTCTTCTCCACCGCTAGAAGTTCCCGGAAGTTTGACGATTGACGACTGATCGAGCAACTCCAAACCCCCTGGAATGGTACGCGATCCACCATTGCTCCCCAACCGGATCCGCTGGCATCCGTAGTCACGGTGGTCACTGGAGCCTGCAGCCAGGCCACCCCCGTTCGGAGGTTCCCAGGATTCATCCACCAGGAAAGGGAGGCCACCACCCGCCCTGGGGTCTGGACCCGAGTGTTCAGGGAATCCTGGTGCCTGTCCCAGGAGCACAGAATGTGTTCCTGAAGCAAACGGGAATGAGCCTGAGCCCAAGCCACTGATGGAATGCAGGCCGTCATGGACCCCAACAGGGACATCGCCTCCCGCAAGGTGGGACACACCCGAGCCCGGAAGCGGGTCAGTTTGTCGTGGAGCAGAAGCCGGTGTGCGACAGGAAGGAACGAGGTCTGTTCGGAGGAGTCCAGCAAGACCCCCAAAAATTGACGGCGGGTCGCCGGAACCAGTTCCGACTTCCGAAGATTCGGCACCCACCCTAGACCCCGAAGAATCTCCAAAGTCCTGGAGACCTGGGAGCGCAGGACCTCCGCCGAAGGCGCTACAACCAGCATGTCGTCTAGATAGGGAACCACGCATAAGCCCTGGGACTGGATGAATGCCATCACCTCCCCCATGAGTTTGGTGAAAACCCTGGGGGCTGATGAGATCCCGAACGGCAGTACATTGAATTGATAATGGACCGTCCCGCCTGCCCCGGAGATCGCGAAGCGCAAAAAGCGTTTGTGAGACGGGTGAATGGGGATTTGATAGTACGCGTCCTGGAGGTTGATGGTGGCCATCATGTAATCCTGACCGATTAGGGGAATTGCCGAGCGGACGGATTCCATCTTGAATCGCCTGTAAAGAACATGACGATTGAGAAGTCGCAGATTGAAGATGATACGGGGCGCCCCGGAGGGCTTTCGTACCATAAACAACCTGGAGTAGTGCCCCTGACCCACTTCTCCCGGAGGGACCGGAGACACTACGCCGGAACCTAACAGGTCTTGCAGACCCGACAAAAACAGTGTGCGAGAGTCCCCTAGAGGAAGGGGAGTGATCCGCAGACATGGAGGGGGCTGACTTACGAATTCCAACCGTAGACCCTCCCGAATGGTCGAGAGGATCCAAGGGCATGAGGAGATTGCTTCCCACTGAGGGAGAAACCTCAAGAGCCGCCCCGCAATGGGCCCGGCGTCACTGCTTAGAGCCCGGCTGGCCCCCTGACTTCGGTGCTGGGGGAGCAAGATATTACGGTTCTTGTCACCTTTCTGGTAGGCCCAGCGACCGGACTTACCCTTCCCCCTATACTGGGACGGCTGGCTACGCTCGGCCCGAAAGGACTGCTTCCGAAAGGGCTTCTGTTCCGGGAGACACTTTTTTCGGTCTGACACCTTTTCCAAGATGTCATCCAGTGCCGGACCAAACACATAAGACCCCTGAAAAGGGATTCCACACAGCTTAAGTTTCGACGTGACATCCCCATTCCACATCTTAAGCCACACCGCTCTGCGAGCTGTGTTGGACAACACTGCGCTCCTGGTGCCAATGCGGACTGACTCTGCCGAGGCATCAGCCAGGAAGCCTGTCGCACGTCTTAGAAGTGGAACGGAATCCAAAAGCTCCTCCCTGGAAGTACCCTGCAGGATGTGCTCTTCCAGCTGGGAGATCCACTTAAAGAGAGATCTGGCCACACATGTCGATGAGATGTTCACCTTCAAAGACATAGCGGCCGCCTCCCAGGATTTTTTGAGAACACTCTCCATCTTACGATCGAGGGGGTCCTTCAACTGGGAGGAATCTTCAAATGGTAAGGCGGTCTTTTTCGCCACCCTGGAACACCTTCCACCTTCGGAACATCCCCGACAAAGTCAGCACCCTCCAAGGGAAACCGCCGTTTCAACTCGGAAGGGGTGATCAGCCTATTTTCTGGCAACTCCCATTCCCGGAGGATGAGTTCCCGGATGACCTCATGGACAGGGAAGCCCGATTGCCGCTTAGCCCTCAAGCCACAGAACATGGTGTCCTGCACTGAACAAGGGGGTTCCACCTCTTCAACTCCCATGGTGCTACGGACAGCGTCCAGCAATTCCCCCATGGACTCAGAGGAAAAATAGTAGTGTCCAGAATCTCGTGCCTGTGCAGAGGCAACAGAGGCAACATCCTCGCCGTCCTCAGACGCAGAGCTCTGGACAGCCTCCATGAAAGCCATCGAATCACAGTCCTGGAGCTTCCTCTTTTTTGGAGGGGAAGGCCCGGATGCTGCAGCAAAAAACCGGTAAGGCTGAGATAGAAGCCTGTACCTCCTGTCTAACCACTTGAACTTCGTGTCTAACCATGGACCGGAGTTCCTCAAGCAGGGACGGGGATTCTTCCCTGACCACACCGTCAGTACATGGCTGACATAACTTCTTTTTGCAGGAAGAAGGAAGTTTCATGCCGCAGATGCCACATTTTCTGGATGGGGTTTTGCTGCTTTTAACAGGGGGGCCCTTGTCTCCCTATAGAAAAAGGGGTAGAAGGGGACCCAGAGTGAGTGAAGGGATCTAAGCCCCTGACCGCAGTGACCACCCCCAATACACTTACAGGAGCTGGGGGAACGCTGGGCTCTGCAGAGGCAGAGGAGGAAGATCTACCACCCTCCATCTTCAGGGATCTCCTTACCTGGGTGTAGTCTTCCGGCGGGTACTTATCTCTAAGCACCGTGCCCCCAACGAGGAACAGCTGTTCCCTCCCTCCTCCCGGTCACTGGCCGCAGGCAGACGCGTGCGATAGGCCTGCCGGGCCCCTGGAGCCGCACCCAAGCCGCCGCCGCGCGCACAGGAGCCGCCGGCCGAAAACCGGAAGTGACGTCACCCGAAACCGGAAGTGACGTCGCGGCACTCTCGGCGCGCGCTCCCGGGACCGCAGCTGGAGGAGGGAGACGCCGGAGAGCTGAGACAGGCCTCCGGCGTTCCTAAACCGGCCTGCTTTGCCCCGGAGGACGCAGGAAGGCCGCCAGGTCCCAAATGGGAGCCCTGAGAAGGAGGAGGAGGACGCCCCCGACGACCATCTCTGGCCCGGCCGTAAGTTTAACCAATGCTGCCTCTGCCGGCCTGACAGCACTGGAACCTCTCCATGCCCCAAGGGGGACAGGAAGACACTGGAGTGCAGAGGAAGGGGAGGGGCTTTTAACCTCTCTGTGTTCCTGTCCCCCAATAGGGCGTGGACGACATCCTCCAATGCTGTCGTGGAAGGCGATGGGAGAAAAGGGGATTTTGGTATTCACCATAAAATCCTTTTCTTGAAGCTTCAATTGGGGGACACAGCACCTGCCCTTCTTATATGTTTCTGTTGGGCCACTCGGTACTTATTTTAAATGCTTCTACTGCTTTTGCACTAACTGACCAACTCCTTCCGGTCGGTGGTGTGTATACTGCCTGGGAGGAGCTAACCTTTTTTAGTTTTGTTTAGCATAGTGCCTCCTAGTGGCAGAACAGCATACACCATGGTCTTCCTGTGTCCCCCAATTGAAGCTTCAAGAAAAGGATTTTATGAGTGCCAAAATCCCCTTTTGGCATTCTTTACATGGCTCATCTTTACCTAAGCCGTTTTTGTCCTTTCATTTTGTCCCTTCGTTATAATCTACACATGTGACTCATGGACCCATAGGCGTGTCTTATGGCTGACTCACAGCTTAGAGCATTAACAATCAGCTATGAAGAGAGCATGTCTAGCCAATGAGCAAATATGATTGTGTACATACTGGTAAAAGGAACTGGTAGGATAAAAATGGTAAGCTGAGATAGGATCATATTGCCAGAGAGGTGCATGAAGCTAAATGCAAACGTGTATTAGGTACTTGGTGTGAGATTATGAATGGGGGAAAAGTGGTAACCTTTGGATGTACATATACTTCCTATAAGAGAGGGGGGCACAAGATCTCTGTGTGCCTTCTTTCATGAAGCTTTGGTTGTCATGCCAATAATGGGGTCTCCGGGTGTCACTCTAGGGGTGAAGGTTGAGGGCCTAACTATAGTTTGGGCTTTGTCCTTCTCTGCCCTTATTTACACTGTCACTGATGTAAAGTAAGGTTTTAATATTAGAGTAGGACCATCCCGATAGGTAAACCTTGTTACGATGGGATGACCTTTATGCTTTTTTGAGGACATAGTGATGAAGTAAATAGTAGTACATTTAACTTAGGGTACTTGGTTAGCATAAGGGTATATGTCCATTTTGGGTTTTTCTTTTGTGTTTACAATGGTCAATTGTTTATAAGCTCTGGGAAGGAAGCAAAAGGATGAAATGGAGGTGATCTGATGAGATAAATGTAGACAGTGTGTCTCTAGCCATAGTCACTAATGGTATATGAGAGACACCAATAGTGCACAGAAATGATATCCATAAAAAAAAATCCTATTTTGATCACTTTCACTGTATCTAGCTGTGATGTAATCAAGAGCACTTCATAAAACTAATTTATCCAAGACTGTGCGACGACACATTTACCCGATTTTGGAGCAACTATGCGTCTCACTCATTAATGCTGTAAGTCGCATACTTTGTGCATTGTGCAAAAAATTCCAACTTTTCTTTTGCCTTTTGAGTGCAGAAGTGGATTTTCTCCAGAGAGGGCAGTGGTACTGTGGAAGGTTTGAGGGGTGAAGGCAAGCTTGGGTGGAACCTCAAGGCAGCCAGAAACGTTTGCCAGTATAGTGCACGAAAATTTCTGGTGGTAGCCCTGTACATGCAATCTGAGCACACAGTTCACAGTTTAGGCTGCTCCCACTTTGTGGGTAATTACACTGTGTTCCAAATTATTATGCAAATCGGTTTTAAGTGTCATAGGGTTTTATTTTTATTTTTTTTCAATGAAACTCATTGATGGTATTGTGTCTCAGGGTTCTTTGGATCATTGAAATCAATCTCAGATATCTGTGATAATTAGTTTGGCAGGTGAGCCCAATAAAAGGAAAACTGGGTGTTCCACAATAATAAGCAGGCCACAGTTTTCAAGTAACATGGGAAAGAAAAAGGATGTCTCTGCTGCCGAAAAGCAACAAATAGTGCAATGCCTTGGACAAGGGATGAAAACATTTGATATTGCACGAAAACGTAAGCGTGATCATCGTATTGTGAAGAGATTTGTGGCTGATTCTGAGCACAGATGTGTTTGTGCAGATAAAGGCAGAATGAGGAAGGTTTCTGCCAGGCAAGTTCATCAGATTAAGAGAGCAGCTGCTACAAAGGCCTTACAAACCAACAAACAGATACTTGAAGCTGCTGGTGCCTCTGGAGTTCCTCGAACCTCAAGGTGTAGGATCCTTCAAAGGCTTGCTGTGGTGGATAAACCTACTATTCGGCCACCCCTAAACAGTGCTCACAAGCAGAAACAGTTGCAGTGGGTCCAGATATACATGAAGACCAATTTTCAAACAGTCTTGTTTACTGATGAGTGCCGAGCAACCCTGGATGGTCCAGATGAATAGAGTAGTGGATGGTTGGTGGATGCCACCATGTCCCAACAAGGCTGCGACGGCAGCAAGGAGGTGGACGAGTCATGTTTTGGGCTGGAATCATTGGGAAACAGCTGGAAGGCCCCTTTAAGGTTCCTGAAGGTGTGAAAATGACCTCTGCAACGTATAGTTTCCAACTGAGAACTTTCTTCCATGCTACAAAAAGCAAAAACGTGCCTTTACGAGCAAAATCATCCTCATGCATGTCAATGCACCATCTCATGCTACAAAGAATACCTCTGTGCCATTGGCTGCTATCGGCATAAAAGGAGATAAACTCATGGTGTGGCCACCATCTTCCCCTGACCTCAACCCTATAGAGAACCTTAGGAGTATAAGCAAGCAAAAGATCTATGAGGGTGGGAGGCAGTTCACATCAAAACAGCAGCTCTGGGAGGCTATTCTGACATCATGCAAAGAAATACAAGAAGAAATCTCCAGAAACTCACAAGTTCATTGGATGCAAGAATTGTGAAGGTGATATCAAAGAAGAGTTCCTATGTTAACATGTAACTTGGCCTGTTAGGATGTTTTGGAGTTAAATAGCTTTTTATTTCAGTGAATGTGACCTCCTAATGCTGCAAATTCAACAAATGAGCATTTACACTCCTTACATGTCAAATGTCTCGAAAGATACCTAGAGTCCACGAGTTCTTGGAGGAGAGAGAGGTTCCTTTTTATTTGTTTTCAGTGACAGATGAGAGGTTGTAGGGGCTCCAAAGTCACGTTACAGTTGTGGTCAAAAGTATTGACACCACTGCAATTCTGTCAGATAATACTCAGTTTCTTCCTGAAAATGATTGCAATCACAAATTCTTTGGTATTATTATCTTCATTTAATTTGTCTTCAATGAAAAAACACAAAAGAGAATGAAGCAAAAAGCAAAACATTGATCATTTCACACAAAACTCCAAAAATGGGCTAGACAAAAGTATTGGCACCCTCAGCCTAATACTTAGTTGCGCAACCTTTAGCCAAAATAACTGCGATCATCCGCTTCCGGTAACCATCAATGAGTTTCTTACAATGCTCTGCTGGAATTTTAGACCATTCTTCTTTGGCAAACTGCTCCAGGTCCCTGATATTTGAAGGGTGCCTTCTCCAAACTGCCATTTTTAGATCTCTCCACAGGTGTTCTATGGGATTCAGGTCTGGACTCATTGCTGGCCACCTTAGAAGTCTCCAGTGCTTTCTCTAAAACCATTTTCTAGTGCTTTTTGAAGTGTGTTTTGGGTCATTGTCCTGCTGGAAGACCCATGACCTCTGAGGGAGACCCAGCTTTCTCACACTGGGCCCTACATTACGCAGCAAAATTTGTTGGTAGTCTTCCGACTTCATAATGCCATGCACACGGTCAAGCAGTCCAGTGCCAGAGGCAGCAAAGCAACCCCAAAACATCAGGGAACCAACGCCATGTTTGACTGTAGGGATCATGTTCTTTTCTTTGCCTCTTTTTTTTCTCCTGTAAACTCTATGTTGATGCCTTTGCCCAGAAAGCTCTACTATTGTCTCATCTGACCAGAGAACATTTTTTACAAAACGTTTTAGGCTTTCTCAGGTAAGTTTTGGCAAACTCCAGCCTGGCCTTTTTTATGTCTCGGGGTAAGAAGTGGACTCTTCCTGGGTATCCTACCATACAGTCCCTTTTCATTCAGACGCCGATAGATAGTACGGGTTGACACTGTTGTACCCTCGGACTGCAGGGCAGCTTGAACTTGTTTGGATGTTAGTCGAGGTTCTTTATCCACCATCCGCAAAATCTTGCGTTGAAATCTCTCGCCAATTTTTCTTTTCTGCCCACATCTAGGGAGGTTAGCCACAGTGCCATTGACTTTAAACTTCTTGATGACACTGTGCATGGTAGACACAGGAACATTCAGGTCTTTGGAGATGGACTTGAGATTGCTCATACTTCCTCACAATTTGGTTTCTCAAGTCCTCAGACAGTTCTTTGGTCTTCTTTCTTTTCTCCATGCTCAATGTGGTACACACAAGGACACAGGTTGAGTCAACTTTAATGCAAGTGTGATTTAGTTATTGCCAACACCTGTTAGGTGCCACAGGTAATTTACAGGTGCTGTTAATTACACAAATTAGAGACGCATCACATGATTTTTCTAACAGTGGCAATACTTTTGTCCACCCCCTTTTTTATGTTTGGTGTGGAATTATATCCAATTTGGCTTTGGGACAATTCTTTGTGTTTTTTTAATTGAATACAAATTAAATGAAGATGATACCAAAGAATTTGTGATTGCAATCATTTTCAGGAAGAGATTGAGTATTATCTGACAGAATTGCAGGGGTGTCAATACCTTTGGCCACAATTGTATATACATTATATATACACTTTGGGCACTATTGCGCCTGCAGAGTGGTGCGGCTAACTGTGCCCTATTGAAGACGCACAGTGCCCAAAGTCTCGAGAGATTCTACTGCACGTGCGTGACACTTCACAAATCTCACAGGACTTCAGTCACTGCGTCCTAAATGGAGCAGTGATCTGCGCAGGAGCGAGAGTTGTGCCTGTCACTCAACGTTGCATAAACAGGAGGGGCTGCAGTTTCAATAATGCGGGGCGGGTTTTACAAGCAGGGGGGGCGGCGAGGACCACATAGCGCAGACTTTCCCCCACCCCTGACATTTTCAGGAGTCATTTACATACAGCGCGGGAGGGAATAAAGGTTACTTTCTGAGGTATGCAGGGGAACGTCTCGGCATATGGAGTGGTTACAGGAACCCTAATTACATCACAGCTGATCACAGTTTAGAATGCCCAAATGGGGTGACAGATTCAATTTAAATACACAAGTTTTTTTTGCATGCCTTTTTGGTTCAGATTTTTCCCCACTCATTAGCATGGATGAAATCTGCATCAAAAATCCTTAAAGAATTAACATGCGGCAGATTTAAATCTACAACAAATCTGGAAGGAAAAAATAAGCAGTGTGTGCACTAGACCTCAGGATTCTTACTCGCTTTGCTGACTCAGAATCAGATAACACTTTAGTTTAGTTTTGTGACAAAATTTCAGAGAAAAAAGCACCAAAAAGTGTATACAGGCCCTTTTCCAGTTATGAGTTATACATTTTTATTTCAATAAAATTAACTTCTATCAAGCAAATCCCAGCCGTTATAACTACTGTAGATGCAAGAGTTGCAGTCACACTCAGGCCATGGAGCCTGGAGTGGGCCCAAAATTAGCAACATGGTAAATAAGGGCCTTTTAAAGATTTTGCATTGTGGCCCATGAGCTTCTAGTTATGCCAATGGCAACTCCTAACGCTGCTGGGCTGTGCTGGGACCTGAGAAGCCGGGAGGAGCCCAAACTTTGAAGATCCGGTCGGTGCAGTGATCAATCAAGCCCAGGGGGAAGGGGGTTGTAGGAGTCGTGACTGCTGCTATTGAACCTGGGCTAGTGTCAGTCAGAAATGTCTCTCAGGGCTAGTCCTGGCTCATTTGCATATAGTGAGATGCTGTATATAAGATGATATTACTGAACTGTGTGCAGGTTTATAAAAAACATTCTGGAAAACCTGAATAAAGGACTAAAAAGTTATGGGGCAGTTTAATGGGAATCTGTCACCAAGTTTTTGTTACCTCATCTGAGTGCAGCATAATGTAGGAAAAGGGAACCTGATTCCAACGATGTATCAGTTAATTTACTGAGTGCATCAATTCTGACAGTTTTTAGATGGAGCATGGCTCATGAAGCTAAGCCCAGCTGTCTATGTACATTGTCTATTGAGCTGCTTATCACAGAAGGGAATGTAGTTGGTCTAGAAGGCACTTAATCTGTAGTCCAGGCAGTGATAATCTCCTGGTGATAAAACACACATATTGTAAGAAAATAACAGCACAGAGCCTAACTGACAGATCACTTACCGTATTTTTCGCTTTATAAGACGCACCTGATTATAAGACGCACCTCAAAATTTGGTGAAGGAAATGAGAAAAAAAAATAGTTTTTAATGTTAAATGGGTCCGTCTTATAATGCCAGTGTCGGTCTTAAAATCAGTATATATGTCCCTAATCCTGGTACATAAACCCCCCAATTCTGGTATATATATCCCTCATCCTGGCATATATGTCTCTCATCCTCGTATACATGTCCCCATCCTGGTATGTATATTGCTCATCCTGGTATATATGCCCCCCATTCTGTATATATGCCCCCCATTCTGTATATATGGCCTCCATCCTGTGTATATGCCCCCCCATCCTGTGTATATGCCCCTCATCCTGTGTATATGCCCCTCATCCTGTGTATGTGCCCCTCATCCTGTGTATGTGCCCCCTATCCTGTATATATGCCCCCCATCCCCAACCCTTTGATAATGCTATATGGCCATCTTCCCCCCCAGACCCCCATGGCTCACCGAGGAGGGTACAGCTGCTCAGCGGGGGTGCCGGAGGGAGGTTCTCGTGGGTGGGGGACACAGCTGCAGGACCAGAGCAAGCAGAGATGTACCGGTGGCAGTAAGCGGTGGGCGCCGCCATGTTTTTATGGCTGGCTGCATTCATTAACACTGCAGCCAGCGGTAGAGGCTTCAACAAAATGGCCGCGGCCATAATGGAGACCCGCGGCCATTTTGAATCCTCTACCTCTACCGGCCGGCTACCACAAGAAACATGGCGGCGCCCACCGCTTGCTGCCGCCGGTACATCTCCGCTGCTCCGGTCCTGCAGCGGTGCCCCCCAGCCACCAGAACCTGCCTCCGGCACCCCCACTGGGCAGCTGCACCCCACAAACCCCCCTTATATGGTAATATTTAATTTTTAATTTTTTTTTTTTTTACATGCGCTTTTTAAGACGCACCCCCGTTCCCCCCCAAAGTTTGGGGGGAACAAAAGTGCGTCTTAAAAAGCGAAAAAAAGAGAATTTTGTTTACGTACCGTAAATTCTTTTTTCTTTAATCATCAATGGGAGACCCAGACAATGGGGTTTAGGGCACTGCCCTCCGGAGGTCACACTAGGTACTACAAGTTTGTAGACACCGCCCCCTCCGCTTATAAACCCCTACCGCAGGGAACATCCTCAGTTTGGTCTACAAGCTGCGAGGAGGAAAATAAACCACACCCGAAACATCGGGAAGAACACCGTGCACAAACGGTTCAACAACCCGGCAAACACTGTCTCAACAGAGAACAGAGCCAATGCAAAACATGCAAAGGAACAACTGGGTGGGTACTGGGTCTCCCATTGATGATTAAAGAAAAAAGAATTTACGGTACGTAAACAAAATTCTCTTTTTTCTGGTCATCATAATGGGAGACCCAGACAATGGGGATGTCCTAAAGCAATACCCCAGGGCGGGAAGAGTTCCTCAACAAGACGGATAACATGGTTCCCTTTTAAAGGTGGGCAACCGCCGCCTGTAGAACCCGCCTGCCCAAATTTGCATCCGCAGAGGCATGGGCATGCACCATATAGTGCTTAGAGAAAGTGTGTAGGCTGGACCAAGTGGCCGCCTGACACACCTGTAGAGCAGACGCTCTATGTCGCAAGGCCCATGAGGCACCTACGGCTCTGGTAGAGTGAGCCTTCAATCCCACCGGGAGAGGCAAACCAGAAGACCGGTAAGCCTCTTGAATGGAAGCCTTAATCCACCTGGCTAAGGTTGACTTTGAAGCCGGGGACCCCTTACAGCGACCTGTCGTAAGAACAAACAAAGAATCCGAACTCCTAAAGGAGGCGGTTCTGGACACATAAATGCGTATAGCTCTCACGAGATCCAGAGTATGGAGGTCGCGCTCAACCTGATGAACGGGAGCGGGGCAAAATGATGGGAGAACAATCTCCTGGTTCAGGTGAAACGTTGAAACCACCTTTGGCAAGAATTCCGGCCGTGGACGTAACACCACCTTGTCTTGGTGAACCACCAGAAAGGGAGACTTGCACGATAGTGCAGCCAATTCTGAGACCCTCCTCAGAGATGTAATCGCCACCAGAAAAGCCACTTTCTGGGACAGACGAGAAAGGGAAACCTCCCTCAGAGGCTCAAATGGCGGTTTTTGCAATGCCGCCAGGACCATGTTAAGGTCCCACGGATCCAGAGGTCTTTTGTAGGGTGGAACCATCCGCGACACCCCCTGCAGAAATTGACGGACCTTCGGGAGAAGCGCCAATCGTCTGTCAAACAGCACAGAAAGTGCTGAGACCTGACCCTTTAAGGAGCCAAGGGATAATCCCAACTCCAAACCCGACTGTAGAAATGCCAACAATGTCGGGATGGACAAGGGCCACGGAGACCGGCCCCCAGAGGCACACCAGGTAAAAAAGATTTTCCACGTCCTGTGGTACATTTTTCTGGAAACTGGCTTTCTAGCCCGATTCATAGTGGCAACCACTGTAGGGGAGAACCCCCTGGATGTCAGCAGCCAGGCCTCAAGAGCCATGCAGTCAATCTGAGGGCCTTGGAATTGAGGTGGAAGAATGGGCCTTGCGCGAGAAGATCTGCGCGTTCTGGAAGAGCCCACCTGTGTCCGCCTGACAGTTGCCACAGGTCCGGATACCAGGACCTCCTGGGCCAGTCTGGAGCCACTAGAATGGCTACCCTGCATTCCGACCTGATTTTCCACAGCACCCTGGGAATCAGAGCCAGAGGAGGGAACACATATGGTAGATTGAATCTGGACCAAGTCAAGATCAGGGCGTCCGCTCCCAACGACTGGGGGTCCCATGACCTCGCCATGTATTGCGGAACCTGATGATTCAGCCGTGAGGCCATCAGATCCACGTCCGGAGTGCCCCATCTGCTGCAGATGTCCCGAAAGACGTCTGGATGAAGGGCCCACTCTCCGGCGTCCATCCCCTGCCTGCTCAGATAGTCGGCCTCCCAGTTTTCGACCCCTGGGATGTGAACTGCGGAGATCAGGCAGTTGTTGTCCTCCGCCCAGGATAGGATGCGGTGGACTGCGGCCAGAGCCTCTGCACTCCTGGTTCCTCCTTGATGATTTATATAAGCGACGGCCGTCGCTTTGTCGGACTGAACCCGGATGGGATGTCCTGAGAGGAATCTCTGAAAAGCCAGGAGTGCTAGATAGATCGCCTTGATCTCCAGCACATTGATCTGCAATGCCGACTCCGACAGAGTCCAGAGGCCTTGGGCCCTGTGGTGTAAGAACACCGCACCCCAGCCCTTTAGACTGGCGTCGGTGGTCACCAGTAACCAAGACGGTTTTATGAAGGACCGGCCCCGCGACAAGTGATGTGGTTGAAGCCACCACTGCAGGGAATCTCGGGTCGGTTGTGACAGTGTCACCAGCCGATTCAGCGAGATCGTCCTCTTGTCCCACCTGCGTAGGATCTCCAGCTGGAGAGGACGGAGGCGAAATTGTGCAAACGGCACCGCCTCTATCGCCGCCACCATGCGACCCACCAGCTTCATCAACCCACGAAGGGATGATTGTGGTGACAGGAGCACTGCTTGTACTCCCGATCGGATCGCCACCTGTTTGGATTGTGGCAGAGACACCAGGGCTGAGGACGTGTTGAAGTCCATGCCCAAATAAGTCAAGGACTGGGTCGGAACCAAGGTTGACTTCTGAACATTGAGGAGCCAACCGAATTGTTCCAGAGACCGCATGGTCACATCCAGGCTCGCTTGACAGAGGTGTTCCGATGGCGCCCTGACCAGCAGGTCGTCCAAATAGGGAATGACGGCATGGCCCTGCACGTGCAGGAGAGCCATCATAGAGGCCATCACTTTTGTGAACACCCGCGGTGCTGAGGCCAAGCCGAACGGCAGCGCCACAAATTGGAAGTGTTCCTCCCCCACTGCAAATCTCAACCATCGCTGGTGAGCCGGTGCAATGGGCACGTGAAGGTAAGCGTCTCTGATATCTATGGACGCTAAGAAGTCCCCCTGTGACACAGCCGCGATCACTGAGCGCAGTGATTCCATACGGAACTTCCGAACCAGCATGTGGCGGTTGAACAACTTCAGGTCCAGAACCGGGCGGAAGGATCCGTCCTTCTTTGGGACGATAAAGAGGTTGGAGTAAAAACCCCTGAACCTCTCTGCCGTGGGCACTGGGACCACCACTCCGTCCCTGCGGAGACCTTCCAACACCAGATGAAAAGCCTGAGCCTTGTCTGGCGATGGGACCGACCGATGGAACCGGTGTAAAGGTTGTGATGTCAGCTCTATCCTGTAACCTCTCGAGACCACGTCTCGAACCCACTGATCTTGAATGTGAAGAAGCCACTGGTCTTGAAAGCGAGACAAGCGGCCCCCCACCTGTGGGGAGGCAGGAAGGCAGAGCGAGTCATGTAGAGGCGGGTTTGGGGGTGGCAGCTGCTGCCCCCGCCGGCTTCTTGGGACGACTCTTGGTGCGCCACTGCGAAGCAGGCTTGCCCCCTCGGTCCGCACGAGCGGACGATGCTGATGACTGTAAGCTGGAGCGAAAGGACCACTGCTTAGGGTTCCTTTTCACCGTATATCGTGGCTTAGGCTTATTCTGCGGTATCTTAGACTCAGCAGAATCCTTTATAAGCCTGTCCAGTTCAGTGCCAAACAGCCTGTCACCAGCAAATGGAAGATTCTGCAAAATCTTCTTAGATGTGGCATCTGAGTCCCAGAGACGCAGCCCCAACAACCTACGAATCGCAATAGCATTGGCCGAGGCCACAGCTGAGCGATTAGCAGCTTCCAGAGACGCCGTCCTGGCGTAGTCAGCATAAGCTCTTGCCCTCTCGGTAAGTGCCTTGACCTCTGGACTGGACCTTGCCAGTTCCGCGATACCATCCAAGCAGACAGTAATTGCTTGTAAGGTCCAAACCGCGGCAAAATTGGGGGCAAAGGACGACCCCACAGCCTCATAGGAAGACTTGGCGAGTTGCTCGACCTGTCTATCAGTCGCATCCTTCAACGAGGAGCTATCAGAGGCAGAAAATAGGGAGCGTGCAGCAATCCTGGTCATGGAAGCATCCACCTTCGGGGACTGCGACCATTCCTGAAGCACCTCCTGGGGGAAGGGAAAGCGAGTGTCCTTCGGTTTTCGGACATAACGCCGCCCAGGATGTAACCTGGGTGCCCTAACCACCCTTCCAAAGTTGGTGTGATCCAAGAAGGAGCCACTTGGTCTAGCCTCAGGCCGCAGCCATTGATAGACCTCCTTCGGGTGTACAGCCACCTCCTCAGGGGATGTCACGAGACGCAAGGACTCGTTAATAGAGGACACCAGATCCTCCACCCCCTCTGGGGGTTCAGACACAGACGTTGACCCGAAAGTTGAACCCCCATCATCTTCCTCACCATCAGAGGAACGCTCCTCCTCAGAGAGAGTCTGGAGCTCGGGTGAAGCCTCACGGCGAGCCCGCTTAAGGGGTCTCACAGCAGAAGAGGGAGACACCCGGGGGTAACTGGACGGAGTAGCTGGGCTATCCAGTCTCCTATTAAGTGCCTCCAGGGATTGCGACATGGAGGACAGCTGAGACAACAGAGATTCATTGATCCTGTTCTGAGTCTCCCATGGCCCTGAGATCACCTGAACCTCGGGGTATAGCACCGGGGTTGCTGACCCAGCAGTTGCAGCCCGGGCCTCTGGGCGTCCACAGTTATTGCAGGACCCCTCCACCAGTGTTCCATTGCACGTAGCACATGTAACGGTGGTCTCGGCCGCCTTAGCAGCCCGCTTCCCAGCTGAGGACATGGCCACAGTAGGGGTAGATAAGCTCAATTGCAGACAATAAAACCGGGGATCCCGGTGGCTTACCGACCGCTGTAAAGCGGTATGAGGGAGCGGTGTGTGTGTGTGACCTCCGCGCCGTCTTCCGGTCTCCCCTCTGGAGTGCAGACGCACGCTGCATACAGTTCCCAGCCGGGAAGTGAGGGTAAAGATGGCCGCCGACAGTGAAACTGTGGGCGGCGCCGAAGACACGCGGGAAACCCACACACACGCCCCGCGGTGACGTCACCGCACGGGCTGCATCCCATCCTCCAAGCATCCTTCTCATGAGGGAGCTGGAGCCCGCAGCGCGGGAAACAGTGTAAAAAACATTGTACACAGACTGCAAATACATGTCACACATCCGCAGCCTACGGCCTCAGCCCCTGTGACACACAGGGCGGTCAGCCAGGGCGACCCCAGCACAGGGTACACCCGCAGAACCGCGGGCCCGAGGGCAACGCGCGGTCTGAGTGTCATGAAACACATAAAGTGCCAGACACTACCCCCAGGCACACAGGAGACACAGAGTGCCTCAGTGCCGGTCCGGTCTGTAAGCACCATTTAGGGAGGCCTCGGACGGGGGTGCAGCACCAGTCTGGAGTGTAAGCACCATTTAGGGAGGCCTCAGACTGGGCCGCTCAGCCCAGTCCGGAGTGTAAGCACCATTTAGGGAGGCCTCGGACTGGGCTGGCTCCAGTCCGGTCTGTAAGCACCATTTAGGGAGGCCTCGGACGGAGCGGAGCTGTGCAAGGCTCCCATCTCCCACTCACCAGAGCCCCCCCGAGAGGGATGGAGAGGAGTGTAACAGCGTACCGGGAGAACACCAGGTGTCCAGGCACTAGGCCCTCCGGTACCTCCACCAGCGTGTGCCACTAAGGGTGAGCGGGGAGGCTGTCACCGGCCCCGACTGGGACCTTATTACCTTGTCTTCAGACGCCATCACGTAAGTAGTGAGAATGCAGTGAAGTGCAAGCAAAGCGTGATCCTCCGAGCACACTAAGGTTAAAACTGAGGATGTTCCCTGCGGTAGGGGTTTATAAGCGGAGGGGGCGGTGTCTACAAACTTGTAGTACCTAGTGTGACCTCCGGAGGGCAGTGCCCTAAACCCCATTGTCTGGGTCTCCCATTATGATGACCAGAAAATACGGTATGTGTCTCAGCCCTTATTTCTTCCTACTGATGTCCAAGACAGGACAGCTGGTAGAAGGATCATGGATGCGTAAGTAGTATTCACTAGCCCCCAATGGCTTATTTTAGCAGGATAACGAACTCTGCCACACTATAGTTTTCAGGAATTGTTAGGATATGTCCATGTAGTTTTTGATATGTTTTTCAGTTCTGAATCCGTTTTAACAGCATTTTGTTTTCAACAAATATTTACATCTTTTAAGTTGAATGTCCAGTCTGGTTAGGATTCCATGAAAAATCTGCATCAAAAGTAGTAACATGTTAATTCTTTTTTTTTTTTCCCTATGAAAAATATATGATCAGTAATGTAAAGAAATTGTATTCAACATTATAACCAAGAAGTTTGTTTTAACTGACCTATACATGGTATATGCAAAAATCCATTAACCATCACGTACCACTGTTATGTGTTGCCAGAATACAAATGAATGGCCTCAGCCTCGTATTTTCAAACTTTACAAAATAGTTTTTGTAAAGCTGTGGTATACTCTGTACTATTTTTTTTGTAAAATATATCTTTATTAAAGTTTTAAGTTTTAACATTTTTATATCATGTTTATAACAAGTATACAAAATTACAATCTAGAAATTCCAACATACGAGCAGGATTAAAGAGTAGATGCCTGGGAATATTCCAATACTGGGGTAAGTACCCCTGTCTTGCAGTGTAGGACTCCCACTACCGTACAAATCCTACTTTGCATATAAAAAATAGAGTTATAAAATCTTCCCTCCAATCCATATTCTAGAGAGGGGAGCCCTGTGGCCCAAGGTGCCCTGGGCTATTTAGGATATAAAACACATAAAATTACTTGTCTACGGGCTAGATCCCGTAGCCGTCCATGGGGGAAAAGAAAGAAGAGTAAAGAACCAGGAATCTGGGTAAGAAGAAGCAGAAGAGGAAGAAGAGCAGAAAGGTGGTGACCTTAAAGGCAGAGGCGAAGTATTATTGGGTGAACCATACCACATCTCAAACATGAGAGAACGGGCCGGTTCTGCATCCTCAGGTGAATAGGTCCCTAAAGTTGGGGGCATCAGCAAATAAAGTTGGGGGCATCACCAAATAGAACCTACTCAGACCATGTAATGACATATTCTTGTTGAGTCTGAGAAAGTTCCGCAGAGATCTCAACCCTACGTAGCGTCTCCATTTCGGAGTACCATACCAAAATGGTAGGAGCCGTCTGTTCTTTTCAATGACATCGGATCACAGTACGGGCCGCACCAAGGCAGAATCGGAGGATGCCTCTTTTCAGGTTCTTCCAGGATCCAGGGAGCAGAGAGAGCAGGGCCATCTCAGGGGTACCTACAAGGCGCTTGCCTGTAATTAGATTATAGTTGCGGAACACTCTCAACCAAAACTCTCCAATCAGGGGACAGCTCCACCAGATATGAAGCATAGTGCCTATCTCTGCACCGCATCTCCAACAAAGAGGAGAGGAGGAAGGAGAAAACCTGTGAATTCTGTCTGGGGGGAGATACCATCTGTAGCGAACTTTATAGCACTTTTCGAGAGCGTCGCAAGACCCAGAAGATCTACGAGCCAGAAGGAAACACTTCTCCCAGTCTATGTCAGAAATTAGCCTGCCCAGTTCTGTCTCCCATGCCCTCCGGTAACCGTGGGCGTCTGTACCAGCCGCTTTGGATAGGATGCCGTATATCACCGAGATCCCCCTAGAGGGCGCCTCGTTGGCAACAAAGATCTCCTCCACAGGGATCAGATGTACATTCGGGCCCCTCTGGAACGCGCGACAGCCCAGGAAGGTCCGCAGTTGGAGGTACTCCCACCATTTCAATCTAACGTCTGGAGCGTCCTGTTGCAAAACGCAAAAGAAGGGGAGCTCGCCCGCACTCAGCACATGGCCCACTCGGGTGTCATTTTCCGCTGTCCAAATCAAGAGCTTCTGGTTGGTCATTCCCGGAGAAAAAGATGGATTGAAAAATATTGGAGTCAGTGAGCTTGCCGTCGGCGCCTCTCTCATCTCCCCCCATGCCGAACGCCAGGCCCGCAATGTCTCAGAGGTCAGGAAGGGAAGTCTGTCCAGAGAAGACAAGTCGTTCGGGCTAAGCCACTGTAGCTTTCGAAGTGGGACCACTATGCCCTCCTGCTCAATCAGAACCCACTGTTTGGTCTCACCCTTGAAGTGCCAGTCAAGTAACCTCACCAGGATAGCGGCTAGGCAGTAACGTCTCAGGTCTGGTAATCCCACTCCACCTGCATCTCTGGGCGTAGTCTGGATCTGCATATTGACTCTGGGTTTCAAGCTGTTCCATACGAAGCGAGAAATCAACATGCGTAGAGTGACAACTGTCTTTCAGGCCAGATGGGGACTGCCTGAAAGACGTACAGAAGTCTCGGTAAGATGTCCATAGCTATCACATGGACTCTCCCCAACCAAGACAACCTCAGAAGTTTGTAGGATTCCAGTAAGGACCCAACCCTGAGAAGATTGGCTTGGTGGTTCAATTTAAAGATATCTGCCGGTTCAGTGGGAAGGGTAATTCCTAAGTATGTTATATGACCAACCTTCCATCGGAAGGGGAACCTTCCAGTCAAAGAGGACACCTCGACAGTAGGCAGGGAGACGTTCAACGCCTCAGTCTTTGCGTAGTGGACCTTTACTAAGGTCGTCGAACGTCTCAAACTCGTTCAGTAAGGCGGGGAAGGTCTCGGATGGGCAGGTGACGTATAAGAGAACGTCATCGGCGAACAAAGCAGCCTTGTGGTGGGTATCTCCCACCACAATCCCATGTATGTCACTGTTGACCTGTATGGCTTCTGCCAGCTGCTCCATAACAATAACATAGCGCAAAGGGTAAAGAGGGCACCCCTGTCTCGTCCCATTCCCAACAGGGAACGGCCTGGACAGGCCACCATTGATGCGCACCTTGGCAGAAGGACAGGAATACAGTGATGAGATTACTCTGTACTATTTTAAGCAAAGAGAATGGACCTTTACATACAAATAGCACAAAAGTAAGACCCAACACCAAACCAGCATGCATATAATATACCGTAAATCGTATTACATACGTTTGTATTACATCTTTTTCATCTTGCATTCACCATTGTAGTTTTATTTTTATTTTACAGTAGTGAAAATTCAAGTTACTTTGTAACCAGTAGACTTACTTTCTGAGTGACTGCCGTTTCAATATATGAAGCTACTTGCGCAGAAGAGGTCTCATAAAATGTTGTCCATCAAACAAGTACTATGGGAAATTTAACAAAAATAACAAATACTGTACATTTAAATATAAAAAAAAAATTAGTAAATACCTTTAGTACACAAATGTAACAAAAATGTAATCTTTAGTTAGTGTACTAGGATTTTAAATATCTCTGCTCCCAGCAGTTTCCCAGCCATCCCACATCTTAGGCTGGAATCACTCTCTCTCCCTGTGATATGTGAGGCAGTCGGACGAGTCTTGGAGCAGTCACCTGGAACGGCCTCTCTCCTGTCAGGACGGGAATGTCAGCTGCTTGTATTTCTATGCAGCTCCACACTCCCTGTCCAGAGAGGGAGTGGCCGTTCAGGGTCACTGATCAGACTCTCATCTGGGAGACTCGCATGTAAGTAGGATAGTGTGTTTCCACCCTTAGGATAGACTGTGTAACGACATCTGCTCAAGACTGATGTCAGGTGAGTGCAGCATCCTGCTTTTTTTTTTTTTTGACGGATGGCCTGAAATTAATAGGCCAGTGAAACGCGAAACGTTTCATCAGGGACCAGAAGTCAATGGCCATTCATAATTCTATGTAAATTGTTGAAGTAGCGCTCCTTGAGCTTTTTCCACTCTGGCAGGTCCAGCTGTTTCTTTGCTTCCTCAATGTCACTGTGAATTTCAGAAATCAAGGCATCTAAAGAATCAAAACTTTTTTCCGGTCTAATGTAGCCAACAATAACAATACTCAGTATTTCTCCATAGAAGTCGACTGAAAATTGATGAATTATATGGGTTTCCACAGACTTCTTCGTGTTCTTGTAGAAGGGATTCCAGCCAATACTCATAACTATTTTGTAGATGTCCCCAGTACCCACACAGCCCCAGCCGTAATAAATGCTGGTGTCGAGGTCGGCTGGAAGATTGTCCACAACATGTTCTGGAAAATTTGGTGATCACCTCTCCGGCTGAATTCTGGGGCACGGTGACGTCATCACTCGTGTTGCAATAGAACCTATTCTATTCTATTCTGGTTCTATTGCAACACGAGTGATGACGTCACCGTGCCCCAGAATTCAGCCGGAGAGGTGATCACCAAATTTTCCAGAACATGTTGTGGACAATCTTCCAGCCGACCTCGACACCAGCATTTATTACGGCTGGGGCTGTGTGGGTACTGGGGACATCTACAAAATAGTTATGAGTATTGGCTGGAATCCCTTCTACAAGAACACCAAGAAGTCTGTGGAAACCCATATAATTCATCAATTTTCAGTCGACTTCTATGGAGAAATACTGAGTATTGTTATTGTTGGTTACATTAGACCGGAAAAAAGTTTTGAATCTTTAGATGCCTTGATTTCTGAAATTCACAGCGACATTGAGGAAGCAAAGAAACAGCTGGACCTGCAAGAGTGGAAAAAGCTCAAGGAGTGCTACTTCAACAATTTACATAGAATTATGAATGGCCATTGACTTCTGGTCCCTGATGAAACGTTTCGCGTTTCACTGGCCTATTAATTTCAGGCCATCCGTCAAAAAAAAAAAAAAGCAGGACAAGTGAATCTCAGACTTGTGAATGGGGCCTTCAACGTCAGTGGACATCAGACCATCTTATATTTAATATTTAAAGTTCTCATGGTCTAGATGTGAGAGTGCAGCATCCTGTCAGGTATGACTGGTTTCACACTGCAGTTTTTTCCCTGATCAGGTTCAATCAGGTTTGTGTGCCAAAACCAGGAGAGGAACTTGCAGAGAAAAACTATAATTGAAAGCGACACCTGTTCTGAGTTTTGGAGACATTCCTGGTTTTGACACATAAACCTGATCGAACCTGATCAGGGTAAAAACTGCAATGTGAAACCAGCCTATCCTGAACACACATGCCTCACTTCACCGAACATGACAGGTCAAGCAATAGACAGTTTGCAAATTTATTACAGTAATTCCATGCAGTCCTCCTTCCCTTCAGTTATATTGTCAGGCTGATGAGATAAATGTTCAATCTCAGTCAAATATAGAAAGGTTATATTCTATACGCTGCTCCTACGCTTGTCCTGTAAGGTCCAGTGAACAGAGGAATGCACATTCACAATACCAACGGCACGCTGTCTTTACACCCTTAAGGGCTCGTTACACACAACGATATTGTGAATGATATCGTGGCAACGTCACTGGCTTGGTGACTTTACAGCGATGTCGAAACAAATCGTTGTGTGTGTCATGTATCAACGATAAGTTGATCGTTGATTTATGGTCCTGTCCATAAATCTATCTTTGGTCTCCCGCTGGGCGCCCAGCATCGGCGCGTGTGACAGCTGGAGACCAACGATGGACGAGCTCCCAGCGCTGCACAGCAAGCGCTGGGAGCTGGTAACCATGGTAAACAGCGGGTACCTAGGCAGTACCTAGTTACCCGATGTATACCCTGGTTACCAGCCTTGTCCGCTTACAGGCTGGTATCCAAGGTACACAGCGGGTAACTAGGGACAGCGCTGTCCCTAGTTACCCGCTGTGTACCTTGGATACCAGCCTGTAAGCAGAGAAGGCTGGTAACAGGGTATACATCGAGTAACTAGGCGTTGGGCGCTGCCTAGATATCCGCTGTTTACCATGGTTACCAGCCTGCTCCAGCTTACCACAGCCTGGCAGCGAGAGCTTGACATCGTGAAAAAATAATTTATTCTTTTCCACGATGTCGCTGGTCCACTGGTCACTGGCGAGTCTGCCTGTGTGACAACTCACCAGCGATCAGTTCACGATTTGGCAGTGATCCACATCGTTGGTCGGATCACTGCCACATCACAGCGTTAAGAAGTGGGTCAGCTGGGAAACTTAATTTTTGCCTAATAAAGGTATTTAGAAAAATTTGGAATATTTCAATGTTCTTTATTTTAATCATATTTTTTTTTTGTTTAAATTTCTTTAAGTAGCCCTTTTAAAGTAATCTGTCACCATTTTTTTCCCACCTAATCTGAAAGCAGGATAATGTAGAGATAGAGATTCTAGTTCTACTGATGTGTAACTTACTGCACTGCTTATAGTAGCTTTGATAATATCCCGCCGTTAGTAAGTTAATCACTAAAGGACGAGTAAACCTATTGCCAGGTAGCCCTCCATACGCTCATCATTTGATTAGCAACTTTCTTGCATAGTGTACACAGCTTTCTCTGTATTAACACTTATGCAAAGAAGGCAGCCAGTCACTGATAGCAGAACCGAACAAGGCCGACAATTTCAGAAAGAGGAGATAGTTGGTTAAATGATTAAAATACAGGTTGCACTAAATCTATTCTCAAACTATATCAGTTTACCCAGCTCTAACGGCTCTATAACATAGTGCCCACCAAAAGAAGAAAAAAAAAAGAGAAAATTATGTCTGTAATCATGCACCCACTGTAACATGCTGCAATATCTGGAACCATGTGACGAGCTCCTGACTGCACCAATGTGTGTGAAGCTTTACGTTGTAAGGGTAGTAACAAAGAAAGTTGGCAGCGATACAAAAGAGATTGTAAATACTAGTAGCATTGAAAGAAAGAATGCAGATAGCCAATAAAGTCAAGATATAAAGTAGAAAACGTCTGAGAAACTGTCTTTACAGTATTCACAGGACTCTCCCCAAAATCCAGAACTGGTCCATGATTTTAGAAAGGCACATCCGGTAACGAGTAGTGAAATCTGATGATATTCCCGAGTTAAAGTACATGAATAATATTATACTAGTAAATAAGAAAAAAGCAACAAATATCCATGTACACGGGGAGCTGCTTGAAATTGCTCTGGGGTCTTCTTTCTGAAAATGTATGCCAAACTTTGGTATGGGCAGCAGAGAAACATCCCCAGTATTAGTTTTCACCCATACATCATTCAATATTTGCCCAACCCTGGGGTAGATCTCAACAGTATGAATGGGATATAGCTGCTGCTTCTTCAAGGCTATCATTCTTTGCTGTATGTCATGAATAGTCTCTAGGTACACCAGTGGACATTCTTCCACCTGAGCCAAGCTACTCATGGACACTAGATCCAATTCTTCATCTTGTATTTGTCTCATCTTCTCGATTTTGGGAGCAAAAACATCAGTCACTTTTTGGTTCAGATCATTGAGAGCAGAAAGCAATTCTTGCTTTTTCTGCTCGAGTACTTCAATTAAATTGTCAAAAAACAGAAGCACCTCCTTTTTGTCTTCCAGAACAATGTTTTTACAATCCATCACTTGCTCTTCTAATTTCTGGATTACAGAGGACACGCCAGTGAACTTCTTATTGCTGAGGGTAGCTAGTAAATTAGATGCCGTCTGCTGCTCTTTCATGTAAGCAACATCTGGGTCATCCACTGGGTGATTCTTATGAGGGCCCACCGTAAGACACTGACCACATATCAGTTTTCTGTCTTTAACACAGTACATGTTTAGCTGATGTCTACTATGCTCTGTGCAGGTTTTAGATTGCTGGTTACTTTGATATTTTTCCACAATGGCCTTTAAGGCAAAGTTGACTGGCAGTGAATGAACTCCAGTGCTAACGTCTGTAATGCCTCTGCAGGCTGGACATTTCAGTCTCCCCACTGAAAACCTCCATAAGTAGCTATCCGCAGACCTCATTAAGTTTTCAAGGCACTTTCTGCAAAAAGAATGTGAGCACTGCAGTATTCGAGGATCATCATATATGCTCAAACAGACAGAGCAAGTCATTTCTTCTTCTAAACGTTCCATTTCCTAAAAAATAAAAAGGGAAATACAGTATAATTAAAGGAATAAAACAGGAGACCTGACTGATAAATAGATGTGCTCACCTCCAAATCAAAGACCACCAATTTTGCAAATATCAACATTATGATGTGAATGCTTTATCAATTTTCTGAATTTGGAAATGTTTCTACCATCAAAATGTAACAAAAAAAATAAAGAAATAAAAGACCCAAAAGCGATTGGGAAATACTGATTCTCCAAGGGATGAAGGTTTACATCGGTGGCCTTGAACTTATGACATTTAAACTACTGTGAACCTTTCCAGCATACCCTCACAACTAGACATTTTCAGGAAACGTTGGGAACCTCTAGGTGGAGGCTACTGATTTTATACTATGAAAGGGGGTGAAAATGGAAAGTATTCAGTATATAGGATTTACTAAACAATACAGGGTGTGTACCCACGCTGCAGAAATTTTCTGCATCTTGTGGCAGTAAAACGCAGCCAAAATGTGCTGCATAATTGGCTTGCATCATTATAATTAAATCAAAGGCTGGAGGGGCTGACAAACGCAGGGCAATACGCACCAACAACAGATTTTTTGGCACCAAATACACAAGGGAAAAAAGATAATGCAACGTTGGTGGCACAGCACTTCTGAAATGTCAGACTTTGCTGGCTTCAAGATAGGCATGCAGATTTGTAAAAAAAAAAAAAAAAAAACACAGCGTGGTCATTAGGCTAAAGTTTGTGCTTTATTTATTTTTTTCACAAATATTGCAGCAAAATAATCTATAAAATGTTTATTCATTACTTGGAAGACAAGCGGTTCACAGACAAACCTTCTAGGAGCTGCTCAGCATCTCTAATAACAGAACATCCCAAACATGGAGAAGTAAGATCATTGTGGTGTATATCTTACTCCCCTTTCACATCATGATTTTTGTACATCTGTGACTATCCATTGTAAAACTGATAGCCACAGATCTGATTTGGCCCCATGTATCCCTATGAGCACGGATTGGTGCTTAAAGGGATCCTGTCACCCCCAAAACACCTGTAAACCTATTAAAACCTGTCCCTAGAGCATATTAACACTTTCCCTACACTGTTTTTACCTCCTAAATGCAGTAAATGACATTGCATAAAAACGTTTTATAAGTACCTGATTACTGATGATAATGAGTGACTATGCTATTCATAGTCACTCATCAAGACTGCCCCTCTGCTTCATAGCACGCCTGAATAGGCGTGATCTTCATAGCAGATTCAAATTGCCGCCTCCCTGCTGTGCCCTGTGTCGTCCGAGGCTGCTGTGCGGCTGGGTGACGCGATCCGCGTCATTCCCCGCGCCGGGTGACGTATTTACACCGGCGCCGCGCTGTAAACTTCAAAATGCGCACTGCGCATGCGCATGGGCATGCACAGTGTGCATTTTGAAGCCGACAGCGCGGCGCCGGTGTAAATACGTCACCCGGCGCGGGGAATGACGCGGATCGCGTCACCCAGCCGCACAGCAGCCTCGGACGACACAGGGCACAGCAGGGAGGCGGCAATTTGAATCTGCTATGAAGATCACGCCTATTCAGGCGTGCTATGAAGCAGAGGGGCAGTCTTGATGAGTGACTATGAATAGCATAGTCACTCATTATCATCAGTAATCAGGTACTTATAAAACGTTTTTATGCAATGTCATTTACTGCATTTAGGAGGTAAAAACAGTGTAGGGAAAGTGTTAATATGCTCTAGGGACAGGTTTTAATAGGTTTACATGTGTTTTGGGGGTGACAGGATCCCTTTAATAGCCATCCGTGTCTGCAGGGATCCGATTGTGTCCGCTGTTTTCATGTCCCCAAAATCAGATCCCCTCACACGGACTCCCTATGTAATCCAGAGTGTTTGTGGGGGAGATGTTTGCGTGGGCAACAATGCATTCACTGATTCACCGGGAATCTAACCGTCCTCCATGCAGCCGACACTTCTGGGGTCAGTGGAACGCACAGAGCAGCCCCTGTGACCTGACGCTGAATGAGCTTAACTCATAAGGTGCTGCTTCTGTGCAGAGGAGTGAAGCGATGGAGCCTGAGTAAGTGCTGGAGCAGCCTGAAGGGTGAAGAACTGTGACACAGAGGGGCACATTGGGGGGTGGAGAATTGTCTCTAAAAAATTTTATTTCATTTACTTTCTATTTAACCATGATTGCTATAGTCACAGAACCCCTTTAAGGCTATGTTCACATGTCCAGTTTTTGGACAGTTTTTCACATCAGTTTTTGTAAGCCAAAACGAGGAGTGGATTAAAAATACAGAAGTGATGACGTCTAATATACTTTTCCTCTGATTGTTCCACTCCTGAGTTTGGCTTGTAAATACTGACCAAATATTCAACATGTGAACATAGCCAAAACCCATCACAATTTCTGTATTTTTTATCCACTCTTGGTTTTGGCTTACAAAAACTCATGTGAAAAACTTATCATGTGAATGTAGCCTAGGGCCGGGTTCACATTTGCGTTTGGAACGCAGTGTAACAGAACGCAGCCAAACGCAAGCGCATTGCGTTCCTATGTTTAACATGGGAAGGCATAGTAGCTGCGTTTGGATGTGCATAATTTGTGCATCCTCCGAACGCAACATGTTGCATTTTTTGTGTTGTTATATCAGCAAACGCCCGCAAGCGCACAAACAATGCATGGATCTCAATGGATCTGCAGTGTCCTCCGCATGACAGCGCAGGAAAACGATACAGATCACATTGAAATCTCTCCCGGCGGCCAATCAGCGATCTCAGCTACAGCTGGGAGGAGGAGATCTCTGCCACTGATCTCCGCCTCCCTGCTGCCGCCGAGACTGCTGATTGGCTGGCCGGGCACCATACTAATGTGAACGCATGCAGAGAATCTCCGCTGCTTTCACATCCATCAGTATGGCAGCGTTTGTCCTGCGTTTGCGTCTGCATGCCCTCTGCATGGAGCAAACCAAGATCAGCGATCAACTCCATTTCCAGCTAAGGCCCCTTTCACATCACAATTTTTTTTTTTTCCGTGGAGATCCTGTTTTTTGCAGGACCCCACAGACAGGAACGGACAGGCCCGGATGTGTACCTCTTTATGCCATTGCTGTGTCCGGATCAGTGATTTTGACGGATCTAGACACAGAAAGAGCTGGGAGGAGCCCAGTGGTGTCGGGGCTGTGATGTCGCATAAGGGGAAGAAGAATCCTGTGTTCCTTCCCTCGTGTGACATATTGGGGCTGTAGTTTTGCTTTTCCAGTATATCTACATACTTACAAGAAGAAATTTCCAGCACTAGACCAATCTTCAAATATTCGGTGTCTCTATTGGTGCATCATGAATAAAATAACATTCTGGGGGATGCAATTCATGTATGGAATACAAAAAAATGCCTGATAACTTATGGGTACTGTATTAAAATCATGTATTTTGTTATCATGTTATCTGTTCTGTTGGTTAGTGATTCCTTCCTTTATTGTATAAAGTATTATATGTATTGTCAGTGGGTATATCTTCAGCCCATCAGTAATTGGTTTCACTTGGGTGCATTATTTTGTAGGAGGGCTTTTCTATATAAGGAAAAGCAGTATGGGAATAATTTTATGCTGTTGATAAAGGACATCCGTCCGAAATGCGTCCGGCGTTTAGGAGGGGGCTGCGTTCCCCAGAATGTTATTTTATTCATGATGCATCAATAAAGACACCGAATATTTGAAGATTGGTCTGGTGCTGGAAATTTCTTCTTGTAAGTTCACTTTTGGATAGCAAACATCATTCCTGACACCAAACAGCTCCAGGTGAATTCAGTGAAGCAACATTCCCTCCCCCTTTCCTCATTCATCATATCTACATACACTGGGAAAGCAAAATAAAAGAGAAAAAATGTATTAAAAATAAAGATAAATACCTCTCTGCCAGCTGTCCAGGAACCGAGAAGACGTCTAGATGCTGCTAGGACCTTAAAAGAATTTGTGATTGTCCTGTAGCGATCATGTGATATGTGACATCACATACCACCTGATCACAACTGGCCAATCACAGATCTTTAAGGTCCTGGCAGCATCTAGAAGTCTTCTCGGTTCCTGACAGCTGGCAGAGAGGCAAGTATTTTTATTTTTAATACATTGCTTTATTTAATTTCACCATAGCGGTGTATCCTTTCCCAGGATGTCATCCAATGCCGGACCAAAGACAAAAGACCTTTAAAAGGGGAGGCCACACAGCTGGAGCTTAGACGTGATCTACCCATTCCACATGGTAAGCCACACTGCCCTGTGAGCTGTGTTAGCCAACACTGCGCACCTGAAGCCAATGCGGATCTACTCAGCAGAGGCATCGGTCAGGAAGCCCGTAGCACGTCTCAGAAGTGGAATGGAGTCCAAAGCTCCTCCCTGGGAGTACCCTGCAGGAGGAATTATTCCAGCTGGGTGATCCACTTAAAGAGAGACTTGGTTAAAGCCTCGCCCAACGGCTAGTGGCCCACAGTCGCCAGAGCACGGGGCCTGCCAGGGGGCTAGCCTGCAGTCATCATGTGTCACCTATACATAATGCCTTGGATGATGTACAGCTTAGGATTGAACTCACAGCCACGGCTGGGTACATGAGGCATGGTGCAGGTGAGTAACTGCTACATGGTTGCTGCCAGAGCAGCCCCACACATGTAGAGGAAATGTTCACCTTTAAAGACATAGCTTACGATCGAGGGGGTCCTTCTACTGGGAGGAATCTTCAAAAGGCAACGTGGTCTTATATGCTACCTTGGCCATCTGGATGTCCACCTTCGGGACCTACCAAAGTCATCACCCTCCAGTCCACTCGGACGGGGTGAGCAGCCGATGTTTTGGAGACTCCCACACCCGGCAGATGAGAGCCCGGATGACCTCATGGACAGGGAAGCCCAACTGCCGCTTAGCCTTCAGGCTTCTGAACATTTAGTCCTGCACAGAAGAAGGGGGTGCCACCACCTCTACTCCCATGGTATTATGGACAGTGTCCAGCAATTCACCCATGGACTCCGTGGGAAAATAGTAGTGTCCAGATTCTCGTGTCTGGACAGAGACAACAGAGGCAATATCCTCGCCATCCTCTGATGTGGAGCTCTGGCCAGCCTCCATAAGATCCACAGAGTCACAAACCTGGAGCTTCCTCTCTTTCGGAGGGGAAGGCCTGGAAGCTGCAGCAAAAACCGGCAGTGCCGAGATGGAAGCCTGCACCTCTTCCCTAATGGATTGGAGCTCCTCCAGCAGGGATGGGGAGTCCATCGTGACAACACTGTCAGTCATGGCCGACACCTTTGTGTAGGAAGAGGGAAGTTCGTGCCGCAGTCACATTTCCTGGACGGGTTTTTGCTCCCTTTCACAGGTAGCCCTTGTCTCCCTATAGAAAAAAAGGGAAGAGAAGGGGGTCCAGTGGGAGTGCAGGGCCTAAACAACTCTACCCCTTGTGACCACCCCCAGAAACACTTACATGAGCTGGGGGAACGCTGGGCTCTGCAGAGGTGGAAGTCTATCACCCTCCATGTTTCAGGGATCAGCCTTACCTGGGTGTAGCTTCCGGCGGGTACTTGTCCAGAAGTACCGTGCCCCCAACGAGGAACACCGGTTCCCTCCCTCCTCCTGGTCACCGGCCGCGGGCAGTAGCGCGCGATAGGCCTGCTGGGTTCCCTGGAGCCGCGCCCAGTCTGTACAGGAGCCACCGCCCGAAACAGGAAGTGCCCCGCCCGAAACAGGAAGTGCTATCCAGGAACATCTGATGCATGCCCCAGGGACAGCAGCTGGAGGAGGGAGACGCCGGAGAGCTGAACAGTTCTCCGGCGCTGCAATACACGGCCTGCTTTGCCCCGTAGGACGCACGAAGGCCGGATGGCCCCACCACGGGAGCCCCGAGAAGGAGGCCGCCCCCGACGTCCATCCCTGGCCCGGCTGTAAGTACACCCCAATGCTGCCTCTGCCGGCCTGACAGCACTGGAACCTCTCCATGCCCCAAGGGGGACAGGAAGACACTGGAGTACTGAGGAAGGGGAGGGGCTTTTAACCTCTCTGTGTTCCTGTCCCCCAATAGGGCGTGGACGACATCCTCCAATGCTGTCGTGGAAGGCGAATAGAGAAACATACCATTTGACCATTTTTGACAGACCAGAATTCTTTATATGTCTCTCTCCAGTTACAGCTTTTTCAAGCTATAGCTGCAGCTGTTTATTCTTTTGCATGTAAAGCTGGACTAAGGCTGCCTTCACACTTGCGTTTGCAAGCGCAGCGTACCGAACGCAGCCAAACGCTTGCACACTGCGTTCCTATGTTTAACATGGGAACGCATGTGCCTGCGTATTGGCTGCGTTTGGTTGCAATTGCGTTCGGATGCGCACAATTTGTGCGCTCTCCTCAGCCCTCCAAACACAGCCTGTTGCATTTTTTGTGCGGTCGCTTGTTTTATCTGCAAGCGCCCGCAAGCGCACAAACAATGCATGGATCTCAATGGATCCGCAGTGACCTCCGCATGACACCGCAGGAGAACGCTTCGGATCACATTGAAATCTCTCCCGGTGGCCGCTGGTGATCAGCGGAGGCCACTGGGAGATCAGCTGGAGCCTCCACTGCTCTCCTGCCGCTGTCGGCGCGGGAGATTTGAAGATACAGCTGATCTAACAACTGTTTAAATCTCCCGCACTGGCACCGAATACGTGATGTAGGCGCGGGAGATTTGAAGCAGCGATCAGCTGTTTCTTATCTCCTGCACCTATATCACCCTATTCGGTGTTGGCGCGGGAGATTTAAACAGCTGTCAGATCAGCTGTATCTTCAAATCTCCCGCGCCGACACCAGCGGGAGATCTCTGCTGTTGATCTCCTCCTCCCGGCCGCCCCCGAGACAGCTGATTGGCTGGCTAGGCTTCATACTAATCTGAACACATGCGGAGATTCTCCGCTGCGTTCACATCAGTATGAGCTGCGTTTGCACTGTGTTTGCGTCTGCATGCCATACGCATGCAGACACAAACGCAAGTGTGAAGGCAGCCTAAGGGAGCAAAGCAATCACAGTGACGAAAGTTGTGTGATTATCTGGCCTGAGAATTTATCATATAGCACCCATGGAAGACATGCCATCATGAGTAAACGGATAGGAGCAGCAAGGGAATGTAAAGCCAAGTATACTAACATTATTATTTTAACATTCTATAACTTTTGGTCTCCACAAAGCCTCAGTATATTTCTGCAGTTTCCTCTCTCCCCCACTTCCCCCGCCATACCCATTAGATCTACTGTACATGGTTAGGAGGGTGGCGTTCGAGACACACTCAGACGTCGGCTCTACGGGGAGAACATTTATCGACCTGCTGGATTTTTCCTGTCCAATTCTATTGTTTCCCTTCAGAATAATCGCCACCACTGGTGACTGGCAGCTGCTCACTCCACCCTTGTCCGTAGGGATTAATATGCACAATCAGCCAGTTGAATGTTCATGTTAAGGTGGGGGGGGGGGGATGAAGGGCCAAAATGTCTTTCTTATAATGGACGGCCTTTTAATTGTATTTGTCTCAGACATGATTTAAGCACCTAGCAATCGAAAGCAGGCAGACTAAACGTAACAAGCCATTCTTTAATTTCCCCTCCCTCTTTTCTCATTTTCTTCCCAATATTCTTCCTTCCTCCCAATGAGCTGATCAATACATCATTAATGTTTATTGAGATGGACTGGCATTTTACAATATCATTTGTGGAACATTTTTAAAATTAAAGAAGAGAATCACTGGGCAGGAAACCACTGGACCTGCAAGGGTGGAAAGACTATCCCTGTCTGGTGGGGAGTCTGCTCCTCTCTACACTTTTTAGGGTGAAACCAGACAATGAGTCAGCAGAAGCAATGCAGCAAGCACTGTATCAATGACAACGATACCGTCTATGATAACGATACTGTATCTAGATACATCTATTTATATCTATGATAACGACACTGCATCTGATGTAGCTATGATAACGATGCTGTATCTAATAACGATACTGTGATATATATAATGATACTGTATGTATAACGATACAGTATCGTCATCATAGATACATCAGATACAGTAGTCATCATAGATACAGTATCATATATCAGTATCATTATCAGATACAGTATTATCAGATTCAGATACAGTACAGTTATACAGTATATATATTACAGCATCATTCTCAGATACAGTATCATTATAGATTATATACATCAGATACAGTACAGTTATCATATAGTATCATACTGTATCTGATGATACTGATATATATTGTTATAGATATATCAGATACAATACTTATATATATATATCTCACAGTATCGTTATCATAGGTACATCTACATACATCAGTTACATGATCGTTGTCATATATATCATAGATATAGTATCGTTGTCAGATACTTCTGATGTAGATACAGTATCATTATAGCTGCAATATTAGACTGATATATGATATTGTATCTGAAATAATACTATGATGTACCGTATATTGTTATAGATACATCAGATACATTATCATACACTACAGTTTAAAGTCCCAGTTACTCACACAGGTAATGGTGCAAAGATTGTTCGCAGATCTCTGGTTGCAGTGAAATCATGGACACATTGTTACATTTTGTTGCTGTGTACAAATGTAACAATGTGTCCATGATTTCACTGCAACCAGAGATCTGCGAACAATGTCTGCACAATTACCTGTGTGTGTAACTGGGCCTATAGATACAGTATCATATATATCTCAATGATGATACTGTATCTATAACTGTACTGTATGAATTTATAACTATATACATCATACAGTATTCAGATACAGTATAATATTCTATCTAAAATAACTATATATACCAATATTCTATCTATATCTTATGTATCTGACAATGATACTGTATCTATTCTATGACAACAATCATGTATTTGATGTATGTAGATGTATCTATGATAATGATACTGTATAATGGTACTGTATGATAATGACACTGTATCTAGATGTATCTATAATGATACTGTATCTATGATGTTATCTATAATACTGTATCTATGATGTTCCTAGATGTAGCTATGATATTGATACTGCCCACTCAAAGCTTTTAAAATCACCCTCTATTAAAAAAAGACAAGGTATTGATTTCACTGATTCCAGTCTATTAAATGCAGGATAATTTACAGCCCTCTAAAGTCTTTACTACTAATAAATACATAATGTGTGTGTGTGTGTGTCTATATATATATATATATATATATATATATATATATTACTAGCTGGGTGCCCGATGCACATGCATCGGGATTCTAGAAGAGCGAGTCTCTGACTCGCAATGGCCGCTTCGCGGCCAATGCTTCGCGCTGCTAAGGCCGCTTCGCGGCCAATGCTTCGCGCTGCTAAGGCGACTCGCCATGCCCGCTGCGCGGGCATAGCGAGTCGCCTTAGAACTGCTCGCAATGGCCGCTGCGCGGCCAATGCTTCGGGCGTATCCACATGACCACGCCGACTCGCATTGCGAGTGGACTCAGAAGGGGCAAAAAACCCATTCGCAATTATATAATAGATATACAGTATATATATATATCCCTTATGACATTTAGCCTCTACAGGGTGCATTGGGTAATTGCCCCCTATTTTTTGTTAATTACTTAGGCCCCTTTCACATCTAATGCAGGGCCGCGTTTTGCTTCATTTGCGTTTCTATGCTAAAAATGCATCAAGACGCATGTGTTTTTGCAAACACAGACTCTGCTTTTGCAAAAAGGCATGCATTATGCGTTTTTGCATGCGTTTTTTTTAGCAGTAAATAGAAACACAAATGAAGCAAAACGCAGCCCTGCATTAGATGTGAAAGGGGCCTTATATTTTGTGATAATTAATATGCCCACCAGGGAGCCAAGGCCGTGTAAAATAATGGTGCAATACATGAATATATCTATATATATATATCTATTACCTTTAGTTTGTTTCATCGGTTTGACTGGTTTTTGGTTTGTATTTTTACACAAATATACAGCAGACAGCATTCTTTGCTCAGTAAAATAAGATATTTTTTCTTTTTGTTTTTTTTTACCATTTAAACTAGGCAAGAAATCCTGCAATAGTAGCCTCAATTAATTTCATAGACAAAATGCAAAAAAAATAATGCTAAAATGCTGCAGCAAAGAATATAGGTAAACTGTGCTGTAGATCTAATGAAAGTGAAGAGCAGTAAAATACAAGTAAGGATTGTACAGATTGTGTGATGTGTATTTATTAACGTCCATCATTAGAACATCTCCTGGTGCTCAAGAGTTAATTAAAAAAAGGGCGTGGAGCCAGAACTGTGCCAGATACGGCATAGGGTGAGACAATGCATCATCATCATCATCATCAGCTCTTACTACATAATACAAACAGGAAACTTTTCATACAAATGAGATGTAGCAAATTTATTACATTACCGGATGAGAAAAATAAAACTATGTATTATATATTTTATGTATTATGCTTTCAACCAAAATAACCCTGTATCAAAAATTATAGCTTTTCCTTTCAGATAATAAAGTCACTTACACAATGGGTGTAGAATTAATTTGGGTAAAAAATGTAATTTAAGTCAAGTTTAATAAAGATGAAATCATGTGAGAATGTGGATATTTATGGAAAAGTATAAAAATATATTAGGGATGGAAACTCAGACAATTCCTTTATTTTATTGTAAAAAGATTCGTAGTAATTAGATGATATATTCTCCGCAGCTTTTTTCCCTAATGTTTTTGAGCTGCTCGTCCTAATGTAAAGCATTTAAAAATAGAACTATTATATGTCATAGCCAGTAATTGTATTTTTATGTTTAGATCATCTTTAGAATGCGTCTAATGATGAAGTGAGACGCAAAGTGACAACTACAAATGGGCAGGTCAATACAGATACATATGGGGCGATTCCAAAACCCTTTAAATAGGAGTCTTTCCTTGTATGTGAAATAGTGTAAATGTCGGGAAAATGCAGGAGGAAATTCATGAGACTGATCCAGATGTGAAGAACAAAAGTAAAAGCAAAAAAATAAAGCAGGCGTCATTGGGGAAGGGGAAACCTCACAAAAAATATGTGTGTATATATGTATAATATTATGAGATATACACTTAATGTTATATATATATATTATATATAATTAATGAGATGATATAGCGAGATAATTATAACAACATACATGTGTGTGCGCGTACGCATATATATATATAATATATATACACTGTGTATATATATATATATATATATATATATATATATATATATATATATATACACAGATAAATCAGCTATACAATTGTCAATGTCCACACATATAAGTACTAGATCTAGCACTAAGTTTTACTTATACACTTATATTACACTATGTAACAAATTTTTTTTTTTTTTGTTCCTGGGTACATAGTGTGTTTTCCTAACTGTTATGCCTAAAACAAATAGAAAATAGTTGTTGTTCCACAAAAACTTTGCTTCTGTGAACAGGACAATGACATTGTCTCAGTATTGAATACGGATTGAGAATTTTCCCAAAAACAGCCAAATTTCAAAATTTCATTGTCCTGATCACAGAAGCAAAGTGTTTGTGGAACAACAACTATTTTCTATTTGTTTTAGGCATAACGGTTAGGAAAACACACTTTGTACCCAGGAACAAAAAAAAATAAAAAAATTTGTTACATAGTGTAATTTCCTTTTTTGACACAATAAATATGAAATTTTTCGCTGCTGTGGTCATAAAATCAAAGTTTGTGCTGAATGTAGTCGTTTTTCCATAGTCTTTACACATCAGCAGTTGAAATATTACACTTGGAAACCAGGAACAAAAATTGTGTTACATTGTGTTATTATACTTATCTCCCTATATGTATTGCCTCTCACTATTTATAGATAAGAGAGATAAAAACTTTATTGTAAAATGTAATATATATACACAGATCTATTTTTTTTTTTTTACACTTTACAATAAATTTTTCATCTTCCTTATCTATAGTTAGTGAGAGGGAAATACATATAGAGAGATAAGTATAATAATATACCGTAAGTAAAACTTAGTGCTAGAACTAGTACTTATATGTGTGGACATGGACAAATGTATAGCTGATTTATCTATGTGTGGGTATATATATATATACATAATGTGTGTGTGTGTGTGTTATATATGTGTTATATATATATATATATATATATATATATATTATATATATATTTATATATTGTGTGTGTGTTATATATAATGTGTGTGTGTGTATATATATATACATAGCACAATACATTTTTAATCTCTCTTATAATTAGTGAGAGGGAAATACCTATGATAATATAAGTAAAACTTAGAGCTAGATTTATCTATATGTGTGTGTGTGTGTTATATTATATATACACACACAGACATATGTTATTATAATTATCTCCTTCTCATTAATTATGGATAGGAGATATGGAAAAACCCTTTAATGGTAGAGTTGAAGAGAAGATCAGATTGTGTAGATCTACCTCCAGACATGATTGATAGTATAGAGGGCCAGGCGATAGATCTATGGACAGAAAGGACACACATCTTATTAGTTATCTACTAGTCTAAGATGTATTGATGTAATGACACCTATATATGATATACATAGATCTTATTCTATATGTATATTTCTCTCTCTATAGCTCTAGATGAGATCTCTCCACTATAATGTACAGAGATGGATCTCCTCTGCTATCTGGTGGGCTGATCTCTCTACACATATGTATACAGTCTATATAATGTACACACATGTCGGGACTCTCCTGCTCTCAGTAACAGCAGGGTATAGCCTGTAGATGGCCACCACTGTGCTGCATGCTGGGGGTTGTAGTTCCACAACAGGTGTCATAGGCAGATGACGGTTTAGTCATGGAGTCAGAGGTTCGTGTTGTGCCCCGTGTGCAGCTCTCGGGGTGCAGGGAGCCGCTGTGTCCGGTGCAGTACAGGACACTGAGGACAGAGCTCTTACCTTACAGCGTAGTGTGGCCCCGGGTCCGGTGACAGCGCCGTGTACACTGCAGGAGCCGGGCGGTCAGTAACTTTAGTGCGGAGGGCGGGGGCACTGCGCATGCGCGCCACATTCAAACTCCTGAAGCGGCGAATGGTAAATGTTATTTTCGAAAGTAATCATCCCGGAGCCGCCAGTCACAGCGGCCGGAGCCACAGGGGAGAGCAAGGAGCTGCCAGTCCGGCTCTCCGATAATCCGGCTCTGTTTACTGATCCGGCTCTTTTGACTCATAAAACGTCTCTTTTTGTAAATGATCCTGCGGTACCTTGTAATCATTCCAGAACCTCCCCGGTATAGTCATTCTACACCTGTACAGTGTCTCTCATTATACCTGTACAGGAACTAGTGATCAGTATAGACTGTGTATCATTCCTGTGTCCTCAGATTGTCAGCTCCTGTGATCAGGCTCTCTCATACACCTGTACAGTGTATATATATCTAGTATATAGTGGTCAGTATAGACTGTATCATTCCTGTGTCCTCAGATTGTCAGCTCCTGTGATCAGGGCTCTCCTCATACACCTGTACAGTGTATATATATAGTATATAGTGATCAGTATAGACTGTGTATCATTCCTGTGTCCTCAGATTGTCAGCTCCTGTGATCAGGGCTCTCCTCCTCCTCATACACCTGTACAGTGTATATGATAGTATATAGTGATCAGTATAGACTGTGTATCATTCCTGTGTCCTCAGATTGTCAGCTCCTGTGATCAGGGCTCTCCTCATACACCTGTACAGTGTATATATATCTAGTATATAGTGGTCAGTATAGACTGTATCATTCCTGTGTCCTCAGATTGTCAGCTCCTGTGATCAGGGCTCTCCTCATACACCTGTACAGTGTATATATATAGTATATAGTGATCAGTATAGACTGTGTATCATTCCTGTGTCCTCAGATTGTCAGCTCCTGTGATCAGGGCTCTCCTCCTCCTCATACACCTGTACAGTGTATATAGATAGTATATAGTGATCAGTATAGACTGTGTATCATTCCTGTGTCCTCAGATTGTCAGCTCCTGTGATCAGGGCTCTCCTCCTCATTATACACCTGTACAGTGTATATATCTAGTATATAGTGATCAGTATAGACTGTGTATCCTTCCTGTGTCCTCAGATTGTGAACTCCTGTGATCAGGGTTCTCCTCAGTATACACCTGTACAGTCTATATATATATATAGTATATAGTGATCAGTATAGACTGTGTATCATCCCTGTGTCCTCAGATTGTCAGCTCCTGTGATCAGGGCTCTCCTCCTCATTATACACCTGTACAGTGTATATATATAGTATATAGTGATCAGTATAGACTGTGTATCATTCCTGTGTCCTCAGATTGTCAGCTCCTGTGATCAGGGTTCTCCTCAGTATACACCTGTACAGTGTATATATATATATAGTATATAGTGATCAGTATAGACTGTGTATCATCCCTGTGTCCTCAGATTGTCAGCTCCTGTGATCAGAGCTCTCCTCCTCATTATACACCTGTACAGTGTATATATATAGTGATCAGTATAGACTGTGTATCATTCCTGTGTCCTCAGATTGTCAGCTCCTGTGATCAGGGCTCTCCTCCTCATTATACACCTGTACAGTGTATATATATATATATATATAGTATATAGTGATCAGTATAGACTGTGTATCATTCCTGTGTCCTCAGATTGTCAGCTCCTGTAATCAGGGGTCTCCTCCTCCTCATTATACACCTGTACAGTGTATATGTGGAGCCCCCACGGGACGGGGGTACTCGGCACCGGACCGGTCGGTGCCGGGGAAGTCATGGGTGGCTTGGTCCGGACCGTGTCCCTGGGCCCTCACAATAAAGATGGGGAATATTTACAAGGGATTTGTCACGGGTGACGCCACCCACTTGGTGCGGCCAGTGATGGGGCCGCCGCCGCTGCTGCAGAACCTCCGGGGGTGATGGAGTGGCAGCGGAGATGGTATAGTTCCAGTGGGAAGAACTGTATCCCCCGGGGCAGTAAAGGTTAAGTCTATTGTGTGTAGTTGTAGCACACTTACTTTGCAGGCTGCAGGGATCTCTCCTCCTGGCTGGTGCTGACAGGCTGGATCTGTATGAGGGAGAATGGTATGCAGGTAGAGGCAGACAAGAGAGGCAATTCAGGGTTTTCCAAAGCTTTACTCGTTGTTCTCTCTCAACAGGTTACAAGTCATTTGCGGTTCTTACAGCACAGTTACAGTTCTCAACACACGGGTGCTTTCTCCCTCTCCGGGTTCTCTTTGCTCTGCAGCCAGGCCTCTCTCTCCCTGTGACCCCTCACACAGTCTTTAAGGTCCCTTTCCGGGCTGTTGCATTCTCTTTCTCTGTGTTGTGCGACACTGGACAGTATGGCGGTGACTCGGGCTTCTGTGAGTCCTAGTGCGTCACTGAGCTGCCTGTCCTTTAGGGTAGGGATCTCAATCTGGAACTCAGACCCCCCGTCGTGTTGTCTGGGGTTGCCGGGTGAACTACGGTCCCCTCTAGAGCCGACACTCTACTTAGCCCAGCCTCCAGTAGTCCTCAGCACGAGGCTCTACCAGGCTCCTTCTCTCTGTTCCTTCTAGTATCATAGGAGGGCTTCTCCACCTGCGGTCAGTGGCTTCAGCTGCTGTCTAGGGCACGGGTTCCAGCGTCCCTCTCTGTTCTGTCACACTCCTGGTGGCATCAGCATCGGACGGGCTTTCTCTCCCCTCTGGCTCGCACTGGCTCAGTACGGATTCTGCGCTCCTAGCCTTGCACTCACAGAAGTGTGATTGTCCTTCAGTCTTTACTTCTCAGCTCACATCAGCCTACTCCTTTCCTTTACTCCTCCCCCTCACTATATACTGTCAGTCACCTGACCTCTGGTGTGCCCAATCCACTCCTCTGAATCCACCACCCCTCCGATCTCATATAGTCTCTAATCTCAGGGCTGGATGTAACCTCTCTGACACGTGGGTTGTGTGGGCTGTGAGGGTGTTGTTGTTCAACAATGTCCTATCTGCCTGGCTGCAGTTTCCTTTGTGGCCTCCTGGACGCAGGAGCGCCACATATATATATAGTATATAGTGATCAGTATAGACTGTGTATCATTCCTGTGTCCTCAGATTGTCCGCTCCTGTGATCAGGGCTCTCCTCCTCATTATACACCTGTACAGTGTATGCGTATGTGTATATGTATATTATATACACATATATATATATATGACCTTGAAGATGCAAAGGAGTCCACCAGAATAAAATATATCACTAGTTTAGGACCCTGCACTAATAAAGCTCATTGTTCTGCCACAGCTTTAGGTGTGGACATTATGACATCCCTTTTTTCTTATTTTTTAATAATTTGGTATCTTTACCTCCTGGAATCAGTTGAAGTTAGATAGGCTTTGTGAAAACGCTGGAAACGTCAATACTATTTTATTATCTATTTTAATAAAGGTTGTATTTTGTTTAGTCCACGCTAAGCTAGCGGATATATCTAAGCAGTGGACAACCCATTGAAGGTGTTCACTGGCAGCCAAGCAGTGGACCTCTGATAGATGCAATGGAGCATTGGCCTGCATAAAACCTTGGTTTTCTTGAAAGACGCAGACTTTTGCCTGTACCACTACAAAATAAAAAAGTGTCTTCTGAAAACTGATAGTAGATTTGAAAGTTGATTTTTGAGTCCATCATCAACCAAAACGGTCCTTGAATTTATTTTTTATTAGTGCAACACTTGAATGATGCCTTTTAAGTTCCCTTAGCCTAGTCTTGTACTATACCTACCACTGTCTTTACCGTCTATTGCCACCAATCCATTGGGGTATGCAGCAGTTTGTGACCTGCAAGTTCACTTTTCAATGCAAGTCTATGAGAACCTCATACTGGCTCACAGACTGGCAATGAGTGTTGCTTGTGACCATTACCTCTGCCATCCGGTAGACAGAAATTGCAGTCACAAGATGGCGCCGCAGGATCGGAGCAGCACCAGTGATGCCAGTGGGCCTAAGACCAGGCTCAGTAAACTTAGATTAGAAGCACCACTCCAGCACTAAAAATAAAAACTTGCTTTAACGTCCTCACTCCTGGGCAAGTTTTAATTTTCCCTTCTGTTCTTCCAAGAGCCATAACCTTTTTATTTTAAACAATATGTTTATTAAATTTTACATAAAGGACAAAACAAGCATTCTATAGGGCCAAACACGTGCCCTCAACAATGCCCTAACCACCGGGCATACACATTTAACAGTATATTTATGAAATAAGAAAGAAATACATATACAAAAGAACGTAAACAAAGAAAGAAAAAAAAGAATGGCTTAATTACATCAATTTCCCATATAGTAAATGGTTGTGATAAGTAACTTATATCCGTAAGTGCTGCAATTGTCAATTGGCTCATGTTTACAGTATTTCAATACCTGAGGTACAATGCAGGTCGGGAGGGAGAGAAAGAGGCCCAGATTCCTCTTGCATCTCTGAAGAGTGGGGAGGGGATCACAGAGTACCCCATTTCCTCAACCCTCCCAATGTACACACAGTGGGTTAATTAACCAAGGTTCCCATATTTTCAGTTTTTTTTTTGCTTTGGGCATGTGTGCCAGTGCCCTCTCATATTGACAGTTCGTGTTCAATCTGGTCACTATCTCCTTCACCGAAAGGATACTCGCTCCTCTCCATTTAGCTGCGATAGCTGACCTAGCCGCGATTAGGATGTGTGACAAAATTCCTCTAATTTGCCAGGGGACATCCATTAACCCCATATGTAGGATTCCCATTTGTGGTGATATCTCTTAATGAAACCTCAGTACTTCCCTTATCAAACTAACCAGTGCCCCCCAGAATGATTGACGTTTTGGGACTAAACCACCACATGTGGTCCAACGTGCCCTCTCTATTGCATCCTTTCCAACATAAAGATGATGACTCTGTCCCAAAGCGTGCCATCTGAGTCGGGTAATAGTACCATCTCATGTGCGTCTTTTTGAGCTGCTCTAGATGGTTTAAGCATGACGAGACTCGTTGAACCTCACCCAAGCCATCTCGCCAATCCTGTGGATCCATAGAAATTGTTAGAACTCTTTCCCATCGGGTCATATACGTCAATTTTTCTTCCAGACCTGGGTCGTTTAGGGCCCTATACAGTATAGATACCCCCTTGGAACTGGTTTATGAATGAAGGAAACCAACCTCTCTCTTATCTTTAGGTAAAATAAAGAAGGGGGATGTCGGTGTACAGCGGAGTAAATGTCTTATTTGCAAGTACTGGTAAAACAGGGGCCGTAGACCTGGGAACCTTATAACTAATTTATCAAAAGGAATTATTACGTTTTCCTCCAACAAGTCTATCATCGAATGAATTCCAGCCGTCACCCAACGTTGAAGGTCAATATATGGAATGTGATATTCTTGGGCACATAGGGAGATCTCAGTCTTAGGGAGTAACAGTAGTTTGGAGGCCATAGTCCTCCAACAATGTATAGTAGCCTCCGATGTCGGTAACTCAGCGACCATAGTGCTTCGCTTAATTACTTCCGTCTCCAAGATCAGTCAAGTAGAGTGGTGTCGGGCAAATAATGACTATCTGCAACCATTTGTGGTCACTGTCCATGTTCCACCAGTCCCCGAGTCCCGTGAGGACCACCCCTCTATAATAGGCCATGAGATTAGGCATGCCCATCCATCCCATATCATATGGATAATACAGAAGTCTACTAGACACCCTTGGTTTTTTACTTTCCCAAACATAATGATTACCGTATATACTCGCGTATAAGCCGAGTTTTTCAGCCCAAAAATTGGGCTGAAAAGTACCCCCCTCAGCTTATACGCGAGTCAGTGCTGTATACCGATGTATACATCGGTATACAGCAGCCCCCGCATCCCCAGTAATCCAGGGCCCCCCCAGCCTGACTCCGGTCACCTGTAAAGCAAACTATACTTATCACTGTCCCGCTGTCCGCGCCCGCTCGCCGCTGCCGTCCGCGATCCTCCATCTTCATGCGTCTTCTTCCCGTTTCTGTGCTCGTCGCAGGCAATGACGTCATTCCCTGCAACGAGCACAGGAAACAGGAAGAAGACACATGAAGATGGAGGATCGCGGACGGCAGCGGCGAGCGGGCGCGGACAGCGGGACAGTGATAAGTATAGTTTGCTTTACAGGTGACCGGAGTCAGGCTGGGGGGGCCCTGGATTACTGGGGATACTGTATACTACCGCTGGGGCTGCTATACACTACTACTGGGGCTGTATACACTACCACTGGGGCTGCTATATACTACCACTGGGGCTGTATATACCTCTGGGGCCCTGTATACTACCACTGGGGCTGTATATACTGCTGGGGCCCTGTATACTACCACTGGGGCTGTATATACTACTAGGGCTGCGTCTATACTACCACTGGGGCTGTATATACTGCTGGGGCCCTGTATACTACCACTGGGGCTGTATATACTACCACTGGGGCTGTATATACTACTAGGGCTGCGTCTATACTACCACTGGGGCTGTATATGCCACTGGGGCTGTATATACTACTAGGGCTGCTATATACTACCACTGGGGCTGTATATACTGCTGGGGCCCTGTATACTACCACAGGGGCTGTATATACTACTAGGGCTGCGTCTATACTACCACTGGGGCTGTATATACCACTGGGGCTGTATATACTACTGGGGCTGCGTGTACACTACCACTGGGGCTGCTGTATCTACCTCTGGGACTGGTGTATACCACACTGCTGGGGGCTGTATACTTGTGCTAGGGTCCACCCTCGGCTTATACACGAGTCAATAGATTTTCCCAGGTTTTGGGGGCAAAAGTAGGGGGGTCGGCTTATACACGAGTATATACGGTAGCCATTCTTGGAAGGGTATTTATTATTCTAGAAGGGATTTTAGCTATAACCTTTTTATTTTTCCATCAACCAATATAGACGTATGAGGGCTTATATTTTGCAGGATGACTTGTACTTTTGAATTACGTCATTTATTTTATCATACAGTGAACTGGAAAGCAGGAAAAAAATCCAAGTGCAGTGAAATTGCAAAAAAAAAAGTGCAATTACACAACTTTTTTTTTTGTTATTCATCACGTTCACTATAGGGTAAGGCTGACCTGTCAGTATGATGTCTTGGGTCACAATACGTTTGTTGATACCAAACATATATACTTTTTATTTTATCTAAGTGGTAGAAATAAAAAATTCAGGTGTTTTTAATTAAAAAGAATTGCACTTTTGTAGCTATTTTCAGCAAACCTGTAGAGTTCTTGATATTTGGAATCTGGGTTTGTGAATGTTTATTTTTTGCATCTTGAGCTGACATTTTTAATTATACCATTTTTGGATAGATGCACTGTTTTGTTGGCCTGTTATTGCAATGTTGTATGTAGCGACCAAAACAAACGTAATTTTGGCATTTAGACTTTTTTTCCCATTACGCAGTTTACAGATCTGATGAACTGATATTATATTCTGATAGATCATGCATTTCAGAACACGGCAATACCAAATGTGGGTTTTTTTCAATGGCTCAAAAGAGGGGTGATTTGATTTTTTTTTTTTTAATTTGTTTTCATATTTTTTTTACTCCAACTGTATTTTATTTTACTTGGCCACTTAGAGCGCATCAGCACTGCACAGTCCAATCGTTTGTGAAGTGCTGTGAAGTTTCACCATCCCTCTGCACAGCACAAATGATCACAGTCTGCCAGTTACGTCACCCGGGCATCGCTGGCAGGAAGTGAGTCATGATAGCATCTGGAGTCATCAGCTGATCAGCGCTCTCATGGCCCCGTGATCGCATCACGGGGATGCTGGTGTCGGTGGGGAACAGTGCGATCCCCGTTATGGTGCTTTAGAACAGTGTTTCCCAACTCCAGTCCTCAAGGCACACCAACAGGTCATGTTTTCAGGATTGCCTTAGATTGCATAGGTGATAATTTAATCACTTGCACAGGGGATAATTCCATCATCACCTATGCAATCCTAAGGCAATCCTGAAAACATGACCTGTTGGTGTGCCTTGAGGACTGGAGTTGGGAAACACTGCTTTAGAACATGCTGTCAATCACTGATCTGAAGGGTTAACAGTGCTTATTCGATCGATACTGTAAGCAACACAGGTCAGATGATCAGATCAACCTTACCTCCAACTTGCTGGCATCTGAGCATCAAGCCACATGGGCTTATCCACCTGGTCTGCCAAGAACCACTCTCATCGGCCAATAAAACCTCTGAAAAATTTATTCAGATATTTCATGGCCCAGTCTTGATGGTTCATCTTCAGGGTCTTGTTCACTGGTGTTCAGATTTCAGCACTGTTTAGGCTCATGTTTACTTCACATATGAGTCTCCTTAAGCCTTTTGCAGTTTGTGACTTTTTTCTAAATACATTTTTTGCAATCCTTTTGCGTATTTGCAACAAAACATTTGATGGTTCCAGGATCACATTTGAATATCTCAGCAATTTCCTGAGTGCTGCATCCCTTTGGAAGAATATATTTTAACTTTTTCAGACCGTTAAATCTCTTCTTGGCTAATTTTGCCTAAAGAAAACAAGCTGCTAATAATTCTACACACCTTGTAATCATTAGGTCATACAATCCCTCATTACACAAATAACACTTGATCTGCTTCATCCAATAAGCATTCAAATTTATATAGCTTGAGAGTTGAGAAACGCGCAGAAAACCGCCGCCATGGTCAGAATACTCACCTAATAATTGTGAACAAAGAATATGTAGAACACAAATCACTAACTATGTGACCCTTGTTCTGGCTTTCAGAATTACATTGAGCACCTGTGACATAACTTATTGCTTCTGCTCAGTCGGACGTTACAGTCATGAGATGGCACTGCAGGATCAGAAAGATGCTGAAAAAGGCACAGCTATAGATGACAGCAGGTAAGTAAAATAATGGAACTTTCCTTTTTCACTGCCAGGCCTATTAGCAAGATTCCATTACCTGCCTCCTCCTGCCATCCTGGAGGCTTGAATTCTTTGCCTCTTCCCTCAGGTAGAATTGGTACCCCTCTGTCCAACCCAGCAAATACACTGGTGCAGCTTTAGCACATGTGCGGTCTAATCCAACACCCATACTAAGATAGGGGCTAAATTATGAGGCTAATACATCAGAAGGGGTGAAGCACACAGGTGGAAAGAGACTCTTACTGCCATCCAGCATCCCCCAGGAGGAATACTCCCTGGTTGTTCCCAAGACGACGGCCCCTGGATGGGGTCATAGGATGCATGTACGACCGACAAAAAGTGTGCTTCAAATCTCATCAGGGACAAGAGGTACCAGGGTTAAGGGCATAGCCGGAGAAAGTGTCATTGGTGGGGGCATGGCTGGGCAGAGCAAGTGCCTGGCTAGGCTGAAGCCAGGGACTAAATTTTGGGGTAGGACAAGAGTGGATGGTATCGGTGCCAGCTATAAAGCCAGGGGTTGGCAGGGAATTGCGGGAGCCCTCCACCGCTGGCAGAGCGCTCTTAGAGCATACACAGATCTCACTTGATTGTGTGTCCCAGCAAGTCATCTGAGGACCACGCTGTGTCTCCAGGAGGGGATCAGTGCACTGGACCTCCATCCAAACTCTCCTTAGCTAGAGAAAAGAGGCAGAAACAATCGACTGGCTACAGCACATCAATCCTGTTCAGCAGGAGTGAAGTGACGCCTCAGGGCTCGGCGCGGACCCACCCTGGTGATGGTCCAGGGCAGTGGGTCCGGCGCATCACCTACGCATTGGTGCAGAGGGGTATATGTTGGCGATATACCACGTTACCATCTGTTGATGTTCTAGGGAGAGCGGCGCCCTTGAGGGAACAGTTGCCCCTGTAAGGTTCTCTTGGCATTTAAACCCAGACTCATTCATCAGACTAAGGCTCCCGTCACACTTGGCGACATTCCAGTGATCCAGACAACAATACGACCTGGTAAGGATTGGTGGAACGTCGCTACGTAGTCATTTGACATTTCACCAACAGTCAGATCTACTCAACGACGCAGCAACAATATGGTGACCTGTATAATGACCTCGGTGGTCGTTGGGACCCTGTCACACAACTAGTCTGATGACTCAGCCCAATGTGGCTGAGCTCCGAGTCGCCAACAAGGTCATTGTTAAGGCTCCAAACACACCAATGCATGCTGCGCAGCGGGAACCCAACGATCAAAAAATGGGCCAGGCCGTTCCGACATGATCGGCGATGTCACAGCGGGAGCCCAGTGGCTATGAGTCAAACATAGCGAGGTCGCTGTTGACTTTCTCGCTATGTGTCATGAGAGCTTAAATGTAGGATAAAAAAAAATATAGTGATAAAATATGCTAAAATAAATAATGTAGGGTATGTAGTTGACACTATTTTGTTCACAAGTGTGTAAAAGCCATCCCACTGCAACAAGGTGAAACTAATTAGGACAACCTTAACTTTTGCAGTTAATGTTGCTATGTGCCAGCAGACCTCAAAATAGATGGGGGCAGAGCAGTACCTAGACCTGTTTCACACCTGCAGTGGGATGGCTTTTATACATATTTCAAATGCCATGTTAAAAGGGTACTTCGAGAAAAAGGAAAAAACTCAATTCCTGTAAAACAACTTCGGGTGTGCCAGGAGGGTGGCAGTGATCCTAAGTAAGGGCCCTTTCACATCAGCGTTTTTTGAAATTTGCGGCAGATGCGGTGAAAAAACCGCATCTGCCGCAATTACCGCATACCGGCTGCACTTGCGGCGCAGTTGCGGTTAACGCCATGCAAAGTATAGGCGTACTTGCGGCAGGTGCGGCTTTGCACTTGCGGCAGGTGCGGCCGCGAAAAAAACCGCGGTCAGCCGCGGTTTTTTTCGCGGCCGCACCTGCCGCAAGTGCAAAACCGCACTTGCCGCACCTGCCGCAAGTACGCCTATACTTTGCATGGCGTTTACCGCAACCGCGCCGCAAGTGCAGCCGGTATGCGGTAATTGCGGCAGATGCGGTTTTTTCACCGCATCTGCCGCAAATTTCAAAAAACGCTGATGTGAAAGGGCCCTACGGCTGGTTTCATACTTGCGGTTTTTTTTCTTCCAAATGTAAGATCCATTTTATCCTGTTGCCCATGTGAAAATGAAAAAAAATTGAGGTTAAAAGAACATTGTGAAAAAAAGTATTTTAATTTTTACGGATCAAAGTGTGAAGCACCTGGGGGTTCAAAGTGCTCACTATGCATCTAGATAAGTTCCTTGGGGGGAGGAATCTAGTTTCCAAAATGGGGTCACTTGTGGGGGAGCTCCAGTCTTTAGACACACAGGAGCTCTCCCATATGCGACATGGTGTCCGCTAACAATTGCAGCTAATTTTCCATTCAAAAAGTCAAATGCTGTGCCTTCCCTTCCGAGCCCTGCTGTGCGCCCCAACAGTGATTTTCCACCACATATGAGGTATCAGCGTAATCAGGAGAAATTGACCAACAAATTATAGGATCCTTTTTGTGCTTTTACCTTTGTGAAAATGCAATAATTGAGGCTAAATTAACATTTTTGTTGGAAAAATTTAAATGTTCATTACTTCCTTCCACATTGCTTTAGTTCCTGTGAAGCACCTGAAGGGTTAATAATCTCTAACGTAGTTTTGAGTAGCTTGAGGGATGCAGTTTTTGGAATGGTGTCACTTTTGGGTGTTTTCTGTCATATAAGCCCCTCAAAAGGGACTTCAAATGTGATGTGGTCACTAAAAAAATGGTTTTGTAAATTTTGCTGGTAAAATGAGAAATTGCTGATGAACTTTGAACCCTTCTAATAAATTTTTTTCCCCCAAAATTGTGCTGATGTAAAGTAGACATGTGGGAAATGTTATTTATTAACTATTTTGTGTCACATAACTCTCTGGTTTAAAGGGATGCTGTCACCCCCAAAACACCTCCTAAGCTATTAAAAGCTGTCCCTAGAGCATATTAACACTTACCCTACAGTCCTTTTAGCTCCTAAATGCATATAGTCAAACTGAATCTAAACGTTATAAAAGTACCTCATTACTGATGATAATGAGTGACTATGGTATTCATAGTCACTCAGCCAGGCTGCCCCTGTTCATCATATCACGCCTGAATAGGCGTGATCTTCATCCTAGATTCAAATGCGCGCCTCCCTGCGCGCCTCCCCACTCTCCCATTCCGTCCGGGCTTCAGTGTGGGGGCTGTATGACGCGATTCGCGTCATTTCCGGCGCCGGGTGACGTATTTACACCCGCGCCGCTGTTAGCTTCAAGTCCTGCACTGCGCATGCGCATGCGCAGTGCAGGACTTGAAGCTAACAGCGGCGCGGGTGTAAATACGTCACCCGGCGCCGGAAATGACGCGAATCGCGTCACACAGCCCCCACACTGAAGCCCGGATGATATGGGAGAGTGGGGAGGCGCGCATTTGAATCTATGATGAAGATCACGCCTATTCAGGCGTGATATGATGAAGAGGGGCAGCCTGGCTGGGTGACTATGAATACCATAGTCACTCATTATCATCAGTAATGAGGTACTTTTATAACGTTTACATTCAGTTTGACTATATGCATTTAGGAGCTAAAAGGAGTGTAGGGTAAGAGTTAATATGCTCTAGGGACAGCTTTTAATAGCTTAGGAGGTGTTTTGGGGGTGACAGGATCCCTTTAACAATAAAAGTTCAACATTTTCGCCAAATTTCCAATTTTTTCACAAATAAAAGCAAAAATTATCAACCTAAATTTACCACTAACATAAAGCCCAATATGTCACGAAAAAAGAGTCTCCGAATCGCTAAGATCTGTTGAAGCGTTCCAGAGTTATTACCTCATAAAGGGACACTGGTCAGAATTGCAAAAAGTGGCCAGGTCAGTAAGGTCAAAATAGGCTGGGTCGTGATGAGGTTAAAGTGAATAAAAGCATACAGATAATCCAGCAGAGCGTCCAGATTTAAAAAAAAATAAATCAAGCAAAAAGACAAAAAAACATCGGCACTCACCAAAACGGCATATAGCGGGATTTTTCTTTTTATTTAGTCCAGGAGCAGCATACAAAGGGGTGCAGGGAGGGGGCGCAGAGGTGATGATGGCACCGTTTCGGGTAAATACCCTTCCACGGGTCACAGCTGAAGAAAAATCCCGCTTTATGCCGTTCTGGTGAGTGCCGATGTTTTTTCGTCTTTTTGCTTGATTTCCAGTACGGAGACTGTTTCTGGCACCTCAGATGGTCCTGTGTCTCCCCCTCACACGTAATTGAGTTCCCCAGTGGGAACCCCAGTATTAGCTACGGTGGTGCCCCTTTTCATTTCTGCTCTGGACTATTTAAAAAAAAAATCAATTTTTATTAGAAAATGTTTTCCTTTTAAAAACACTTGTAGTAACAGGTTCGTCAGTGCGACAAATAGGCATACAGTATTATAGGCTGTGCCCAAAGAGACTGCGTTTCAACAAGTAGCATTCCTTACTCAATTGTACAACCACTTTGCAATTCTACCTATTAATGAAGGTGAGAAACCCTTTATTTAATTAGAAAATCACATCACACATTTTGTCTTGGAAGTATGCAAAGTAATACATTAAAAGTAATAGTGTTTACGTTTTTTAAAACCTTTCTTAGAATATTGCCCCCTTGATAAACACGTCGGAAGATTTTAGTGGATTTTCTGATTGAATATGAGAGGTACCAGGAGTGCGGAGGTAAGAATATGGAAATTTGCTTACCTGAAAACGGCTTCCTGGAGTCCAAAGGCAGCACAAGAGTGGGTTAAGATTACGTCCGTTTCATGCCGTGTTCACACCGTGCTTTTGATTCTTTTTTTTTTAATGTTTTTGCAGTGAACGCATCAGTTAAATAGAATCCACCAAAGTCAATGGGTTTTCCACATTTGCGGTTTGATATGTGCCTTCATGACCTGGTGCGTATTTTCCCTTGAAAAGTAATTTGCAAAAAGAATGAGCTGTCAATTATGGCTGCGCTTTTCATATCTTATTTTCCCATTGAAACTATTGTTTATGGGAATGAAAAACGCACCAAAAATGGATCATCTGTTTTTGAAAAGCTGATCCAGATTTTCAGCTGAAAAAGAGAATGGTTTTCTGGAAAGAGTCAAGTGTGAACCATGCCATCCTGGGCCAGCATGGATTGATTGTAAGAGCTGTTATTTTCCTCTTCATTTTCTCTAGGACACGATGGATTAGTGAGAACAGGGAAAATATGTAGAAATAAATTCCTTCTCAGTTTATTAAGAGACCATCTAGGGCCAGTAAAATGATTGACGATGTAGAGAACAGTGTTTTCCAGCTTCCTGTTCTGTCTGAAAGCCATATTATCTGTGGAGTGCCCCATCAGAGTAAAGAGATCAGAAATCTTTTGGATTCACCCTCTATACGCTAATTGGATTTCAACTAAGCCAATCTACCTTGCGGTTCATTGAACCATTTAGGTGTCCTGCTCAAAGAGAAAGCACACAACATTCTACCCATATTACCTTGTTGTATCCTCCGACAATTTCACTCTTTCTTTCTTCCATGACTGTTGATATACGTACTAGTACAGTCAGACAATATGATGATATTCTATGATGACTTGACCTGGCAATCTTGAAAATGTAGAAAGGCCAGCTTCACAGCTTAGTTCTATCAGACTGGTTGAGAAGCCTAGTTCTGCCTTCTTCAAATTCTCCTGAATCATGGGCACCCCAGTCAGAGCCCAGTGCAGTATCATCTGTGGATGAGCATAAAGAGATCGCCTCATGAAAAGGTATGGTATCAGCCACTAATTAAAGTCCTGGATAGAATGAGGCGAAATCCAAAGAGGTTTGTCAAGGCCCTGTAGAGTACAATTCCTAAAGACCAGGATATTTTCTCCAATTTCCTGATTTGGACCTTTGCCAATGGAAAGGAATTTATTGATGAGATTAGTAGACCCAGGACTCCCATGGCTTCACGAATCAGAACCTGATAAAGGTGCATAAGGGACTCCCTATAGACATATATCAGGGTTCTTTGGGAGGATAGGCCCAATGACATGTGTTGACTATTTAGAATTAATTTTGGAATTTTTATTTGATTTGCAGGAATAAGTTGCGATTTCTTAAGATTTGAGGAATCCATGATCTTTTAGGTTTTGCAATTGTCATTTGAACATGTGTCAGCAAAAGATCCTTAGAACAGACAAGCACCAGCCATCTAAATAAGGAATCACGGTTACTTCCTTGAATTCTCAGCATTGGCAATATAACAATCCACACCTTTTGTGAAAACTCACAGTGCAGGATAGGCTAAACAGTAGATATGCAAACTGTAGATGGAGGGTTTCTTTGCTAGTCCAAGGCTCAGAAACCATCTGCAAGTACTCAATAAAGGAGTATGTAAGTAGGCATCTGAAGGTTTAGTACCCACCTCCTCCCTAACCCCCCCCCCCCCCCCAAAAAAGAAAAAATATCCTTCCTTGACTACTGGCAAGACAATGTATGGTATTTGTTTTCATTTTCTTTTTAGAATGTAAAGTAAAATCTATGGCTATTCTGAATTTTCCTTCATGCTTCAGGCAAATATTCTTGAATATATTCTTTGAACCTTTATTAAGGAGGGATTGGTTCTAATGCACATTTTTATATGAAGCCTTACAGAAAAATAGTATGACCAGCTTGTTGCATGGGTTCAGAAGAAATCAATCTGGTTCCTTTAGTCAGTAACCTCACTTGTTTACAGAGAGATCAATCAATCTGAACAGGTTCTTAAGCAAATGATGGATAATCTTGTGCCCACAGGAATTGAGGAAAGCCTGACATCATTGGTTTATATTACCTGCTTTATCCTTTTTGGACTGTTTGCCCTTCAAGGATGTTTATCTTTTTTGGCAAATTATCTGGAAGGAAATCAAGGGATTTGTTACTGGAAGCGCACCTAAACAGTCTAGAACACTTGGAAAAAAAGATACCTTTGTTCTCATTGAGGGGTTCCAACATTTTATTTAATTAGGGACCAAAGAGGGTGTCTGTATGGAAAGTGAAGGAACAGAAGTGCAAGTCAGAGCATGTCACCAGCCCACTGCTTTACTCACAATGTTTTCCTGGCCGTATATACAAACTTCTGGAAGCAAGCCTCCAACAGATGGAAAACAAACTTACGGATTGCTGATCACCACAGGCTATTTTGAGGCCTGCTGAAACTTAATGAGTTGAGCTGCAAGAGTCAGAGTCCATCCAGATTGGGTACACTTTTGTGATGGTTTTTATGCTTTTTTGAAAATAGTTTCAACTAAGTTCCCCATGTTACTTACATGTAATAGTACTATTTTGTTAGATTATCCACATGGTATTTTCTCATTTTGTTTTTACCCTAGGTTTTATCATTTGATCAGATGTAATGCAAGAAAACAAAATACATTTTTCCAGACAGTTCTGTGTTGGCTAAATAAAGTCTTTATTTTTTTTGCCATTTTAAACTCACATTAATGGGAAAGGTTTGTAATATTAATTCCACTGTCAAATAAGTCAAAGAAAAACATCTGATTAATTTGATTTTCAATAATTTGAGATTAACAATATGGGCAGTGGACATCATGACCAAGTTCACCAGATACAGCAACTATACACATTATAGATTATGCTCTAAGCAAGACAGCCTTCACAAGTATGCTTGTTTCATCAGCATGCCACATTAAGGTTGCAATGTCCATGCAAATAAATATACAGATTAAAAGTGGTAAAATAGGGTGAAAAATTCATCATCCAAAAATATTTTAGATGGCAGGGCTTCCATAGGCACACTAGGATCTCATACATACTTTATATGATAACAAGTGTTCAAGTGGGGAACCTCTGGAGTTAATATTGGGACAAGGTCACTGTGTTGTCTCATACTGCTATGATACAAATATATAAATTTAATCTACTGAAAACTAACTAGAATTGGATCTAAACTATAAAATCATCTTGCATCTCCACTCTAGTATCAAGTACGCATATATCAGCTACATCACCTGGTAGTAAATGTCTAGCTGACAAGTCATTAGCGAGTACCAGGTGATCCAATACAAAATCTACCAACCTGAAATATTTTTCCCTTTTGGTTAATGAAACCTCCCACTAACCTTATGGTCACTAAATCTGTGTAATTGTTAGTGTAGGTATGTCGTGTGTTAAGATGCTCCCAATTGCTGGCTTTTTGGTATCCAGCAATCGTTCCTTCCTCTTCTAGGTCACACAACCGCTTTTAAACCTACACAGATCACACTCGCTCTATTGCAAGGTTCACGTGTTCGTATAAAGGTAGGCAGTTTTACACAGAAGACTTGGACAATTTTTTCTCCCTCGCTTGTCAACTGTGTAGTTTTTTCTTTTTATTAACAGTAGCGATAAATTAACAAGACTATTTAGTTTCCCGTAATAAAATTGTACTGTATCCATACAACCCAGACACTTTTTTTTGCAAACCCATAGACTTCAATGGTCATGTTTCACCTGATTTCCAGAAGAAAGTTGCATGCTGTATTCGGCAATTTTTTTTTCACAGAATTAGGGTACTTTCACACTGGCATTTTTGAAAAAAAATGTGGCAGATCCGGTCAAAAAAAAAACGCATCTGCCACCTAACGGCTGCACTTGAGCTTTGAGACACTCCTGGTTTTTGCACACAAACTGGATGGAACTTGATCAGGGAAAAAACTGCAGTTTGTGTGCAAAAACCAGGAGTGTCTCCAAAACTCAGAACAGGTGTCAATCTTTCAATTGTAGTTTTTTTCTGCAAGTTCCTCCCCTGGTTCCTCTCATGGTTTTGGCACACAAACCTGATGGAACCCAATCAGGGAAAGAACTGCCGTGTGAAACCAACCTTGGACTGACTCAGCAGCACCCCAATATTATTTGATCTTATATTTTGCCAGTATGTCCTGTCACATTCAGTGGCGCTCTAAGGCTGTTAACACACTATCCGACTCACATGAGAGTCCCTCAGACGAGACTCAGGTCACCCTGAACGGCCTCCCCCTGTCAGGACGGGAATGTGATGCTGAACAAAAACACTAGCAGCTGACACTCCCGTCCAGAGAGAGGGGAGGCCGTTCAGGGTGACTGATCGGAGTCTCATCCGAGAGATTTAAATGTGAGTCGGATAGTGTGTTTCCAGCCTAAATGATCAGTCCCTGCCCTTTTTTCCCAGAAGAAACAAGGCTCAAACTATGGAAAGTCTCTTCAGGCTCATAACCTCTCACAGCAAACAAGCCTACGTCTTTGTAAAGGTCAAACAATGGCAGGTTGTGGTTTTAATGATGAAATACAAGTAAATATTTCTATATTGGATGACTAGACTGCCACTTTATCTAAATATTGAATGTCAGCACCCCTTCTATATAAAGGTCTGCCCACTTACCTATTTACATATTCACAAATATGAAAGCATATGAGAAATTACCTGAACTAGAAGTATTGAACTACAATTCAGAAATGACCGTGGAAGCAATAACTGCTCTATGTACAACAGATGTCCCTCACTGTAGGAAGTCTATCTTAAAAGGGGTTGTAGTAGATCCAGGGCCAGGACCCTACAGAACTCCAACAGATTGAAAACTACAACTTCTGGCATGCCGATCACCAGTCTTCCCTGTGCATGCAGGGAGTTGCAATTTCACTACTGTGAAGTGTCAGATTGCAGACCCCTTTACCAGGATATAGTCCAATAATGCAGACCAAGTTGTAGAACATTTTACATCTTTCCCATCTAAATGGGATAGGTGGAAATCCACACTATAGAAACCATCCAAAAGGAGATCTTAGTGGAACTGATTTTCAGTCCCCAAAATATAAGCAAATCTCTCTTGTGTAAATTTACCTTTCCCGTGAGCTGCTTATAGGTTTAGCAGTCTCCTTGGATGCACCATACATAGACATGTCCATCATCATGGCACAAAGGGTGGATCTGGAATATAAAAGACTCGTCTAAAGAGTAACTACATTTTTTTTTTTTTTTTTTTTAAATACAACTTTGGTCAACATGTAAATTTATGAAACTTTACAAATCACCATAATGGATTGGTCTTCATTCCTGCAAAAAATAAAAAGCTTGTAGCTGGCCTCGAAACTCCAGCTTTTTCTCCAGTTTATTTACCTGCCTACTGCGGTATGGATATCAGAATGTCCTCATCTGGAGTACAGATGATGGCAGGAACAGGACTGTGCTCTGCCTTCTCACTGTTGTGCGGATCAGAACAAACTCCTGCAGCAACTATCCCAGCGTTAGTGAGACAGGTGCTGAGGACTGTCATCATCTGTACTCCCTAAAGAGAACGTTCTGATATTGATGCAGGTGAAAACAAATAGTAGAAAAGCAGGAGATCGGAAGCCAAGTACAGAAAATATATTTACTTATAGGAATAGAGAAATCCCCTAAAAGTGATTTACAAAGTTTCACAACTTTTTCATGCTTGACAAAATAGAAAAAAGGAAACTTTTAAACTACTATTTTACATCAAATGATTCACTAACAAAATTGTTATATTTATGTAGGTGAATCCAATACTGTATGATTGCAACGCAACATTTAGCGTGAAAACCATCACCATGTTGAGGCTTGGCCTCACAATTTGTCCTCGAGGTGTGAACCAAGCTGGATCTTAACATCTTTGCAAGCTAGAAATGCACATCAGTCAGGAATCATATACAAGCAGACCATTTCTACAACAGCAGGAGACAATACGTATAAATATCTACAGATAGCTAGGACGTCAAGGAATGCTTTTTTTGAACAGCAATCTATATATGAAGCCACCCAACCCTGAATTGAATATGTAAAATTGATTGTATTTGCTCTGAAGAATGGAATTTTTGCATAAGGGATGTTAACGGGAGAGAAGTGGGGGGACAAAAAGCCTGTAATCTTGAAGAAATATATCATTATGGATCTACTGCATGGCTGACAAGATTGGAATACTTTAAAACAACTGGTTTTCTAGGTGTCAAAAGTATGTCTGGACACAAACAGATCCAGTGGCCTGTACTGCATATTCCCATGGGTGGAGACCACTGCATTAGGCATTTTTCTCAATATTTGTATCTGATAATGGTCCATATAGATCAGCTGACAAACCGCTTCATGACTGCTTGGCAGTTGTCTACGCCTGCTTACACAGGTGGACCACGCTTCAGATGTCTATGAATGACCTGTTATTAATCATAGCCTGCCATTATTTTCAGCAGCACAAGTGCTGGTTACACATGAAGATGTGCTTCTGAAAATGTTTTGGGGCAAACATTTATTTTTTCCACTCACTGAACAAGCGCGGGTTTTGAGCTTTTTTTGCCAGTAAGATGAGCAGTGATGGTGATGTAAACATTTGAGGGTGTCATAATTTAAGAAAATCTCACACTTAAGATCTAGGTCAGCAGACCTCCGTGACTGCAGTTTATTATCATGAAAATCCATGTGTAACTTCCCTGCTCCAGCATCCTTCTAATAGATGTATTAGGATTGTATTTTTATACCTTCTTCCATGGACATATATATTAACAGATATTTCCCAGCGAAGCGAAATGTGCAAGTATTTAAAATCAAAATGCAGGTGAAGCTTTAGCGCAAGAGAAAACCCACTATAAATACTACAAGCACAATACATGGCACCCATTTAACTATATCAGCAGACCCTACCACATCATGCACCTTTATTTTAAGTTGTACAAGTTATTTTCTGTCTAAACTCAGGATGACAGAAAAAAAAAAAAAAAAAAAAAGGCGAGAAAAAAAAAAAAAGACAAAAAGCAATGAGAAGTTGTGTCTTAAGGATTACTCTTTATTTCCCATGACAGCCTAGCTTGTCTTCTACATTAATAAGTTTACAAGCTAGTTATATTCTGTTCCTAGAGTTATACTGTAACCATATTTCTGATGACAAGGAATGCTGCAAAAATACTCTAATCCGACAAAGTAAAATTCACAAAATAATCTGTATCCATTCTACAGTGTTTACCAGTTATATTTAACACAAAAGAAGATATTGATGCTAATGGTGGCTATAGTCTCATAGCAACTTGTTGTTCATGCAACACTTGTGCTCAAAGGGAAGGCACAGCATTTCCTACAATGAGCCACCTTATAAAGAGTTCTGCCGATTTCTAGAAATCCCTGTTGCTTTTAAATTTAGTGTGCATTACCTCTCATAGAGGTAGTCTTCCAATTAAAAGTCACTTGCATATGATCAATGCAAGTCTTAAAAAATTACAAAGTTATCTCCCTAAAGTGGCTCAAAATAGATAGTTCATGGCTGCCTACATCTATAGATAAAAGACTCCAAAACAATGTAAGGGCTTAGGGCATAGTCAGGTGTCGAAACCATGAATCCATTTTTACATCTAATCACACCTCCTAGTAATCTGAGTGTAGCAGTACAAATGCACCAAGTATCGTTTTCGAAGTGTCCATATCATTTTCATAGAAAACAAATGTTTGATAACTAACAGGATTGAACACGGCACAGTGTCTACCACAACCGAAACATCTGTACAGGACTCAACAAAATGTATCTAAAAAATAAACTATGCTGTTTGCTGCCACATGCAAATAGATTCATGAAAATGAAAGGATTGTGTGGGTTTTTTTTCTGTATGGCATCTTATACTGGGGAGAAACAAAACAGAAAGGGACAATTTGACTTTTCATGCATGTCCTTTTTGTACAGAAATCAGCTTTGATGATATGGAACAGTTTGCATAACATCAAACATGTATCTGGTGCAAATGCACAGGGTTGCCTTCTTCAATTTCCTTATTTTCTAAGCAACTTAAAATATACAAGCCATACAACTTAGAAACTAAAAAGGGGGAAAAAAGAAAAAGAAAAAAAAAAAGAAAAGAAAAAAAAAGCACACAGGCTGCAGGAGTAAACCAAAATCTGCTGCTATAAGCGGTCTTTGTTTTCACGTCCAGTGTAAGGTAACACTTATGAACTTATTGTTTTCTAGGTTTTAGGATCAACCCCCTGAAGGCGATTCAAGCTTGCATGCGTTCACATACAGCACCACACCCATACTCTCGTACACACGCCACTCCTGGACTGAAAGTCTGCTTCATGAGTGAATTGCCTCACGTTAGTAAAATGAGCCTGGCTCCACAACGGGGTGTCCAGACATTCATCCAATGCGGTCCATTCATACGGAGCGTCTTAGCAAGGCCTGGGCTTATTCTCCTTGGACTTGTGTGGGCATCCTACCCATAGGTTCTTTGTTTTTTTTTGCTTACAAGGCTTGATGATGACAGCACTTCATTTCCTCATTTGCTCTGTTAGATCAATGATCGCTCTCAGGCACTGAAGATCTTTGACCTGTAGCCCTTTTCCTCTGCACAACCTATATAAGCATTCGGTGTGAAGTTTTCATTACATTTGCCACTCACTCTCATTCGCACCCACTCGCCATCTTGACATCATTTGGTCTTTACTGTCATCCAAATGAAGTCCGCACATTTCCGTCTCCGATTTAATGCAGCAGCAGATCCCATGAGCCAAGCTTGATGGATCAAACCAGTTTTCATTGCTGCACTGTACCTAACTTCCAACCATCCTTCCTAAAACTGGAACCCTTCTGCTGGTACATTGGCAGCTGAATTGAAGTTGAATGTTCCACCTTGTATTGTCTCCGGAACAAGGCTAGAATCTTCATCAATCTAAGGAGGAAGACAAACACCATCATTGTGTGAACATGAAACTTGCCTCAAACATATACAATTCTAACAATCTTACAAATGTTTAGAATAAGGGGACAGATGAGACCATCAGAAAATAATGTACAGGTCATATCAGAATGGAAATCTTTAATACTCAAGATTGTCAGATTGGAAAAAGATCGGCCTGGTCACTAAAGGGTTAATATCCTTAAACAGAAAATGAATGCTTTCAGACTGTTAAAGAAATGCAGTTGCAGTTTTGAATATCACATTTTTCCCCATAACTTTCAATCAGTTTAGGTCATCCAGACCCTGCTGTACTGAGGTAGTAGAAAGTTACATGAATCATCCCTAGACCAAGACATGTGTGACCAGTGTCTGTCCAGCAGGACATAGACCTGATCACACCACAGTAGAATTGATAGTATGGATCAATTAATTTTTACGAAAATCTCTACAGCTACTTACATCATCTGATGAGAAAAACTGGTCAATTATTTCAAAGGCCAGTTTGTAGATATCTTCATTCTCATGACTCTGCAACTGTTCAATTTTTTCCAGGCCTGTGGAGAGGGATATATTAAAGTTATTGTATTCACGCTATAGTCTGGTAAACAACACACTTTTTGAGTTGCAGCAGTAATCATAGGCAACATGTTGAGTGAGTCCTTGTGGACAGGATCCCTGCCCTACTGTTCCTGTATGATTAATTTGTCATTTACGTTCTTGTCCTAGTCTGCCCTTAGGCATGTGAAGCACCGTGGAAGCTATTTAAATATATAATTATAGTAATAAATTGAGCCTTAAAGAACATTTACATTTTATCACCTATACCATTTGTTTTTCTTTTATAATGTCCTTACTGATCGCCATCACCATTTTGCAGTACTGCCCACTTGCCCTCTCCTCTTCTGGGTCAAGTGACTTCAAAATTAGATAGGGTTTTACATTTGGACTGGAAGTCGCTTTAACGATGCAAGTTTATGCACAAAAAGGGGGACAAAGGAAAGCACATCCCGTCTTGACCGAAATCTTAAATCTCTGTTGGAAAGCTATAAAGTTAAAAATTGTAGCCTGGTGATGGCATAGTCACTCAGACACGTTTCTAGAGTGCAATGCCCCCTTAATTGTAGATTACAACTAAATAATTAATTTAGTCACAAATATACAAAAACTTCCAAGAAGAAATTTTTTCTTAATGAAATATGCAAAAACAAGCCATGACAACCAAAGGTTTATAGGTACGTCCTTGGTCCTGTCACTCTCTTTTATTAACAGGTGCGGGTGGATCAGAGGCCTGCCTGCAACAGTTAACCTGTCAGATCACGCTGTCTGTCAACTGACAGCGTGATCTAAAAGCCCAGTTACACACACAGATAATTGTGCAGAGATTGTTTGCAGATCTCTGGTTGCAGTGACATCATGGACACATTGTTCCATTTGTACAGACAAAAAATGGAACAATGTGTCCATGATTTCACTGCAACCAGAGATCTGCAAACAATCTCTGCACAATTATCTGTGTGTGTAACTGGACCCTTAACACACTGCAGCGGGGATCGCGCTGTTCTCCGCCAAGATCATGTGGCACCTATGTGTTACCATGACATCGAGGGTTAGATTAGGACCCCTGTCGCTGTCCAAGACTTGCTATGATCAGGACAGCGTAGTACTGCACAAGCAAATCAGACACTGCAGTGTCAAGGCGCCCGAAGGGGCAAAGTACAATAAGGAATGAAAAAATAAAAAAAATAAAACCTTAAAGGGAACCTGACCCCACAAACTGACCCTCCCCCACCCCCCCGCATCTTTAGACCTGTCCCTGCACCCCTCTTGTTTCTAGCCATCCCTTTAGCAGAAAAAAAACGATTTTGTCAAGTAGAGTAAAGAGGTTATTTTACCTCGTCCTGGAGAGTTCTCAGTTTCTGAAAAAAGTCTCAAAAGGCGGGCCTGTCTGCTGCTCCCTCTGCCCACTTTGTAATTATGCATGCCCCTCTCAGCTTGCTGCAGTGCTGATAGCCCAGCCCCTTTCATGACAACGCCCAGGCTATCAGCACTGCAGCAAGGTTGTCTAGATAAGGCAGGACGATGACTCCTCGTGAATGATGCCTATGGCGGCTGCCATGACTTTGGTAAATACCCTTGGAGCGGCAGCAAGACTGAAGGGTGGGGCAACAAATTGGAAATTGTAATCGCTGACTGCAAACTGCAAAAACTGCTAGTGGGACTGTGCAATAGGCACGTGAAGGTAGGTGTCTTAGGTCTATGGAGGCAAGGAATTCCACTTCCTCCATAGACACAATGATAGACTCCATCCGAAAAGGCGAATGCGGACGAACTTGTTTAAGTGTTTGAGGTCGAGAATGGGGCGAACAGTTCCGTCCTTTTTTGGGGACTACAAAGAGGTTCGAGTAGAACCCTCTGAATCGTGTGGAGTCCGACACTAGAACAATGATGCCCTGTTGCTGGAGAAGAGAGATTGCGTGTAGAAAGCTGCGATTTTCCTTTGAAAATTTTGGTGGGTTGGAGGGGAAAAAACCGGTGTGATGGTTGGGATGTAAAATATGCAGATAGCCGAAAGACACGAGCTCTTGTACCCATCTGTCTTGCCAGCTGAAGAAGGGTAGGTGACTGCCAACGATTGCTATATCTTCTAGGGGCAACTGGGAGTCATGAGGAGGGGAGCTGATTGGGTCGGGCTCCTTGGGTCTAGACTGTCTACGTCTGGACTGACAGGGAGGGGTCGGTTTAAAGGACGGTTGAGTCGTCCTGTCTCTACGGGGAGGGCGTTAGTAGAGGGGGGAGGGTTATCTTGTGGTTGTGTGGCTATGCAAACCTCTTTTTAGGTTTATGGGAAAGAGAAATATTCATGGGTGAAGGTATTCCAGGTATGGAGAATATCCATCAATGGATGAGATATATAGACGACGTGCTATTCATTTGGGGGGTAGTACTTCAGATTTGGAATCCTTGATGGCCAATTTAAACCAAAAAATGAAATGAACATTAAACTGACGTATAAATATGGAAGGAAAATTGATTTTATTGACTTAATGATTGATGTTTTACCAAATGGGGAAATTTCAACAGAGGTATATAGAAAACCTACTTCAACGAATTAGTTTTTTTATATGCAGATTCTGCTCATCCTCCTTCAATGATTAGTGTATACCCACCAGTCAATTTTTACGGATGAAAAGACTATGTTCCAAAGAGGAGTCTTTTCAGCGTCAATCGTTGAATTTAAAAGAAAGATTTAGGGCACGTGGCTATGGTCATCGGAGCATAAAGCGGGGATATAATCGAGCTATGGAAACAACAAGAAATGAACTGCTTTATCCTAAAGATAAGAGGAGG